>JAEIFS010000741.1:23000000-23402500 GCA_018904165.1 Zaprionus camerounensis | reverse complement strand
TACACATCGAAATATAGTTCCCCATTTTAATTAACATGTTTGAAAACTCAAAGTAGTAAGCAAAAATCTTTATATTAGAAACCAAAAACATAACATACGATTTAATATTGTTGTATTTAAATAAACCCGTAATGGAATCCAAATAAAAACTCTCATATTGTCTTCGTTTTTTATCAAATATCTGTGTTATGTAAATTTTATTTATGTTGTATTTTCAATTATAATTGTTTTTCACATGACTCTACATACGCATACATATGTCTCCATGTGGCACATGTATATATTGTATGCATGTGTATGTATGTGTGTTTGTGTGTAGGTTATGTCTGTATGCGTAAGCGCGTATAAATTAATCATATAAGTAGAACTTATGCAATGTAGATCGTATATTATCTACAGGTTCATCATCTTCAGTTGTCGCGATCGTGTTTCATAAACGTATATAATAGATATATACATAATATGTATATGTAAATAGTATATATGTATAGTATATATATTATTCGATTTTATTTGCTTTACTTTAATCTTTTACTTTGTTTAAAAATCAGCTTAATCATTAACTGTATTAAAACTGTGCGAAATATCGTATAGTTTCGCCTTATCAAAACCTAAATCTAAATGATTTTCCTCTCAATTTACTGTTCACGAAAACAACTTTAGTTGATCTTTGATGTGACAAGATACAATATACATATATAGTCAAGTTTCAAACCATTGTTAGAACACATCGTAGTTTGCAGTACATCCATCTACAGATATAAAAAAAACACGAAAACAATAAAAGATTTTTCGTTTGCACACGTTGGCATATTGTTTTGCTTTGAAGGGAAACTGTATCGGAAAAACACAACATAAACAGTTAGCTTGATATAATATATAGAGCTAATTATTGATTTCGATTGATTGTTTGGTCAGCTATTCACATATATTTCAACTAAAATTTCCTATACAAAATAATGAATAAAGAGTGACATATTTGATCTAGAAATCGTTGTGTGTAGTCGTTATAAGCTTGGCTTTCGCGAGTGTTTCCTTATCGAACTGAAACTGAAAGATCTTCATATAGTACTTGATATTTGGCTAGCCTAGATAACCGTGAATGAAGCAGGGTGTGTGCCCTATATTTGCGTGTCTAGAGCTTGATCTGATCAGCCAAGTGTTCTTCCCTATAAGCTATGCTCCTCCCGGATTTGCCTAGACTCAACACTCACCTGCTGACTTCAGTTTCTTTAACTTTTATTTACTTCGCCGTTTCTTTGGCATTTTTCCTCAGTTCTTCTTCCATTTTTTTAATTATTTTTTTTTTGCAAGCATTGCTGTATTTAAGAAAATATCTTCTATTCCCTTTTGTTGTTAGTTTTAGTTGTGTCGAGAGATTATAATTTTATTTTAGGTATTGTATATGGTTGTTTCTGTTTAGTTGAAATGCCCGAACATGATTCAATTTCTTTTTAATTTTTATTTACAATTTTATTTGAATAATTTATTTCGTTTATAAAAATATCAAAATTTATTTGTTTTTTTTTTCTTTTTACTTTAAGTATGTTGTTGTTGTTGTTTTTTTGCTTTTGCTGTTGCCTGATTCAGAACAAAACGCAAATGACAAACATTGTAGGCATTTGATTTTTTTTTTTTTTTTTAATTTTGTGGATTCTCTTTATATAAATATATACATATATTTTGTGTAAAAAAAAGCATTTGCCGTATATAAATTGTTTTGTTTTTCCCATTTTATTTGTTTATTATCTTTTTTATTTGTTGTGTTCTGTTTTCTTTCTTCTCTCCTTCGTCCTTCAGAGGCAACTTGACCATTAAATATAACTCGTAATTCTTTTGTTTTTTGCTTCTTTGGAGTATAAATAATGCGTATGTGTGTGTGTATGTGTATTTCGATTTCAATATTATGCCGCACAGTTATATAAACCGTATTGGTATGTGAGTGTGTGTGTGTGTGTGTGTGTGTGGGTAAACACCCTTGCTTGCTTTAAAAATTAACTAGTCACTTTAAACTTGATGCTTAAAATGTTATATTTAAATGTTTATATAAGTATATATGTGTGTGTATTATCATAGGTAGTAAACTATCTTTATTTACTTCTTCTTCTTCTTTCATCATCTTCTATGTTTTCCAACCACGTGTTGTTGTTGCTGTGTTGCTGTTGTTGGAGTTATGAAAAATAAGTTACTGTTATTCAATTTTCGTTATTATTGTTGTATAAACTTAATTACAAATGTTTTGTGTGTCTATCTTCTTTTTTTTTTTTGTAATTTTCTTATTTTCTTTCTTTTTTTTGTTTTGTTTTTTTTTTGTTATTTTATTGAATTTTCTGTTTTGCTCGCATATTTCTCCCATCTCGCTTTCTATATATATATAACTAGCTATGTCATTATGGGTATAGGTGATGAAGCAGAACATGATGTGTGGTTCTCCAGCTGGCAGCTTTCCCCTCCTTTCTCTTGCTTCCCTTCTCCTCCTCCTCCTTCTCCTACTTGTTCTCTCCTGCTCGCGTTGTTCTATTGCATCGATGTGAGACTTGTGGAAGTACTGATGTGCGACGAGGTGCCCAGTGTGGAGGCCATGTCGCCCTGATAGCTGAACTGTTGTGGGGGGAAAGAGAAGGTTTATTAATTAAGGGAATATGTCATTATCTTCTTCACTATCTCCTCTTTCTCATACCTGCGGGAAAAGCGGCTCTTCGGCTATGGACCCTAAGGGGCCCGTAGGATCGGGTGGCGTCAGCTCAACACTTTCGCCCGTAAACTCCTCATCAAAGTAACGCGTGTCTGTGTCCGATGTTACCTGCGGCTTAAAAGGCGGTGTTATCTGTAACGAAATATATTTGATATATTACATATAGATTAATAACAATGTATAGTATATATATTCTAACAATCATTTATCATTTACAGATTAACAACAATCTATAGTTGTTGCAAAGCCTATAAGGCAACTGCTCCTTACCTTTTTGAGCACCAAATCTGTCCAGTTAATACTCGCGAAGAAGGGATGCGCTTGTATTTCCCTGACATCATCCTGCCCGCCGCCCAGACGCCTCCTGGGGTCCTTGGCCAGCAGGCCAGATAACAAACTCTTCGCCTCATCTGTTATATTGCGTGGAAACTTAACATCCTCAACTAGGATGAGCGTGAAGAGCACATCATGATCACGATTATAGAAGGGCAAACGACCGCAGATCTGCACAAACATAGAAAATATATATATATTTAGACATACATTCTATATATGTTTTATAGTCTTTCTCTCAGTTATTTTGCTCACCATCTCGTACATAACGACACCGGTGCCCCACCAGTCCACGGCGCGTCCGTAATCATTATCGTCTAATACTTCTGGCGCTAAATATTCCGGTGTGCCACAGAACGTTTTCGTTGTACGGCCGTACGTGATGTCCTCCTTGCACAATCCGAAATCGGCAACCTTTATGTGACCATCTTTGTCCAGCAAAAGATTCTCCAGCTTTAGGTCGCGATAAATGATGCCTTGCGAGTGCAGATACCCCAGAGCCGATATGATTTCGGCACCATAGAAACGGGTACGCTCCTCGGTGAAAATACGATCATGACTCAAATGCCAAAACAATTCTCCGCCGTTAACGTATTGCATTACGAAACAGAGACGATCGTTCGTTTGAAATGAATATTTCAATGACTGCGAGAGAGAGAGAGAGAGAGAAAGAAAGAAATCAAACTTTGATTATTTTACGATTACAGAAAATAACTTTAAAAAAAATCTTTAACATTATTTTTATTGAATAGGACCCACATAACTCTGTATGCAGGTTCATATCGTACGCGACTCTATAAACAATGTTGAGCTTATCAGGAACTGCTTTATGGGTTTATAATTTCATGGAATTCTGTTCGTATCGTATCGATAAAGTCAGGAATACTTACAATGAGGAACGGATGATTCGTTGACTTGAGGACACGACTCTCGGTCAGTGTGTGTGCGACCTCATCCTTTTGTATGATCACCTCCTTTTTGAGAATTTTAATTGCGTACAATTTGGCATTGGCCTTCTCACGGCACAGGATCACCTTGCCGAAGGTGCCCTTGCCCAGCACCTTGAGGAACTCAAAGTTCTCTAGTGTCTGTAAAGAATTGACAATTAATATATTGTATATATACATATATATGATATATAGGGGATTGTATTGTTTACTTACCACTTTCTTGACACCGCTGCTGTTGCACGTTGTGCCACGCAATGAGAACTGTTCGTTTAATGTTGTCGACAGCTCATCCTCTGCCATGGCCGCCATTTCCACATCGGTCATATCTGTTTGGGGCGATGGCGATACGGCTGTTTCACCCATTTCGCACAGCCTGCTGGCCACATTGCGTATGGCCTCGGTCCACAATTGACGGTCTTCCTCCGTGTCGACGGCAAATGTGCGCTCAATGACCGTTGTCCATTGCAGGCCACGTATGATAAATGTAAAGGGCTTGGGGCGATCTACGGTCATTATTTGACAGCCACGTACAGTGAAATTGTTGAGCAATTGATCCGTTGGTGTATTCGGTGTATTCTCAGCCGGCTTGCTGCGATATCCCATCAATGTGCCATCGGTGCGTAGGATAAAGTAACGTTGGCGCCATGTCTTGATGTGTTCACCCCGCTTCATTAGCCAACCCTCCTTCACAATCGTATTGGGGCCAGTGCCGCCTGTGCCTGCCAAGGACATGATTGCTTCTTCTTCCTGGTCGTAGATAAAGTCGTTGATGCTGTGGAGTATCAGTGCGTCCCTCTGCAATTGCAGCACACTGTTGCTATTATTGTTTGGGGGCAATCGATTGCCAGTGGGCGTGGCGTGGGCACTGACAGATCCTGTTGCCACGCTGGCAACCACAGTCGATCGCCTCTGCAGTAGATAATTCGTGTTTAGGCTGTTCCCAGTTCCGTCTCTCAAAGCGAACCAACTTCAATTCCGCTTTTGCAATTTCACTGAACTCTCTGAAAATGAGGACACTTGTTAAAAAACGCAGACAAAAAACAAATACAACAACAACAATAAAAAGGCAACACGAATAAAGAAACGGTTTTTAGCATTTTAGCGAGTGCATAATGCAAATTTTTATAAATATCAGAGCGGCACACGCACACACAGACACACATAGGCATATGTATTTGTGTGGCTATGTATGAGCTAGCGGTGGGAAGAGGTCTAGAAAATGTGTTAAATGTTTTTTGAAATTTTCTTGCAATAAATTTGCAATTTAAAATTTAGATTTCTCTATTTAATTATTATTTGTTCTAGAATTATCATTTATTTTATCTATAAATATTTATATATTTCATTATTACTTATTTTATTTCATTATTATTCGTTTTAGTTAATTATTATTAAATTGCTTTCATTATAAATGATTTTATTGTTATTTAATGTACTTTATTTAATTAATTTATTTTTTTTATTCTTTTCTTTTGTTATCATCTATTTTATTTTATTTCCAATTATTTAATAAACTTTTATTTTATTAGCACTGTTTTTTTAATATTTATTTATTATTATTTATTTTATTTCATGGTGTTTCTTGTAATTAATATGTTGTATTTATTATTATTTTTACCGGTTCAAATAGTTTAAGTGTTGTTTGGTTTAATTATGTTTTCAGTGTTGTCTATTTTAATAATGAGTATTTTGTTTGGTATTTATTGAAAATTCGATTTCAATCGTGTCACGCGCCCATTTCTAATATGCAATTGCATACAAATGTACACTCTCTCTCTTTCACACACACATACACACACACACACATATGCAAATATGTGCTTATGCATATTTTGTTATTGTCTTTTGGCGTGTTTATGGCAAATTGCACAGCCCTTTTAGTTGTTGTTTCTGCTCTTGCTGTTGTTTTTGTTATTGTTGTTGGCACTTGCGTCAGCAGCTGCAGCAGCAAGCAGCTGCAGAACGTTTTTCAAAAAATAGGATCGATCGTTTCGAAAAAATATATAAAATAAAGTGTGGGGCAACAACAACAAGACCAACAACATGGAGAAAAGCCGAGAGCATTTACGGCATTTCCGCTGTGCCAGAAGGGCTGACGACGCGGCGGGTGTGTGTGGGGAGAGACGCCGACTGCGACGGCGGCCTCCCTGCGGTGGTTTAACCATCTCCCCCGTGCCCCACACCTTCCCCACCACCACATTCATTGCTCGCGCGCCATTCACTTAGTCATTGCGCACCCCACATGTAGAGGCGGCGCCAGCGCCAGCGTCGCGCATTGGGGCATCGCGCGGCTGTCGCAGCAATTGTTGCTGTTATTTTGTTGTTTTAGCTTCAAACAAAATTCCCCGCCATGTTACGCAGCCAAAGCGCAAATTTTTTGCGATTGCATTTACCGCGAAATTAAATCAAAACAAGTCGAACGGAGCAGGCGCTTCTGTTCATGAACTTACACGCACACACACACATGGGCAGACATACTGTGCATGCATGTGTGTCTGTGTGTGTGTGCTTGCATGCTTGCTTGCGTATGTGTGTGTGTGTGGCCCTCTGCTAGTTGAGATCGCAGCAAGCGATAAAGGTGCGAGAGGGACACGTGTACATGTGTGTGTGCGACTGATCGCAGCTGAACAGCAACAAAATAATAATAATAATAACAGCGATAATAGCAATGAAAACGAAAAGAAAAACATATTCATTTGCAATTTGCGAAAATGTCAACGACGTCGCCGCCGCCGTTGCTGCTCACTGCCGGCTGTACAAATTTCGCTATCTAAAACTGTAAACAAAATGTATATATAAACATACGCATGCACATGTATGTACACATAAAATGAAATCGACAAAATACAAAATAATACAATATGCATGCACACACACACACACACAGACATATGTTTGCCTGTCTGTGCTGCTAGAGACCCTGGTCAGAGGGAAGTGTGTGGGCGATGGCCAGAAGAGAATGAGGCGGGGGCGACATGTCTGACAGACAAAACATACACACACTCACACAGGCACGCACATAAGCTGCAAGTGATCAACGACAACGGGAAACCGGTTCGGAACCGATTCGAACCAAAACAAATGGTTGACCAACAATAAATTACCCAACACTAGCAAAGGGACAATGCATACACACCAAAAACATATTAAAAAAAGAAACAAAGAAAAGGGAAACAAACTTAACAATTTTATGCCGCTGTTAATTTTTAAGCTGATTATGCGATGAGAATGAACAGTAGGGGAAAGGAGTCGCAAGAAGAAGAAGGAGGGATCCCTGCGCACGAGCCCAAACATTAATTCGAACCGGCGAACCGAACCACAAGTTTTTAAGTTTGCAGCCTTGTCAGCAACATGTCTAGACACCAATACAGTTATCAAGCCAGCATACATACATGCACACTCACACACACACAAATTCGCACACCCGACTCACATATACTTATGCATACATATATATGCACGTAAACACAGACGTGCACGCACACAAACACACACACACAAAGATAGATTGCCATCGGGGGCAGACAACACCGACGACGTCGACGGCAGCGACAGCGACGATGATGGTGACTCTCTGTGTAAAGCGAGGCAACAATAACAAAGGCCACGGCTGTTTATTGGAATTTGGCATAAGAGAGGAAGAAGAGACTTGCAATTCGTGTTAAACATCTTATAAACATTTCTAAAAAACCCACCTATATTTATCGGGCAAAAGAATTAACTTTTGCTTTTGATTTTTACTCTCTTTTTTGTGGTTTTATTTCGCTTTTTCGTTTCGTTTTTTTTTAATTTCGCAAAAATGTAAAAGGCACAGCAGTCTGCTGTCCCTGTCTCTGCTTCTGCTGCTGAATGGTGACGGCAGCGACGACGACGTCGACGACAACTCACGTATGTTGTTTCTGTTGTTGTGTGTTAAGCGTAAGTGTGTTGTTGTGTGTGTTTGTTTTTTGTGTGTATGTGTATTTGTGTGTGTGGTGTGTAGACACCACCAGGCCACAGACAATTCAATATTAATTTGCCACACAATTGTTGTTGAACTTCTCGTTGAAACGTTGCTTTTGTTTTGTCGCGGCGCATAATATACACTATATTTTATATGCGAATATTCAATTTTTCATAAACACACACGCACTCACACTTATTTTTCATGTACATGTACCGTTTGGTTTTTACGCTTCACTTTTTTGGTCTTGCGATGGACGATGAAGGTCTATACATTGTGGCGGTGGGTCGATAACTATGCTGTGCAGCTCTAATATTTCGATTGTGCTAGAATGACACTTAACTTTTATTGAAATGTGAACAACCTGCTTAACATTGCTTTTGCTGTCAATTCGTGATTTGATACATTATCAGTAAATATATTTAATTGCAAAAGTCTACAACATCAATCTGAACAATTTTATTTTTCAAAAATCGTTATGAATTCAACTGAGAAAGTGGACAATTCTGGTCAGCACTTTAATTGTGCGTTAGATAAAATCGAAGAGGAGAAAATGTTATCAAAATACCCGACAGGAAGTAGCTTGCCTAATGCGCATTCGTTATTTCTTCAAAAGCGTTGGAGTAAGGGCTCCAAATTTTTCGATTCGGGAGATTATCAAATGGCCAAACAAAATGCCAGTCAATCTATAAAGACCGATCTTGGACAGGTAATTCCTACACCAGAGACGGTATCTGTGCGAAAATCATATTATACTATGATTGCAATACATCATCCACCGTCGATAGCCTCCGCCAAAGAGCGGAACTCCAAATCTCAACTTGCTAATGAAAAACTTGGTTCCTATCGTGCTCTTTAAGTTTAATGTAAAATGTTACATGCTGCCAATCCAAAAGATTCAAAAAATCAAACAAAAACTAATTATTATGAAATTAAAAAAAGTTTTAAAATTAACTGTAGAAAACTCTGTTAAGCCATGCGATATTTACACGCTTTACAGCACTGCTTCTGTCACTACTTTACAGCCACTTAACAGCGAACTGCTATCGTTATGTTGTCTCATTTGCCTATCGACAATATGGCATCACCAGCAAACAGCAGTTGTGTACACACTGGCCGATCGGTCGTGGTCGTCGGCTCAGTGAAATTTTGTATTTTTTATTAGAATTTAAACCGAAAGCATTTGTTTATGCCAATCGCGTAGTGCAGCGCCGTTGCTTGAGTAGCAAAAAAGGTACACGAAGGCCTAGAAAACATGTCAATGTATGCATACATATGTGTGTGTGTGTGTCGAGCTTATCAAAAGAGTGCAAAAACAAAGGTGTTATTGACTTCGCGAGTGGAAGAAGGCAACTTTCTTTTTTGCTTCTCGTCTGCAGCTCATTCTCTCTATCTCTATCTCTCTCCCCATCCCGCCCCCTTGCGTCTATTGCCTTTTCTTGAATTGTTTAAGTAATGAGAGCGGGGCAAATTAAGAAACAGAATTGAGAAATGCAACTGAGTCGAGTCTGGGGCAATCAATACGAATGCAAACACAAATACAATAACAAATAAGTGTGTGTGTGTGGAGGCAAATACAACTGCAATAACAACGGGCTTGGGTGCGTGTGTGTGTGAGAAAACAAAACAAAGCTGTATACAATATTGAAAAAGAAAAAGAAAGCGCATAATTGAATAAATAATAACAAATGAGGGCGCGCGTCTCTCTCGAGTCAATGACAAAAGCCAAAGCGAAATGCAAGTTTAAAACAAAATATTTGCAGTCTGACGCATTGTTTACGTGATTCTGCAATACACACACACACACAAGCCCAGCTCAAGAAACAGTTAACTCTTGTCTTGTTGTTGTTGTTGTGCGGGTGCATTGGTTTCAGGGATGAGCAGAACAGCAAAAAGAAAAGAAAAGAAGGCAAAAGAAAACGACAAAGCGAAGGTGGGGGCTGGCCAAATCAAATTAGCAAGGGGCAGCAATAACAACAACAACAGCAGCAGCAGCAGCGCAGCTGCAGAGCCCACAGCAACAACAACAAAGTGCAAATTTGTTGGGCACGCCCTTGAACTTGCAATGCTCTTTCTCTCTCATCCCTCCTCGTTGTTGCCTGCCCCCCTTCCAATCGGTTAACCGGCTTTCGGCTTTTTGCTCCGTTTTTTTTGGGGGAAATTAATTCCCGATCAATAGTAAAATGCAGACATGTTAATAATATTAACAAAAGGAAGCGCGATTTTGCAATTAAATTAAATTTACCTATAGAAAATGTTGCTATCAATTCATTATTATTTACTTTATGCAGATAAAAGATAAACATATGTACAAATATGCGTAATATGTATGTATGTGAGTTTTTACAGTTGTGTGTACACTACTGGCCACAATTATAGGTACACGCATATGAGTTTCTATTACGTTCTCATACGAATGTTAAATAAATACACAAATATAACATATACAAATATATACATACATATATACAAACACATACACATGTGATGCACAATATAATAACATTGAAAATCTGAGAATTGTTTTCCTCTTTCTGCTTATCAGCACTCATCATAATATGATATTTATTTTGAAAAGCTTTTTATCAAGCAATGTTGACGTGGACGGGGAATTTGGAATATTTACGATTACTCATAAACGTGTCTTCACATCTCGAGTCTTTCGGAAACTCTTCTAAACATGCATTATATACTCGTATACATTTTTATGTAGTCTTATACAGTTAAAATTGGAACTATGTCTGTATATGGGAGTATCTCATTGTATTCATTCAGTTTGTCCGACTTTTCTTGAATCACCTACGAACAATTAAGTTGATTGCACTTTTAAAATGCATTCACAGCTGTGGTCAATGCGAAGACAGTCAGAGACAGTCTGACAAAATGACTATATATTTGTATATTTTGTATCATGCCGTGCATTGAATCAGCATCAGCACAGACAGACTCTACATAAGGTAGAGTTTTTTCGAATAGATGCCAGTCTAGGAGAGATTCTGCGAGGTTCTTAAGCTTTATTTTTAAAGTTATCACAGTAAAATCTTCATATTTTAATTTAAAATAGTTGGATCATGATAATTAGTAAATGCAGGCTTCAAGAAAAATCTCGCTATGGATATAGCAAATATAATATTGATAAATACTTTCTAATCCTCTTTTGGTTTATTTCATTCCAGTTAGTTTCCTAAGGACCCCACACACACACTCAAACAAATAGATAATGTTCAACTTTATGAAGAAAAGCGCTGGGGATGAGGAGAAGGAGCGTCGCAAACGCGAAAAGAAATTGCGCAAAGAGGCTAAAGGCGGAGCTGGTGGCGGTGTAGGCGGCGGTGTAACTGGCAGCATGAGCAGCGATGAGTTGCTGCGACTGGAGGAAGTGCGTCGATCGTTGAAGATACGTGGCAGGCGCAAAGAGAAGGAAAAGTTGCCCAGTGGCATCACAGGCGATTACAGTGCGGATTTCTTTGCCGCACTCAATAATGCGGATGCAGCAGCTGCTGGCGGAGCCAATGATGGCGTAGGCAATGGAAATGGAAGCGCAGCTGGGCCAGAGCAGGATCGTGGCAATGAGGAAATTGTAGCATCTGTGATGACGCACATTGAGAGTCGTGCGGTGGCTTCCAATGGTGCCGGCATTGGAATCAACATAAACTATGGCGAGCTCACGCACAGTCTACTCTCAGGTGGACTCAAGGTGAGGTAGAGCATAATCTTGGCCAGGTTTTGTGTGATTAATGCATTCGTTTCCATTTTAGAATCGCTTTCTGCCACCTGTGCCACCAAAGCCGCCAAAGCGCGGCATACTGAAGGGATCGCGCAGCAACATGAGCAACGTGCACGAGGAGATTGTCTTCACCGGCGGCGGCACTCCGGAAATGCTGATGCGCAACAACATGCAAAATGAGCAGCTTTACGAGGGAGCCGGCAGTCGCAGCGGTAGCGCAGCCGGTGGAGGCGTCGGTGGCGGTGGCAGTGTTGGCTCAAATTCTAGCCAGCACGGCACCTCGTTCACCTCCGTCGAGAGTCTGCGCAGCGATGGCGATGCCAATCAACCGCATCAGCGCGCCATGACGCTGCCAGCGAATGCCCGCTACGGTGGGGCAACAGGTCCCTCACAGGCTGCCCATTTGCATGTGCTGACGTCGCCCTCGCCGAGTGCGGACAGTCTCACAGATACCACAAACTCCTCGTTTGCCACGCCGCCATTCTCGCTCAGCCCCGTCGGGGAATCGCAGGGCATCGATCGCTGGTCCCGCGTACATGCGTTCGAGGATGTACAGCTGCCACTGCCGGCGGTGCAGCTGGTGCAGTTACCGCCGCCGCGGCAGCTAGTGATCAGGCGCCAGAAGTCGCCGCGTCAGGATTTTGGTTTCAGTTTACGCAAGGCCATCTGCCTGGATCGCACCGAGTCGCTTATGTCGCCCATCTTTCGTCCGGTTATCTTTGCAGAGCCGGGTGCTGGAGGTGGTGCCACTGGTTTGTTGCCCGGCGATCGCCTGATAAAGGTCAATGGCACGCCCGTGGTTGACCTATCGCGTGAGGTCATCATCGAGATGATACGCAACAGTGGTGATGCTGTGACCGTTGAGGTAAGCCCCATGTAGCAGCAGATACCTTAAGATTGTCAAGCTAATATTGTCATTCCGTTCTCCTTTGCAGGTGCAACCCGTCGCTGAGCTGGTGGAGCTGAGCAAACGCTGCATGGCACCCAGTACGGCCACCGTTGAGGAGATCGATCATTCCATTAACAATGGCAACTGCAACACGTTGCGTCGCAGCGCAAGCAAACGCTTCAAGCGTCAGGTGAGCCCGAATAAGCCCCCCGAGGGCCCCCAGAAACCATTAGAAGGTCTTCGCGCTTGCATGATTGATGAAATACTCTGATGATGCACTTCCAGTCTAGAGGGAATATCTGTGATTATGCTCGAATGTTGCAAACAATTCATTAATTATGCACCTCAATCGAATGATTAATCAAACTGCATAAGAAATATCTGCGAGAAAGTCATCTTCATGCCTGCATTACCCCCTTCAAAATTAAGTGAAGAATTAGGATCTTTAGTCTTGAGAGGATTGCAACATTTATTCTTGTTTTAGTCATAAGGCAGAGCCAAGTGCAAAATGAGTCAAAGGAAGATCTGTGTGCTTTGGGGCTCTGAGTTCTTTAGAGCCCTATTTCGATTTTTTTCTTCGGTATTCATTTAAATCAATTAGATCAAAATCTTTAATCCCACCAAACCGTTCCAGCAGTTCACTGCTTTCTTTCGGTGCTGCCGTATAAATCGTTAACGTGTCCAATTGTTTGGCGTAACGATGGCCATTGTCCCCCAATACTTGGTCAATTGGAATATCATCGAATTCTAACTCAAGCTCTTTTAATTTAGGAAAGTACGGTATTTGTATTGCACTCTCTATGGTTAGTATTAACTTCTCTAGTAATGGACAGAATTGTGGCAGGGCTTGAAAGGAATCTGCATCTTTAATTTTTCCCATGTATTGCAAGACACGAAGATTTTTTAATGTGCCACAGATATACCCGATGTCGTGTTCATCTAAATTGATTATATTCAACTCCTCTATTTGAGTCAATGTCCTTATGTAAACTACTAAAAGTTCGAATTAAATTCATTAGAAGTCATAATGTTTGAATGCCAATACTGGTAAATACTTACACGCATCTTCAGAAAAATGATATAACCTTAACTCTCGCAAGTTTGGCAGTTCTTGCATGGATTCCATTATTTTGACAAATTCAATGGGTCCTTCTTGGTTATCATAAGGTGTTTCTATGCCAACAGAATTAAGGTTTCTAAGTTCGCACAGCCTGAGTTTTATTTCATCTAGATTATCCCCACAGTCAATTGAAAAATCTATTTCTCGCAACGACTTGCAATGTTTAGCTGCACAATTCATACACAGCAAAGGGCTTTTAAATCCCGACCCAAGCCACTCCACCAGGGGTCCACAAAGGGAAAGAAGGGAATCCCATATTGTAACTGGGTAATCATAAAGCCCAATTTCATTTAATTGACCTCTATTGTGGAATAGAAAAACTTCTTTCAGATTGGGATGTGCACATCCCAAGTTGATTTGATCCACAAACTTGAGTTTTGAGAATATGATTTCGAGTATGTCGAAGTGAAGATTGATGATATTTAAGTCCGACTCCATTTTCAACTAATTTGTTTAATATTTGTTAAATATTGCAAATATTTGTAAATCTTGTGCACTGATTGTGATGCCGCTGAATCATAAACACGAATCTAAACTCGCTTCCTATTTCTTGACGTGTCTATCGCTTAGAGCTGTACCATTTTGTTCAGAATAAGTTCGTTAGAACAAATCCGCAAACTGAACCTGACGAACTTCATCTCTCATTTTAGTTCATGGGTCTTTTGTTGTTTATTTGTTATTTAAATTTAAACAAATTTAAGCTTAAAATATTTTCAATACCACAAACAAATTTAAGCTTAATATATTTTCAATACCACATGTAATTACTTTTCATCTGCATGCATCCAAATAATCATGATTTTTCTGTTCGAAACCTGGTCGCACTTAAAATTTGTATGGAAAATCGGGACTTATTGGAGGCAATATCTCCTAAACTAAGCCAAAAACGGAAAATTCCCACTTAATATTTTCGTCTTATCTCGTCGAGATCTATATAAAGAATTAAATGCCAGATCTTGGCGCCCTGGAACCAGCGCCTTGCCCATTCTTTTTAATTCATTCGTAGACTTGAACAGCTGATTTGAGTTACAAAAAATACCAAAAACATCAAAATGTATAAGTAGTAAATGTACACTGCTTGTGTTTGCGATAAGGGCAGACCGCAAATTGGTTGTTTGTGTGGATATATGTGTTGTCTAGAGTTGCCATATATTTTCAATTATTAGTAATCTATGTAACTGATTTTGAGACTTTTTAGTGTTTAATAAAAAGATAACTGATTTGAACTTATTATATATCAAATGTGAACACATTCTCTACCACAAGAGAGGTTTTTGTTTTCAAAAAAGGCTAAAATTCTTGATTTTTCTCATTCTCTATCAATTATTTTCTCATGGTTCTTTATACAATGAGAGTGTGCCTAATTGAAATATGGTAATACATATGAACTTATGTTTCTATAATGATTATTCCTTGAACATGCCTTCTTTCTGTTTAAAAATCTTAAGCTATTGTCTGTGTTGGCCAATGATTTACTAAAAAAGGTTGGCAATGAAACCTAATTCAGTATATGTATAGTATGTCGTTTATTTCACTCCATTCTATTATAACAAACTTCTTGTTTAATTCTTTACTCAAATTGTAATACAAAACAATATTTAAAGCTTATCGCGACTATCGTTTGTTGTTGAAATTGTTGCAATCCTCTGGTTTGTTTACAGGGTGACTCAGTGACGTCTGTGCGGGCGATTTGCAATTGAAATTCTTATTGAATTGTTGACTTTACCCACAGCTAGAAACGTGTTTGACATTTTTTTGCAATGTTTATCTCTCTCTCTCTCTCCTTCGGTCTCTTTTCGTCAACACCTGAGGCGATCAGAGAATTCGCATTCCAGAACCAACCCAACCCAACCCAAACCGAATGTTTCCAAAGACTCTCAAGTTCCAATTAGAGTTATATTCTTGTTTCTTCCCGTTGCTGTTGTTGTTTGCTAAGATCAGGAGAGGCGTCGACATGTTTTAACGCCTTAGTAGACGAAAATAAACCGATTTGACAACACTGTGTGGAAAACACACGAACTGCATTTTGGTAAACATCATCGCGAAGGAACGTCGCACAGTGGAGCAAAAATTGTAAGGGGATTTATTCATGGAATTTATTACAAAAGTAATGATACAAAAAATAGGCAGAGTAGTTTTGGAAATATTTGAATATTGCAAAAATTTACCTTTAATTTATACAAGCAAAAATAATAGCCTCGAATTAGTTTTGGAAATATTTCAAAAATTTACCTTTAATTTATACAAGCAAATTTAAATTTATACAAATCCTTTAAAATGTTGAGACATTATTATTGCATTAATGATCCTTCAATTAAGTGGATTCTTCCATCATTTGAGTTTAAATTTCTTTTGCATTTTGAGAGTGGGAAGAACCTTTTAAAATAATTAAACAATTAAAATTTTGCATCAAAATTCAAATTAATACACAGAACACACTCACACAGAGTCAAATAAACACACGTATGATAAACTTAGACACTCAAAAACATTTAACTTCAGTATAAATATTAATGACGCGTTGCTTGAGCATTCCCAGGCCACTGTGCGCTGGCTACACGAACTCGCAGTCGCAGTTGCCGTTGCTGTTGCCATTGCAGTTGCTGTTGCAGTCACGCCGCAACGCCGACGCCAGCAGCGGCGCCAACTGCGACGCGAACAGAAACGACAGCAGCAGCAGCAGCAGCTGCAGCTGTGTGTGCATTTCTCTTACACCCACTGTAGACTGCGGCTGCGTCTGTGGCTGCCTACACAAATAGCATCGCTTCAGCGGCGTCGACGTTGACGTCGCCGTCAGCGACGCTCGACGACGATGTGTGCGAGTTTTTCAATTTTTTCTCCTTCTCTTTCTTTTTTTGTTTTTGTTTTTGTCGAGTTGTTTGTTGTTGTTACTAGCTTCGTTGGGCTGCGCGTTGGAGCTGCACAGTCAGTACGCCGCTAACTTTGTCCAAGTTCGGTACGGAAGCACGCGCACCTCGTACTCTGTGCGAGCATTTCTATCGGGGATTACACGAACAACAACAACAACAACAGCAACAACAACAACATTTAAGCCATTCTTGTCATTCGAGTTGGTTAACAACAACAACAACATCGCAGTTAATTCATAACTCGCGTTCGTGACTTGAGTCTCTCGCTCTCTGCATTTTCAATCGATCAATCATTCAATCAATCAATCGTTCGCACGATGATTGCTCGTTTTTGTAGCCATTTCAATTGTCTAATGTCAAAGCGCTAAGTGCCTACGTACATGTATTTGTGTGTGTGTGTGAGCTTAGTGTGTGTGTAACTAACGCTCCAAGGTTTTGGGCGCGCTCCAGTTTCGCGCTTATTTCCCCGTCTCATTGAGACGGAGACTGAGACGGAGATCTGCTCTACTCTGCTCTGCTCCGTTGGCTGGCCATGACAATTGTTTGCTTTGGCTTTAACTGAGCCGGCGCGATCACATAACCCACGGACACACACAGAGACACTGAGAGACACACAGACAGACAGACAGGCAGATAGAGAGATACAATCGTCTTCGTCTCGCCATGTTTCTCAAGCCAAAAAGCTTTGAGCAAACGCTGCGTGGTGGCATTGTGCCTGCGGTGCCTGCTGCACCTGGTTCTGGACTGAATCCTTCATTTCATCGCGGCTGCACGGGCAAGGCACATGCATGTGGCACCAACAAATCCTCAGCGAAGCCAGCAACAACTTCAGCAAAGTCACAACGCAAGAACAGCATCAGCTCGGAGACAATTTCGGAGAGTGGTTCAGAGAACTCCAGTAGTTGGCCCATTGCCACACCTCTTTCTCCCCCTCCTCCTCCTGCCTCTGTGGCGCCGCCACCCAAGCCGCCACGTTTGTCTGCTAGCAGACAGCAGCAGGCAAAGCAGGAATCGATTGCTCCAGTTCTGGTGCGGAATACGACGCGTACGCGAAGTTTACGACAGAATGGCAAAAATCAAAACACAGCAGCAGCAGCAACGACAGCAACTGTTGCAGCAACAGCCACAGCAGTGGCAGCAGTTGCCGCAACAACATCAACAACAACAGCAACATCTGTGCGTCCACCGTGGAACAGCTCCGCGGTTGCTGCATCCAAGTACGCTGCGGCAGCAGCAGCAGCGCCGCATTCGCCTCTGCTTGGCATACGCAGCTCGTATCGACGGCGTCGCGATGCTCATAATGCTGCCCAGGCCCAGTGGCCAGCCATCTGGGCCAACGCGTTGGGCTGCAACTACAAAAACTATGATGCAAACGTCAGGCAAAAGGTGCGCAGACAAAATGTTACACTATACTACAAAGAACTCTGAACCAATAACAGAAAGTGGGTTAAAATTTGGGCAAAGAGTTGAACAGTTGCAGAAATAGTTTCTTAGAGTAAATTGCAAGGAATTTGCTTTACACTAGACTACACAAAAAGACTTGGCAGTCTAATATTTAAAGAGGTTCTGTCTGAAGTTGAGTTTGCTAATGTTTTTTGAACTTTCGCTATAATTTAAGTGAATTTAGTAAGATTTAAAAGTGGGTTCATTTTGTAATATGTTTCTAAAGTTATTGAAATCTCTTACAATCTTACAATTAATATATTTGTTTAAATTATTTTCTTAAAAACCATTTTTGAAAGAATGAAGTTGGTACTATAAATATATGCTAAGGGTTCCTTAGAATACGATGAGGCACCCGCTTTGCTGGTAAGCATTGACTAATACAATTCCCTGTAAATACAACAATTCACGCTCAAATAACAAAACGATCTGAGTGATGTTGTGCTAAAAAATGTCCAAGTTTTCAATAGATTGGACCTGAAATTACTAGTATTGAGAGGACCCGACCTTTAAATATCAGCCCACATACATTCAAAGTGTAATTAATTAAACGAGCAAATAGAATATACCCATTTCTATCATAGAGAATAATTTGATTGATTATATTGAACCATTTTCCTATTGACGATTTACCTAAATACCATCTTACATTACAGAGCGAATGAGGTGTTTAAGAGGTTGCAGCATTTGCAATGATTTTAGTTAAATACAAACCTTAAATACCATTCAAAATGAAAATAAATGAAAAGGTAGATTCCAAAATAGTTGAAATTGGTCATAAAGATCGCTAGAAAAAATTATTCTGAAATATCTACAGTTTTTTTGAAATCTGACTAATTTCCCTTACACCTTTTCTTAATCCCAATGTATCTAAATATGTTGTATCCATCGCATACTGGAAGCATACTTGGAATATACAGAGAGTACCTTAGTATTGTTAGCTTACATGATGGGGTTTTTAAGAGATTGAGTCTTTTGCAATGCTTTCAATTATTGGCAAACCTTAAATATCATTCAAAGTGAGGATAAATGAAATGTGAAACCTGCAAAAGAGTTACAAATTGCATGTTGAATTGATCCAGGAATACAGGTTAGCCTCTGGAACACCCTTTCTTATTGCCAATTTAGCTAAATAGAATGTTTACAAAGTAAATGAGGGCGTACTTGGCATAGACTCACATAGGTGGAGGGCTCCTAAGTATGTTAAACCTACATGACGAGTCATTGAAGAGGGTGCAGCATTTGCGATCTTTTCCAGGTGTGTTTCAATCAATGGCAAACCTTAAGAGAGAGAGAGAGAGATAGATGGTTTTGCATATAGTAGCGTTTCTTATCTATATCTATTATAATATACCACTTGATGATTTCGGTTTTGTTAACCAGTGTAGAAAGCAAAAACTTTCCAACCCTTTTTTGAGCGATCAATGAATGAATGAATCGATAGATTGTCGAACCTCAAAACTCAATGGGCGATTTAGTTGTTAGCTATTTTACGATTATAACGATAGTCGGGACGTGGGGGGAACCTGAAAAATTGGGGAATGGAGCTGGGATTGGTGCGCACTACGCATTCTGCGTGGGCAGCGGGTCGCTTCATAATTTACGATTTGGTCTTGTCGTCTTGTCGCTGCATTTATGGCTTTATGGCTGAGCGGGTCGGCCCAAGCGGAAGTATTCATTTACGTCGCCTGCTTTGTAGTTGTTGTAGTAGTTGGAGGCAAGCAGCGTGTGGCAGGAGGAGGAGCAGAGAGACAGAGAAGCCGCCGAGAATGCACAATATAAACGATAGTTTTAGATATATGAAATCTCTTCTCTCTCGCACAGTGTGTCAAAGTTGTTAGTCAACCTTAGCATGAACTTAATTGCGGGCGGCGCTGTCGGCCCTTCCTCTACAACCTTTGTCTCTCTCTACTTTTCGCTCTTTTTCTTTGTCTGCCTGCCTTGCTCGTTCTCTGTCTGTTAATTAGTTAGCCCTGTCTGCACATTCTTTATCTAATTTGTGTTTTTCATCAGCTTAAACGGCATCGGGTTCATTGAACTGATCGGCCCGAGCCGAGCCGAGTGCAGCGATTGATTGACGTCTCGTCGGCTCCTTAGTTCCGATTTTTGTTGTTTATAAACTTGTCTAGATGAAAATGTATACAGAACTATGGATTCTTTTGGGGTTAAGACTAAAATTAACTTTGGCATTTTATACATTTTTGGTTTATTATGGAAAATTTGAAACAGTTTTGAGAAGTATTTGCAAGTAATGTTGTAGACTACAGACAGCTACTTTTAGCCAATCCCTTAATCTGAAGAAGGTATTGTATTGGAAATGAAATTATAAATTATAATATACATATGTTGATATAGAAAAAAATAAAACATAGAATATTATAATAGAAAGGTCTCCAATTAATATCGTACGATATTGCAAAGGTTTTGAGATATATAAGAAAATATTGTGTGATTCTATACTCAATTGTTCTATTGACCTATCCATAGTTAACATATCGCCATATTCCCATTCCTAAAACAGTCAGATCTTACTCAACCATTTAATTTAAGTCTGTACTCTGGAATTTGAACAAACATGAATGAACTCCGACATTTCTTTGAAGACTTCTAGGTGATGTTTACTTTTAATGGGCACTGTGCGCATTAACAGCGAATAACCGAAACTTACGCTAATTGTGGGGCTATTGAACCTTGCACAATATTTTCATAATTACGCCACAAAGTACATGCAACTACTAGTTGAAAGGGGGGAATGGGCAGCGGCAAATGTAAACTGGGAACGACAAGGAAGGAGGCCATTTTTAGCTCCAAATGTGAATTGAACGTGTTGACGATGATGTTGTCGGCGAGTTGCATAACGGAACATGTGCTGCGTGCTTCATGTAGCATCATCCACCGAGAGCGAGTCTGCCACAGTAACATTCAATAGACAGGCCAGAAGAGAGCAGTACAAACTCACGTTCTATCTCGATCTTTCGCTCTCTCTGTCTAGGCAACTAATTAGGATTTAGAAACATCATCAAATTTAGAAATGATCCCAAAATAAAATCAGACCAAAAGAAGAAAAAAACAGGCAATGCATCGCTGCGCGTGGAGGTGAAGAGAACACAGAACTCTACACTGAAAAAAACGAACGTTAAGAGAGAGAACACTTAGATCTTAATGTTAAAATATCATGTAATAGAAAAGTTAATGATTTAAAAGATAAAAACATTATCAGAGCATTGGGAAATAAAATGTCTGTTACATTCTCACATCCAACTAGCAATTTAGTTTAAATTTAAATTAAATTTAATATATTAATTTAGTACTTACATATAATTTATAAAGATCATACAAATCTGAGGGAACGAAGAAACATCGTTAATTTCTTTAATGCGACAAGTAAAAGATTCTGTGCAGATTTATAATATCAAAGCAATATCACAATACAAAAAGATACAAGATAAGTATCACAGTAGAAAATGGAGTGTCATAAATATTTTCGCTTGCAATGAGATCTTCTTCTTTTGCCAGTGTTGTCCAGGGCTGATTTAAAATATAATAGAGTAGATCTAGTACATGTTAAAAGATCATAAATACTAGAGTAGAAGAAGAAAACATAGGCAACGGTCAAAAACGTAACTAGTTGCCTGTTTTTTATCAGTGTAGCCCGAAATGCAACGAACTACGTTGATAATAAATGAAATAAATGCGTGAAAATGCGTCTGGCTAAAAATTACTGAAGAAATTCACTTGAAGCCCAACTGCAACAACTGTTGACCCCAATTTGGTTGCCTTTTAATATTATATATACACTATATATACATTCATATATCAATTCGCCTTCTTGTTGGATTTTGCAGAGTCGCCATGAGAACGGAACTGGAGGCGTTGTCATTGGTGGCGGCGGTGGCAAATGCGACGGCAGCGACGGCGGGGATGGCGATGTGGATGCAGCCGATGGCACACAACCGGAACGTGTGTGGCTTGTGCATCGTGGTGGCTTCACGGCTGCACTGCGACTACCGCGTCATCAGCAGCTGCAGCAGGAGGAGCACAAACTAAGTGTACGCTTGATACACAATGGGGAGCAGCTCACTGTGGATGAGGATGACATTGAGAAACAGAATAGCCCCGCCTTGGATCTGGCCGAGGATATTTGCGAGCTTAAGTATCTCAATGAGGCCTCCGTGCTGCACTGCCTCCGACAGCGTTATGCCAGCAATCTGATATACACCAAGGCGGGGCCCACGCTGCTCGTGGTCAATCCTATGGCACCGCTGTCGCTCTATTCGGAGAAGGTAAGGCGGAGACAGAGACAGACACGGAGTCGAGTCGGGCGTCTGGTCTGGTTTGTGGCTTGTCTTGTACTCGTTTTGCATTTGATTTTGATTTGTTTCGTTTCGTTTCGGGTTATTTATCTCGCTGTCTCGTTGTCTGTCTCTATCCGTAGGTTGTTTCCATGTTCCGCGGCTGCAAAACGGAGGATATGCCGCCCCACGTCTACTCGCTGGCACAGACCGCCTACAGGAGTTTGGTTGAAACGCGACGCGATCAAAGTCTCATTTTCATGGGTCGTTCTGGTTCTGGCAAGACGACAAGCTTTAAGCATGCTCTCAACTATCTCGCGTTGGCTGCAGGTATGTCTTGCTTCTTATTCTTCATCTTCTTCGTCTTCCCCTTTGTCTGCTACCACTGTGCACTGTGGGCTGACCTCGTTTGTGCAATTTGCAATTCGACGTTCGATTAGCTCATTTGCATTTAGCTCATACCAATTTGTCATGCCATTTCTCATTGTTATTCTCGCAATACTCTATTACAAAACTATTATTTATGACGTAGATCTACCATATATACACAATTTGATCAATAATTGTTATCAGACGCGATCTTCAGGTGGGCTACAGTTATAGTGACAGCTTTGTTTATTGTCAATTTGTCAGCATTATCAAGATCAATCACTTTATTAGAGATTTGCGCTAATTTCGAGCTGATTTTGAATGGTCTAATAGTAATATGAGTAATATGTAGCTTATGCATCGATATATCCTTAATAAACATTGAACACTATGATCATTAATCACAAAAGAGTGTACTAACTTTGGACAAATAAAGCAGTCAGCATATACTATACATTCTTGTTCAGACAAGTCGATTAACCATGTACGATGTGTATACACGCTCTGATCTAAGAAACTATAAGACAAATAGACAATAAATTTGGCATGAATGTTCTGGTATATCCTACAAACGTAACATAATATCAAGAAAGCAGTAAAACTATATTTAAACTGTATTCAATCAATTTATAAAATTCATTATTTATTAACAATTCTCTTCACATTGATCAGGTGCCTACAACAATTTCATAAATGCGGAAAAAGTGGGCGCATTATGTACAATTCTGGAGGCGTTTGGCAACACGCGAACCTGCCTGAACTCCAATGCAACGCGTATGACGCAGCTACTCAGTCTGGACTTTGATCAGACTGGACAAATAGCTTCAGCCTCGTTGCAGGTAAGTCCAAGTGCAGTTATATCTATAGAAAGAAAGAGCTTTTCTCACTCAGTCTCTCTCTCTCTTTGTCACGCAGGTTCTGCTGCCGGAACGTCAGCGCGCTGGGCGGCGCTTGGCGCAGGAGCATAGCTTCCATATAATGACCAGGCTGTTGGCGGGCGCTGCTGGTTTGCTGCAAAAGGAGTTGCACTTGGAGAACATAACGTCGGAGGACAGTCATCCGTTTATATCGCTATCGCAGCGTCTGGAGGATCGTCATCGGGCAGCAAATGATTTTATGCGCACCGTGCAGGCCTTCGAGACGCTGAACATTGATGCAAAGGCCGTGCGTGGCATATGGAGCATCTTGGCAGCCATTTACCATTTAGGTATTGCTGGCATCACCCGTATGGGCACCGGTTCCACGGCACGCACACAGTTTGCCAATCCGACAGCTGCACGCAAAGCCGCCAATCTTTTGGGTGTCAATCTAGAGGATTTATCCTCAGCTGCCTTCGGACTGACACAACCCAATGCCAGCGCAGGCAGTCTGAGTCCCTCCAAGTCACCCACCTCAGATGGGGGTCAAGAATGGGCTTGGGAATGCCTCGAGGCGCTTGTCATTGGTCTTTATTCAGAGGCATTGGCCGCTGTGGTGGCACTAATCAATCGACAGATTTGTACATCGGCTCACACAATCGCTTCCATCATGTTGATCGATACGCCGGGATTCCAGAATCCAGCCAGCTGTGGCCAACAGCTCGGGGCCACGTTGGCCGATCTGCGTCACAATTATTTGCAGGAGCGACTGCAAATGCTTTTCCATCATACCACATTGGTGGCGCCACGTGATCGTTATGCTCAGGAGCTGGTCGAGATCGAAATGGATCATCCATCCGATTGTCATCCAGGTCCATTGATATCATTGATCGACAAGGCGCCACAGAATCATGTGGTGCGCTCGTCCCAGCGAGATCTACGCGAGCACGATCGTCGCGGCTTGCTTTGGTGGGTTTCACTATTTATAATATTTGCAATATATTTCATACTAAGACATTCTTCTCTTGGCTTCAGGTTGCTCGACGAGGAAGCCATCTATCCCAATTCGAATGATGACACATTCCTAGAGCGTCTATTCTCGCACTACGGTGATCGCGAGCATCACACGCTGCTGCGTAAGTGCGCCGGACAACGTCAGTTTGTATTGCACCATCTGCAGGGCACAAATCCTGTGCTCTATGCCGTCGATGGTTGGGTACGACACAGTCGAGAGCATCCTGGCATACGTAATGCCGTGTCGTTGCTGCAGGACAGCAGCCGCGAGGAGATAAATCGTTTGTATATTGGGTCATTGACTCGCGGATCTGGTGCCATGGTCTTTTGCGGCTCCTTTGCCGGCCTCGAGGGCACACAGTCGCTGCGTCGTGTGTCGAGCATACGACGTTCTTTCACCACGGCTGGCGTTAAGCGTAATTCGATAATGCTGCAGGTGAAGTTCACAGTGGACGGCATCATCGATACACTGCGCCGCACTGGCACCCACTTTGTGCACTGCTATCTGCTGCAACACAATGCTGGCAAGCATGCCAAGTTCAATTCCAGCGGATCACCCAACCCAACAGCGACGGGTCTGTCAGCCAGCGACGAGGATCTGGTCAATGTGCCACTGTTAAGGAGTCAGGTGAACAAGAGAATGAAAGAAGGAATGAATAATATATTAATTATGTTCTGCATCTCTATAGCTACGTGGCTCACAAGTATTGGAGGCAGCTCGTCTGCATCGTCTGGGTTTCCCAGAATCTGTGCCATTGTTGGAGTTCGTGCGTCGCTTTGGTCTCTTGGCTGGCGATCTGGCGAACAGCAAGGATATTAGTGTGGAACAAATACTGGCTGTCAATGAACTGGACGTGGCCAGCTATCGTATCGGACCTAGTCAGGTTAGTTGTACTTAGTTTTATAGAAGATATTGCATGTATATCTTAAGTGATTTCAAAGTTGCCAGTCTAAGCATTAACTGATTGTTCCTTTGGCAATTATATAGTATATTTACTTCTATACAAACAGACCTGGCTTGACTTGTCTATAGCCTAGTGTATATATATAGTATATAATTTATAGGGTTGCAGATGTCTCAAAGGATATTTAAAATGTTTTCTACGATAGTGCAATGATTTATTTATAGTAGCCACAAAATATTCTATATAATACCATATGATATCACATCTCACACTCTGCGCTTCCATGCTTAATAATTTATTCAACCATCAGCTGTCATTAACTGTTAATTACATGTACTTCACATTTGAATAAATCACTAGATCAGTCAGTTGTGCCGCAAGGGAAAGAATGCATTCGAATTGTTTTTAATCTTATGGTTGTTTATCTTGATTTACGTTCCTATTTATTACATATTTAATCTTAGTCTAGGAATCACACTTTTGCTATGTGCTTTGCTTTGGTTTTAGAAGAAGATGAAGCTTCTTCGCGCACTTGTCTCCACAACGTTTGAGGGCAGGGGCGGGCGCATGTGAACCAGTCCGTCTGCTGTACCGAAGGGCGGCACATGCCGTGTGCTTAGGTAGTAAATGCCCCTTTTGGCTATAGCCGGTTCGCCGCCCATGTAAGCATCGCCAGGACAAATGGCGCTATTCCTATTGTTGTTGTTGTTGTTCTTGTGGCAGCCACAGGTGGCAGTCAATGCGCTTCTCAGCGTGTCACAGCGCAGCGCAGCAAAGCTTCGGGGTCGACGCACTGACTCGGCAAAGTAGAAAATCGCTGAGAAGTGATCGCAGGCTAAGTCTAATTCGGTCGCGGTGGCATTGGGGCAATGCGGCTGGCCACGTCCCCAGTTGGCAAAGAACGCCGCCTGGCTGAGTTGATCGGCCTTTGGGTTGCCCAGCAGCCTGAGATCGCTGTGTATCGATTCCACATAGTTGGCATCGTTGGGCGCCAAACGTTCCTCGGGCCCAAGCTCCAGTTGTGTCAATCCAGCTGGATCGAGTGCAATGATCGCACCCAGACGATCAGGCCACAATAGCTTACCCGTGAGTCCGGATATGTGACTTCCTGCACTGTGGCCAACAAGATAAACCTGTTCATAGGACATGCCCGTCTGATCGTGCAGAAAGCGTAGAAACTTCATCAAACTTCTGGCAATTGATTTGAGCTGTTTCGAGACGCGATAATACGCTATATCCATTGCCTGATGACTCCAGTCCAGTATGATGACATTGAAGTTGCCACGCGATAGATATGCATCCTTAATTGCCGCATTCGAACAGCTGCTGCTGCTGCCCGTCCAGCCATGTATAGAGATTCTACAAATAGATTATCATAATTATTTGATCAATGGATTATCTATATTGTTTCTGCTACTCACCTTACTGGCCACTTTGCATTGAAGTTGGAGTTCTTAAGCATCTTCTTGTCTCCTGTGCGTAGCAACTGACGCTCTTGTGGATTCAATGGCGTGTAGAGATCATAGTGCAGTAGACTGGCCTGGGTGACGCGACGCGGTGCTTGACTTAACCTGCGCAGGCTTGCCTTGGCCAGGCTCACAATAACTTCCGATATGGATATATCGCATTTACCACGCTCGTACGCAAACGGTTTGGCGGCATCAACTGAGCCGAAAACAAAAGAGAGTAGAAGTATTACAAGAGTTTAGTAAGGTTGTTTCACTGAAAGAGTAACTCCATATTCATTAAGTTAAATGAATCCCATTTGCATTCTTTTTTCGTAAGAATTTGAAGTCTTTGTTTAATTCAATTGTTTTAACTCGTGTGTAGGGCACGGAGTTAACTTTATGTTAAAGTTAAGATCTGCAGTGCTTAAAATAACTGAGTTCTTTAGATTTGCAGCAGATAAGATCGAATCATCGTTGATCATTGCTGATAATAAGCATAAACACTTTGCAAACTTTGCCTTCTTTCCTTTTTCACACATTCAACATTTCTAGGGTATGTAAACAGTTCACTCTCTCTCTCTGACATACTCACTTCCAACTGGGCTCAGTAGCAAGAACAAGAACAGGCCGTAAACAGAACTTAACAATAATTGCATATTAAAAATCGACTTCAGTTCGAAAGCGATGTAAATGAAAGATAAAACACGACAATCTTTCCAAAAGAGAAGAAGTGCGAGAAAGCACCAATAAAGAACAACCAACACACACACACTCTCTCCAACGATTCTTCTCACTCGGTTTCGAATTATTTACACCAAAAAAACGATCGCGTACAAATTTCCGAGCCGATCAACTGAGCCGACGGCGGCGACTGCGACTTCGACAGACCTCTCCAACGCGTTACAAGTTCTGAGCTAAATTCTAAACGGACGCTTCGTTAAATACTACGACTAAAAGTATGAAACATACGCACACACATACATACACTGAGAACTGCGTGCGCTGAGGACGAGAAACATTCGGAATTCGCAATCAATTCTCCTCATCGCAAGGGCGCCAACTGTTCTCGCAGTCTCAGCTCCAGCTGCAGCATCCATTTAAAACAGTACACTTGTCATACCCTGTACGCATGTAGTGCATGGGTATGATTGCAAGATAAACATTAGGTTCTTTCAACAAAGAACTCATAATAAAATAGAGAAAAAACATATATATTCAAGAAATTGAATAAAATTCTTTGTTAAATTTTATATTTTTCTAAGAATATGTAACTTTTTGTTTCCAATATTAATCATTAATATAGCGTATTAGCTAGTCGAGTATTGCGCACCATTACAACAGTAGCAACATTGCCTAAAGTTAATATCAATTTCAGATGCAATAAAGTGCATGTAAATATTTGAGTTCTACCTATCTGAGACTGTTTGATGAGCTTTAGTTGATTCGATCCTATAAGTTAACCAAAGTTTTGATGATGTTCTATTGTTTTAAATATTCCCTAATCCTATCATATTTAAATTTGATTTTAAATTGAGTTGGCCTTCAAAATGCATTCAAAATTACTCGTTGTTGACTTTCTCTGCCTACAGCCAAGCGAAAATGTTAGTTTATCCGTGATTGCCTAACGTGGAGTGTTATTGATGCGTAAAATGCATATATTAAGAGGAGCTTTCTCAACACAGATTTACGGTTGTCTTTTTTTTCCTCTACGCTTCTTATGTAATTCGCCTTAGCTGCAAATTAAAATTTCTTTATGAATTTGCGTGATAAGCAATTATAAAGTGGTTTTTATTGAAATAACTAACTAATAACATAATAACATAGCTCGACCTCTCCTTGCACAATGTTATTTATTAGATTGCAACTGTTAGTTCTTGAAAACTCTAGTTAGTACGATATGATCCGCTTAATATATATACATAAATAAAAATGTATATATTTTAAAACTCCCTCAATACTCTCTTTAAAAATGAAGAGAGAGTAAGATTTTGCTTCTGTTTGTGTCTTCATTCATTCATTCATTCATTCTTCATGTTATATAATCGAAGCAAAGTGTAATTTACTAAGGTCGTAAAAGTAACACGAACAAATTGTTGTGTTTTAGCTGGAGTATATTATCCACGTTCGCTTCACCATATATACAGTTATACTTCATTATATATGTAGATATAAGATGTAGATCACGTTGAAAATGCAACTGGTTATGGTGATTTTGACTGAGTAGCAGCCCAACAAAATATACAATATATTGATAGGTTCTTTCTTTCCCCCATTTCTTTTGTGCAACCTGTTTTGTATTTATCAAATTCTGCCTATAGACATATTGTACTCCAATTCAAGCCCAGCGAGAGTTGTTAACAGGTTTAACTATATAATAATTAGTATGCATATAGAAATGTCAATGATCTTTCGTCTCATGATGATACTCAAATTTGCCATTGGCTTTGGGTGTCCCCGGGCAAAATATGTATATGTAAAGTGAGATTTTGGGAATGTAACGAAGAAAAAAACGACGCTGGTTATTCATCAGCAGCTTAGCACACTCAAACAGTTAAGAGACAAACACTCACATACAGGTGTTTGAGTAGGTTGGGGTTCAGCTATAATAATAATATTTCTTATCTCTATTTTTCAAAGCATTTAGCGGGTCTTCAGTGTCGTAGCATAAACGTGCGACTTGCCTTTTAATGACGGCGACACTCGAACTCGAATTTGACTTGGACATGTCATTCTGTCTCTCTTTTTATTTTTTTTATTAGTGTTTGTACATATTTTAGGATACGAAACACAATTAACGACCGTTCAACTCGTGCGTGCCTATTCGTAGACATGTTACAAAGTTTACTCACTGAATTTACATTTGAAAGTAAATACAGTTTAAGTTAAGGTCCGATTGGCATTGATCATATACCTTTTACTTTATTTAACTTTAGATTAGAAGCAGGGGAAGTTTAGTATTAAAAACCTCTTTCTTTACTTTATTGTAGAGTATTTGCCTGTCGTTCAAGTTTAGTCAGTTGTGGTTAATGCGATTACACGATGACATTTTTATTTCGCGGCCCAAATGAGTAATGCCCTGTAAATAACACTTCCTACCTTATTGAAAGCTAAGTATTGTCTCTCTTGGTTACATCTTTATTCTTTGTCATCTAAAAAATCTTAAGAATGACCCAAATTGATTATATTTTTAGCTTTGGTTTAAAATGTGTCTCAGTAAAGTTCAATATAACTTCTTTTGTAACTTATTATCCACTTATTTTAAACTGTTTACATGGGTTTTTAAAGTTTTAAAATAGTTCAGTTTTGTGTTTTTACAAAACAATTCGAAGTGTAATTTATAGTATTGAGTCAATTTCATCGGAATTTATTGCACAGCACGCGTCACGTTTTAAGTGACTCGTCTTTTTGCGAGTCCAAAGAACTAGTTTGAGTTTATGAACTGCGGTTTATGTTCTTCTCCATGGTTTGAAATTTCAGCATAACTAGGCAATTTTTAATGGCCTATCGATAAGAGATTTGAGTTGTCAAAGACATAAATAACCAGTTGAGTTAATAGAAAGCGAGTCTTTTTTATAATATAGAATTGACAATATGTTATTTGATTTTATGTTATAATCGAAAAGACTCTTTAATTGCACCAGTTAACAAGAACTTTGAATTCTTCCCGATTCAGATGTTATCTACACATGTGTAGCGTCTTCTTATTCCATCATTAATTCTTTAGCATACCGAATTTATGTCTTTTAATAACCATTTTAACACATCTTATGCAAAGTGCGATCAATTTTCTGTTTATTTTTATTATTTATTTGTCGTAACTTTATGAAAAGTGAATCTCTTCTGCATCAACTTTTCTATATTCCTCATTCTTTTAGCAATAACAATTCATAGATCTTAACTCTATTGCAATTCACTTTCGAGCACTCTTTATTGAGTGCTTCTACTCAACTGAACCTGAGTGTGTAGTCTCTTGGTATTTCATGTACTTAATTTGGTATTACTTACAAATGTCTCTCTGGCATGTGCTCGCTTGGTTGCTTGAGCTGGTTTTTGATTTCCTGTTCGCCGGTCTCTGAGAACCGAACTCAGGCAACTGTGAATTCCTACAAAAAAAAAAAAAAAAAAAAACAACGATTGTAATAAGACAAATCTTGACGTCACTACTTCTCATACCCAGTTGCAAAGAATACTATAGGGTATTCTAGGTTAACGATCTGTAACTTGTGATCTTCATATTAAAATGATGTATAGATTTTTGCCACGCCTCTTTCAATCTATAAGTTTAATACTTAAAGTTCGAAAGACAGATTTGCATTTGTATAAGCATCAGCTGTTTATCGCTTTGAAGTATTCGTGCTTAAGGCTGCTGAGTATCTTCGAGTCGAGCTGCTCTGTTTGCCTGCTTCTTCTCAGTTTCGTTGTCGTTTCTGCGATGACGCTGACAACTTTCACGGTCAAGTTCATCTCGCATCTTCCATCTTCCATCTCCCATTGTGGCTATAGAATTTCGAGGCCCGTTGTCCGTTGTGATTTTGTAATAAGCTCTGAATAGGTCTGGATGGGGACTCAGCAGCCCAGCCTCTTGGTACCGAGTCTCGGACTCTCTGTCTGTCCGTGACTGTGTGTGGAGTGTGTCGCGCCTTGTCTGCATTTTCAGTTGATTTCTACAAATGGCGAAACGCGCAGCAAAATGTGGCCAAATAAATTTGCCGTGTGTTTATCGTCGTCTGGCAATGATAGTGTTAGATATAGTACCAACAACAACAACAATATCAACAACAACAACAGTTGGTTTGCAGTCAGCGAACATTTGCTGAACTTCATCGTGCAACAAGTGTCCGGAGCAATGCATCGCAACGCGGCGCATGAGTTGTGGCGTCTCTTGCTGTTGATCTACGCACTGGACAGCATGCTGTGGCTCATCGGGCGCAACGGACGTAGTGTAGGTACCACTCAAAAATCCCCATAGCCATTTCCATTTCGAATTCGAATTCACTGCCAAATCGAATTGCAACTTCAATTCGAATCTCTTGAGCCAAAACGAAGTGCAGCACAGTGGGGTAAGGTATAATAAGCTAATTTGAAAGCAAGTAAGCTGTTGTAGCTGTAGAAGGAAAGTGACTATAAGATACCCAGTAATTGGAAGTGTTTCGGCAAGAAAATAATGATTCTACTTAACAACCTAAACTTCATGTAAAATATCAATAAATTGAATATTGTTATAAATATCGGTAATAACTCATTGAGATGATTTTAAAGAAGCTGTAAGAAAGTAATAGGAATGGGTTTTGGAATATATCGGTACTAGCAACCATAATTACTAATTATCGTAATGAATATCGGTAATAACATGGCAGAATAAGGTTTATAAAATCTTAAGATCTTAAGATGGAATATTATGACTATCGACATAACTAATTTTAAATTGCCTTATTATTTGAATAAGAAAATAAATATATTTAATAAATAATAAAATATAATAAATTAATTTAATAAAATTTCAAATAAATAAATAACTTTACAAGGTAAACAAATAAAAATATCTAGAGCAATACTTGCTATGTAAAAAGAAGGATATATTTCCCTTTATTCGACTGATTCAAAACATCCCATTGGCAATATCTGCCAGGGTATAATAATCTCCATTTGCGTGTCTCTTTCATTCCACTGTGCATTACTCGCAGCAGACGCCTTTGACTTTCACCAAAAAATGACGTTGCGTTCGCCGAACTGTGCGACCCGCGTTGCAACCTGCACACACAACATACATAACACACACACATACGCGGCACACACACACACGTGCAACACGACAACAACAACAACATTTGTCCACTGCACATTAACATTTTTTTCATGCAACGATTTAAAGTGAAATTTCCCCGCATTCGCTTTCATTAGAAATGAGTCAAAATCAAATCGAAGCTCACCTTGTTCCCCTACCTCCTCTCTCTTCCTCTCCCTCTCTCTGCTCCTCGTAACCCCTCGAGCTTGCCACCGATAAAGCTTTTAAAGTTGCATAATAGATGATTCAGACATAGAGGTGTGTTCTGTCATCGGAGCGTATAAATCCAGTTAAATATGCGAGTGGAAATCGTTTTTTTTTTGTGGGAAACACGAAAATTTCATTAGCCCCAAGGGGCGTGGCCATAATCAATTTACGCATTAATCTAAACCCGATGACGGGCCCCCTTAACTCTATGTAAACTAGTTTGCAGTTAATTATGAAACAATAACCAGGAAGAGCTGCATATCGCATCTGCTACAGCTTCATCTTCTTCATGCCCTGCCTTTTCTTCTTCTTCTTGTGCTGCTTCTCTGAGCCGACTGTAATTCAGTTAATTAGTTACAAGACGTGTTTTTTATTGCCTAATTGGAAAATACGAAAGGGAAACTACGCTCTGCTTAAAGAATCCGTTGACGTCCCGCTGCGGGAGAGTGAGTCAAGCAAGAAGTATCAAGTGTGATAAGCCCAATGGGCCGATCTGATCCGATAAGTTAACTGTAATTTGAATAATTATGCAACCGAACTTAAGCCGCAACAATAAGGAAGAGGCGTTAAGCTGTCTGTTCTATAAGGCTATAAATCGATATGGATACTTTTTATGTATTTTTAATAAGATTTGCGAATTAAATATAGAACCGAAGTGGAAAGATGTACGATATTTCATATTTATTATACAAGTTAACATGCACGACGACTGTGTTATTGATCACTGAGTTATGCCGAATATTACCTACACCTGTATCCCTAGTTTAAAGAATTAAAAGCTGATCTATCATGGATATCTATTGCTTTACATGTTCGATAGCTTTCCACTCCCTGTATGAGATTTCTCTAGATTTCATAATCAAAAGCAGATACAAAAGTGATATCGATAGTATTTCTTCATCGTTAGTAAATATGAGCGGGACACTTTTCACACTTATCTATGCGTGCATTGACCTCTGAACCCTTTGCATTGTCATAGTTTGTTCTTGAGAGACATGAAAGACGCCTAGACACTTGTCAATATGATCTTCTTGGGGAATGAACTCGCACGACGCGCACGTCTTTCAACTGCAATTGTTGACAATGAAAAGTTCAAATGGAAACATAAATAATAATAAGCCTGGCTTGTTATTTTTCACTTTTCTTCGTTGCGAACGATGATGATGATGATGGCTACGGAGAGATGGTGACGGTGACGTTGATGATGTTGTCTGGCTCGAAGTGTTGCAATGCTGCTAATGAGGCAAATCAACTTTGTTACGAGCATAAATCGAACTGTTTTATTGGTTTTGGTAATTAGCATCGCAGCTCTGCAGTTGCAACTAGGGATGGCACTATCGGCAAGAAAATATAGATACCGATATGCAAAGGAATATCACTGATGTGGATAATATTGTCATTGTCATTGGATGTTGTGCTATTTGTTAGAGATGCGTGCTGCGATACCGATTAATAGAATCAAACGGCATAAAAAATATTAATATATTATATAAACGGTGGTGCATCGATATATTATCGAAATCACATTATCGATACAAGTTTTATGGATGTATGCATAGATGTTGTATTGAAGCCTATTCTGTTCTCTTCTTATTTCTTTCTCTGTCTTCCTTTGATATTGTCGTGGAATATCGATACACAGATATTATGGATATTTCGTCAACATACGATTTATCAATATATTATCGAAATCGCTATACTGATACATGATTTATCGATGTATTTATATGGTATCGAGCCCCAATCCGTTCTACTCTTTTTTCCTTTTCTGTCTTCCTTTAATATTGTGTTGGATTATCGATACACATACATTATCGATATTGAGTCAACATGATTTATCGATATATTATCGATGAAGTATTTAAACTTATTCCGGTTTTTGCTTGTTTTTTTTTTCTCTGTCTCTGCCTCTGAGGAGAACTCTCTGTTTCTCTATTTCACCAATTTCATATTGTCTTATCGATAATATATCGATACCCATCCCTAACTGCAACACGTTGCTGTGTTGATCGTCTCCTGCTCCTCTTTTCTCTTTTTCTCTCTCTCTCTCTTTCTCTCTATCTCTCTCTCTCTCTCTCTCTATCTCTCTCTCTCTGTCTTCTTGCTCCCTGTAACCATGACCGCCACCAATTACACTGAGCCGTGTCCATGGTCGCATTTGTTTGTGTGTGTTTTTGTTGTTGTTGATAAGCCACTTTCGAATGCACACAGCGCACTTGGCTTGTTGCCGTTTGCTTTTGTTGTTGCTGCTGTTGTTGTTGTTGCTGCTGTTTGTTGTTGTTGTTGGCCACTTGGCTATTTGGCCGCTTTGGCTGGTTGACTGTTTGGCCGCGCGCACAAGAAATTCAGTTGCGCCGTCGAGCTCAAAGAGAAAACAACACACAACAAACGCGCCCAGCAGCTGTGAAAGTGTTGGCAGCAGCGTTGGCTCTGGTCAAGATAGACCCTCTCCCCTACATACCGTAGTCTCCCCCAGTCCCCTTACCCGTAGCTGAAACGAAAGGAAAAAGCAGCTTGTTGCATGCACTTTTACTTTCATCATCAACTTGGTCATCTTGGTCAACGTGGACTCCTCGACTCGTTATCATGTACAAGCACACGGTCAAATCGAAGCTCTCACAGGCTCGCAGCACACCGCCTTTTGCTGCAGCAGCTGCCACGCCCCTGGGCGCAGGCAAGAAATTCTTCTCGCACATACGTCATAAAATCGAGGATAATCTAACGCCTCGACTAAGTGGCAGGCTCTACTACAAGGGCAGCAAGCACACACGTTCCCTGAGCACACTCAGTCTGGCTGGCGATGGCGCCGATGGTGGTTGTGTGGGCGGCAAGTACACGCCCACCAGGACAGTCGAGGATGTGAAGGCTTCACCAGCAGTGTTGAAAATTGCAGTAAGAGGACCGCCTCTGGCTGGAGATGCAGTCACAATATGCAGCTATGTGGACAGCGATGAGGAGGAGAGTCCATTGAGCCTAAGTCTAACGCATCAGTCGCTGGAGGATGAGATCTTTGCTGAGCTGGAGAAGGTCGCACATGACGAGAGCAAGCTGAACGAGGTGCTGCAGAGTTTTGATCAGATACTACAGGAATATCCGCCACCAGAAGGAACAGAAACAGAGCAGGAGCAGCAGCAGCCACCACCAGTGGAACAGTTTGTGGTGCAGTCAGTGGAACAGCAGTTGCCACCGCCAGCAGAGTTCAGTGATCACAAGCCAAAGTTGTCCAAGTCGCATAGCACGCTGGGCAACAGCAGCAGACAGCTCTACCAGACACCTGAATTGGTGCATGCCAAGTTGCTGAGACGTTGCTCCAGTGGCTCACGCTACAGTTCGCTCTGTGAGCTTAGTCAGCTAAGCGGCAGCCGCATTCCCATTTCAAAGCACTCCAGCCTGCGCAGCCTGGACAGAAGCAAACAGCAGCAGCAACAGCAACATCAGCAGCAGCAACAAAGCAAACAGCAACAAACACATCCAAGACGACAGCAACAACAACTTCGCACCAGATCCCTGTTGACCCTGAGCACTAATTGCAGCCAGGTCGCTGCTGCTGCGAAAGTGAAGAGCACGCCCCGAGCCAATTCGACATTGGAGCGACGACCTTTGTCCCGGCGTGGCAGATCAGCGAATGCGCACAGTGACGAGCTGCTGGTCAAGTGTCTGGCCAAGGGGCACGAACTCTTACGCAAGGTGGAGAATATTAATGGGGGCAAAGCAATGCGGCCAAGTCGCGGTGTCAGCAAGAAGAAGCAGCAGCTGCACAAGCAGCTACAGTTTGCCAGCGAGGAGAAAGTGGGTAAACCCAAGTTGGAATCGTGCAAAATCATTCCGCCCAAGCTGGGCGAGACATCGGACAAGAATCATGAGCTGCTGGTCAAGGTGGTGCAGCAGAAGCAACAGCAGCAGAAGAAGAGCTTGGAACAGTCCGTCTCCGATTCAGATGATTCTGGTCACATTAGCAATGCTGCCATGCACAGCTCTGCCAGCTCCAACTCCAGCTCCTCCGCCTTGAACTCCACAAGCAATTCCACGGGCAGTCTCTGCGAATCGGAGGTGGAAGTGGAGCGGGAACCGGAGGCAGGAAATGAGGTGGAGGTGCTTGCCTGTAGACCAAATAAAATAGCCGAGCTGCTGGAGAAGTTCGAGGCGAAATCGAAGAAGGGTCAATTGCGGGTTGTGTCCAAGGTGCAAGCGCAGGTGCAGGCGGTGCGCTGCATACAGACGCAGGTGGAGATTTATCCCACCTACACGAAAGAGGTAACTATGCGGCTGCACTAGAGTCCCCTCCAAGAGTGAAGGCCCCCCACCATAGACCTACATCTAATTATAATACTCTATATGGTACTATATATTTCTTAACAATAAAATACAATTTAATGAAAACCTATCGCTCTCTCTCTCAATCTATCTCTCTCCCGTTCTATATGCAACTTTAACATGGTAAATGGTTTTGGTAGTTTCATAGTTTACCTGCTTGCCCAGCCCTGTCTGCCACGCCCTAAAACAAACACTCACACACACACATTTCACATTGGTTTACTTTCATTTTTGAACTACGTGCGGTGCATAATTAAAAAACTTTTCGAAATCCAAACTAAAACCATCGCAAAAATGTCGCGTCGTTGGCCACACCTGGAAAGGTGCGTCCACAGTCAGCCAGCCAGCCAGCCAAATCCCGAGACAGGCTAATTTGTAGTCTGCACTTGCATTTAAAGCTTTTCCTCGTCGAGAGAAAGAAAGAGTCGACGCCGCCTCAATGGATTGGACTTTGTTTATTTGCAATAACATAGTTCCCCCTTCCTCTTCGTTATTTCCATTTCTATTTCATGTTTTGCTTTTGTTTTCATTTCGTTTATAACTCTTATCTCTCTTTCGCTCGACTCTCTGCTTTTTCCATTTCTTTGTGCAGGTGTTACAGCTGCTTAAATATCTCTGTCGGCACCTTGACCTTCAGTTCCTTGATCTGATTTTGTTTATATTGTAGTTTCGAAATGAACAACGCACCTGCAGTTCCCATTCACTTTTCTTTCTTTGTCATTAACATTTCATTTATTATATTATTTAGTTATTCTTCTTAGTCTCGCAAGATTTACAGCTGTCAAGCTCATTTCAAGCAGATTCCTAAGTATCAACCTATTTCATTCTATGCAAATGTCAAATCATTTAGTGCAGACTTTCGTTTTGCATTAAACGTCACGTTTGACGAAATCTTCAGCTGAAGGTGTCTAGTGTTCAAGAAGAATAAATTCTTCTATCTATAATTATCAGCATAAGTTTAGACACTACTTTCTCATAGAGAAAGAGTACTAAATGAGGCAATTAATGAGTTATATGCAGTACATTCATTAAGCTGTTCATGGTTGGAATCTTTTTTATACATATATCGTATTTGGAGTCTCTATTATTATATCTCGTAATTGAAATCCTTGTTATTACTAACGATTTGCAATTAATAGTTTAAATCTCTATAAACATATAGCTTAAATCTCTATAAACTTATAGCTTAAATCTCTATAAACATAAAGTTTATATCTCTATAAACATATTAGATATCAACGACCTTTCGTTGTTAAAATCTCCATTAGGTATAATCGACTATTCGTAGCTTAAATCTTTAATTTAATACATACATATATAATCGACCTAAGCCAACGTGCCAAACTGACCGCACTTTTGTATAGTATAAAAATCGTTATTGTTTTGATTTATACTTCCAAATAATAAAGATGGATCAATTAAGATTATCTATTATTGCAAAATAGGTTTAACTTTGTTTGGCATATAAACGTAAGATAGTTCTTTGTCATTAAACGACAACTTACTGATCTCAGATTGTAGTGTACGAGGTCGTTTAAGTACTTTAAATGCTATAAAACTTTATTTATTTAATTCTAACGATTGCAATGCAATGTGGTTTCTGCTTACAGATACTCTTCCGCTCTGGAGTGCTCAATGAGTTGGAGGCCAAACGCGATGTGCTCCTATCGGATCGCATTATCCAGCTGCAGGCCTTCTGTCGCGGTTATTTGTCACGCAAAAAGATGTCGCAACGGCGCATACAGGTAAGTTCAAATGGATTTAGTTTATCATATCATATTGTGCATTATTTGGTTTCACTTTCAGGAACTTGCTGTGCGCTGCATACAGCGGAATGTGAAGGCGTTTTTGGCCGTACGCGATTGGCCCTGGTGGCGTCTTCTGGTTCGTGTGACGCCACTGTTGAATGTGCATCGCACCGAGGAACAGTTGAAGATCGCCAACGAGGAGTTGCTTATGCTGCGGGCTAAGCTCGAGAAGATCGAGTATGATCGCAGCGAAGTCAAGAACGAGAATCAAAAGTTGGAAGCCAAGGTAAGAGCGTCAAGATTGTAATATACTAAATATATGTTATTTATAACATATCTATAAGAAACGAGATAATGAAGAATATGTACCATATATATGTTATACTTCATGTTACTGAGCTGCATTCCTATGTGCATTGCAAACATCCGAACCAATTTAATATACCCTTGGCAAGGGTATTCCACATTCGTCAGAAAACCAACCAAATATATTTGGTTTAAACAGTAAACTTTAGACTCATTGTCATGTTTTTTCTCGGTGTATTTTTGTTAGTTTTGAATTAAAATTACATGACAGTCGCAGATGACACGAGATTTTGCTACCTATGTGTGTCTCAAAACACATACAAGTTTCTGGGGCAACAAAATCAGAGCAGTTGTAGAAACATATAAACATATACATGTGATTATATATTTTCATTACAGTTTGCAGAAAGTTTATTGTGATTTCTTTATGCAAACAGAAACGACTACTTCGTGATCTGTAAGATGCTTAGTAGTACGATAACCCAATTAAATATCGCAATAAAAACACACATTCATAAATGTTTAACAGAATATGAGTATGTGCATAATGTTGAAGATCTATAAAGAATATATACTTTCTATCATAAAAGTTCGAAGCCATTTCATTTTCATTGCAACACGTATTTGCCATAATTATCTTTTATCTATGGATATACATACATATGCATACAAATATATGGTAAACCTATGTAAAGAGTCATTATTATTGCACAGTGGGATAAAAGATGTTGTTATTTAAAATATTTAAAGATCAATTGCACATTTTAAAAAAGAGAAATGAAAGTAATGTATGATATTGTGCACATTGAAATCGGCCGGATTTCTGAAACAGAATGTTTTTCGAATGAGAACGCAACGGAAAAAGTAACTACGATAGTTTATGTTTATATACATTGCTTGTTTCATTTCATTTCCGAAGTGATGAATTTTGCAACATATCTTTGTAGATTTGTATTGTATATATAAAAACTTGTGTGTGTTACTTGTGAGATACTTGATTTACTTGCCAACTGCAAACTCTGCAGAATGGCGATATTTGCGCTTCTACTTTGGTTTATTGTAAAATAAATATAAATAGCTTCTGGGCAACGCGTGAGTCCATTGAACACTGACTGGGAATGAATACACTCACTCAAACAAGCACATACATATATGAATACATACATATCTGTATCTGTATCTGTATCTGTGTCTGTGCACTTAAGGCATAAGAATAGCGAGTTGTATGTGTATTTTTAAATGCTCGCAAAGATCATTAATAATACGATACTTTATTGAGCTGCGACTGTGGCGTATTGTGTTGCAACCAAAGAAGTGTGTTGCACGATACTCAAACAATTTTACATAATTTCTTTGATGATCAACAGTTGTCTCTGCGTATTTCATACGACTATATATGTAGAGTCGGTCGAGATTATGTCAATATCGAGGCTGCATATGTTGCAATCTTTTGATGAACTCTTCTCTCACGCTGTCCCTCTCTCACTCTCTGCTCTGCCGTTGCGCTTATTTCGCGCATTTTGGCAAGAGCAGCTAGTCCGCTGGTGTTGTCCACTATCGATTGCCAAAAATAGCTAAAGCAAGCCACAAATAAAAATAGCTAAAGCCAAGAAAGCATAGCTAAATACAGCTGGTCTCTTTAGTTTCAACCTATGGCGTTTTCCCTAGAAATATATTACATTCTTCTAAGCTAGATACATATATCGATTAATTATTAAAAACTGTAGGATCAGCTTTTCATTTGTAAAATATACCTTCAAATACAGTCTCTGATTGCCATTCATAGTATATAAGTGCATGACATTTTCAACACTTCGCTTTGTTTTCCTATCAAAAAATGTAATTTTGGAGGGCGGTGGGCGTGGTATTCAACATTTTAACTATACTATGTGTAAATATAGCACACAGAAACCTGCATACCAAATTTAGTCTCTCTAACTCTTATAATAGCTGAGTTCTTTGCGTTCATACAGACAGAAAAAGAGTTAAATTTTCTTCTTTTGATAATTTTTAATAATTTAAGAGTTTAAAGCATCTCTAAAATTGCATAAATAAATATTGTCTTCAATTTAAGAGTTTAAAGTATCTAAAGTATCTAAAATTACATAAATAAATCTTGTCTGCAATTTGTTTATTTTCGCTAGAAAACTAGCTTTATTTTGGGCGTGTAATCGGCCAAATTGGCAACACTGACACTGGGGAGCTTTTTCCTGGCCACGTAAAGTGGCCGCGGCGGCTAAAGCGAATCACTTAGTTGCGAGGCGAACGCTTGAGGCGCCACATACCGTGCCATATCGTACCGAGTCCGTATCGTGCGAGATTCGCGTATCCGCATCCGTATCCGAGAAATCGCATTCGTTTTCAGATCTTAAGTGAATCTGAATACGAAACCGATAGCGATACGTGATTGCGTGCGTGTGTGTGTGCGCGCAAATGAGAAACGGTGCCAAAGGCAGAAGCCAAAAGAAAAACACAAAATAACAAAAAGCTAAAGCAGAAAGCAAATGAAAATTAAAGACGGCATATTGGCAATTTGATGCTTTAAGCCAAAATAAAGAGCACATTTTTTCAGTTGCGTTCATTTTAAACATATTTCGCAAGTTTTTGACAGCACATTGAAACAAGAACAACAACAACAACATATCATACATTATCCCAGATATATTCCGACACGAACCCCGAAAACGAAAACGAAACCAAACGAAATTGGAATTCAAATTGAAATTGAAATATTCACGAACAAGAAAACCCTATAGATCGGCCAACATAGTCCCAAACTAACCTGCACTCTCATTAAGCCCCAGCTAAGCTGCCTATTCGATTACTATATATATACTAACTACCCCCTGCCACGCCCTCTTGCCGTAAATGGCACCACTGGCGCCTGCTACGGCAATCCTGGCTGACAATGATGACATTGCAGAGCCAACTTCAATAAGAGATGCATGTGAATTAGTAGAGCCAAGTCTGGCCGATCGAGAGGAGCAGGCAACGTTTATGGCACGCGTCATTGCCGCCATGAACGGTCTAAGCAACAGCGGTGGCAGTGGTGGCTCCGTTTCTGGCAGCGGTTCCTCACTGGGCAGCCACAAGCCACCGAAACCGCCAAGCTGCAGCCAGGCACGCAAACAGTTGCGTCTTCTACCCAAGCAGCGAGAACAGAGTCCTGTGCTCAGCAATGGACATGGGGGGAGTACAAGCAACACCACTAGCACCACCACAAGCACCACACGCCACACCATACACAAAACCAGCAGCAGCAGCAGCAACAGCACAAAGCAGTTCTCGCAGTCGCTTTCAAATGGTAATTGCCAGCAGCACGAGGAGCAGCAGCACAATGAAAGCCACTACGAGATCTCGCTGAAACTGCCTCTCTCGACAGCATCGGCAGCAGCTTCCCCCGTTCCCGAGGCTGCTGCAGATCGCCTGCGACTGCTGACACGTTCGCCCAGTCCCGCCTATTCGATATCGTCGCGTTGCTCGTCCACACAATCGTCACGTTGCTCCGCACGCACCAGTTCGCGTTGCCTGGAGACGCCGCCGCGACGCATCTTCCCACAGACCTATACACGCGGCAGTGGCCTGGATGCATACGAGATGCGCCAGCTGGAGAGCTCGCCTGTGGTCTTCGATGCGAATCTGTCGTTTGTGCTCGGCTGCAAGCGACAGCCAGTGCATCAGTCGGTGCGACCAACTCCCTCCTTTGAGGATCCGCGCACCTCGTCGGCCTATCTCAGCGAGAAGATACAGAACTTCCTTAAGCGCACCGATCACGTGCAGGAGGAGTGGACAGCCATGGGCAGGCGTACGCGACGGCACAACAACAACATCAATGGGGGCAGCACTACCAGCCTGGGTAACAGTCGCTGCAGTACGCCCAGTGGCTACGATGACTACGATACCATCTCGTTGATCGAGCGACAGCGTGAACGCAACAGCATGGAACGTTGCGGTTCGGTGGGACGCACACGATCCTCCCAAAATATATTGACCAAGGCGTTTCAGTTGTCCAAACAGTTGCCACATACGCCCACGTCGCGTGGCAACTCCATGGTCAGGGAATCATCGGTGACCCACTCTATATCTGCCTCAACATCTGCCATGAATGCGGCCGACGATGACGATGATCGCACCATACGTGAGGAGGATGACAATGAGCTCGATGAGGTGTGTTAGTTGACCTTGAGAACCTTGAGAAATTGTCGATTATTGTATACCCTGCAATGTGGGAAAAGTGTGTAAAGGGGCATGCCTGATGTGTTGGCATTTGAGTGAGACAATAATGTTAGCGAGCTAAAAATTATCGATAAGTTGGTAACGGTTCGTATAATTTTTAACCACATCAAGATCAGAAACTGTACATCGAAGTAGATGCCTCTTGTGGAATATATGTATATATAATTATATTCTCGTAAATATCGTAGGGAATATCATATTATCTCTTGACCAACGTATATATTATACTAGTGGACTAATTCTATAAAGCAAAACAGTTTGCCGATGTACAAAGTGTAAACGGGATATAGAAAAGTCAGAATAATGTTAATTTCAACAATTCAAATGATAGATTTATTTAGTGTAAAATATATACAGGGTATATAAAAGTAACACCATGATTCAAGAAGTTAAATATTATCCAAATATATGTATAAAGAGCAAAAGGACCTTAAGCAACCACATCATTGAATGCGACACGTTTGATAGGGTATCCCGTTTTTAGTGTTTTTTTGATCTTGCTCATCATCCTTCGGAGCCTTTATTGTAAAGTTTGCAGTTAATTGAGTTTGTGCAGATATGCAATTTACTTACCGAAGGGGTTTTCATCTGCCGACGATACTTTGCCTTCTCCTCCTCACTCATTCGGACCCAGATACGCGCCGAACGCTTCATCGTCTCATCAGGTCTTAGCTCTCTATGAGTTCTTCGATAGTCACGCAGAAAATTGAGATAAGCATTATGCAAAACGCGTTTCTGTCCACCACCTTGACGTTTATAGGACTGGTCAGCAATATGCTTCTCGATACTTTGCTTCTTTTGATTGGCCATACGACGTTTTTGGGCTTGTTTCCTTAGACGACTTTGAAGTCGACTTATTCGATCCAACAATTTCTCCTTGTCTCCCGCGGCCAAAGTTTCAGTTGTCATCTACGTGTGTAGTTTAAATGTACATTTAATTTCAAGAACAATTCGACTCAGATTCGATAAAGTTTCACTAACATGTTCCGGTTTCTTTAAATATTTTTTCAATTCGTGTTCTTCACAATGCAGATAATCTCGCAAGAAGTCAGAGTACCCATATTTGTGTTTAGGTACTGTACCGTCTACGTTCATAATAAAAATAAAAAAAAATAAAAAAATGAAAATTTTAACTAAATATTACTAGACAATTTATATATTTTTGTAGTTTATAGGTAGTGGTTGTAATGTTAACTAACGCAAAAAGAATTATATATATTGTTGTTTCATAAATTGACAAACAATGCATAGGTTACTTTTCATTATATAGGGTATATCTTAGTGAGTAATCGAGAGAGTTTGATACTGTTGTTTTTGATTTCCAATCGAAATTGTGTGGGTGGTTGACATCATTTCAAATTATCCCCTCTTCCCCCCTCACAACTCTTCTTGTCTACAGTGTGTATATATTATATATAGATCTGTAAGATTCTGGTAGAAAATTCCATGCAGTTTCCCTCTGCTGTTGCTGACATTGACGACGGCATTCTCCGTTTTGCTTTCTTTTTTTAGATTCCAAACCAAAATTAAATAATGCGTGATTCACGCAGCGTGAATTCTCGTCTCGACAGGGCAGAGAATTATTTACTTTTGGGTTGAAACAATGATGATTTAATGAAATTTAAATGCCGTTTAACACTTCAAAAGAGGGATTAACAAATGTACATGAAACAAACGTATTTAAAATGAAATCACTTCCTTAGTACTCAAAATACTCATTGTATCATCAAACTCTTCGTCACTAATAATACGGAAATGTATGGAAATGTTACCAATATAATATATGCAATGTACCCTCTGCAAGATTATACAAATATGTGTTAATATATTTCTTAAATGATCATAAAAATATATATAATTTCAATACATATATAAATATTTGCAAGTGAAATGTGATAAACATTTTATAGCAGAGACATATACATTCCATACTCTTAAAATTATATTATACTTATAAATTATGTGTAATATATTTGTTTATATCATGCAAAAACCTCTGAGAATTCACAAACAAATGCAGTTAGATATATGCTGAATATAAAGTCTACTTTAGAATGTTCTATTAGTTGAAAGCCTCTTCTATTTTTGGAAAATCTCTACATTATTTATTTTATCGATGGGATTTCATTGTGAATTATGATTGAATTGTATCGAATTGTTGCGAATTTTGGGTTGAGGCCAACACGAACATGCGCATATACATAGACACCTTAACTTAGCATGCCGATAAGATAAACAAACATCTCGTTCATATATGTAATTGTTTATAAAATGTGGCAAAAGCCAAACGAAATCGAAATGAGACCCCGCATACTTAGGCGAATTTTCGATGGAATCGATGTAAATGCAGCGAAAATTTGCAATATTTTTCATTACCTTGTTTTATTGTGTTTTGTGAATTTATAGTTATCCGAGCTAACGGTGGATCTGGCCGAGGAACGATCGACCGCACATGTTGCCACCGAGAGACTGGAGGCGGAGACAGCGGAACGGCTGAAGCTGGAGAAGGAATTGGCCGAGAATCAGAGCAAGGTAAAGAATCTGCAGGAAGTCAGCGAGAAACTGGAAATGGAACTGATCTGTGCCAAGTCTGACTTGAATGGCATCTCGGAGGATGAGGATGGCGAGCACGACGATGGCACCGCTGGAGGTGTCTACAAGTTGAAATACGAACGAGTTGCCAGGGAGTTGGAGTTCACCAAGCGCCGCCTGCAGACACAGCATGAGCACGATCTGGAGCAGCTAGTTGGCCTGAAGAAGCAATTGGAGAAGAAGGTAAGTTCAATGTTGTGCCATAGCTTAAAGAGAAATCATTCATGACAGTGAATCATTGACAGCTTTCCGATGCCTACGAAGAAGTTGAGGAACAACGTCAGGTTGTGGGTCAATGGAAGCGCAAGGCACAGAAGATGACCAACGAGATGAACGATTTGCGTATGCTGCTCGAGGAGCAAAATGCACGTAACAATTTGCTGGAGAAGAAGCAGCGCAAATTCGATGCCGAGTGCCAGTCACTGCAGGATGCCTCAAGACAGGAGCGTCAGGCCAAGGAGCGCTATGGTCGCGAGAAGGATGTGCTACAGTCAGAGAAATTCACGCTCGAACAAACCTTAGCGGTGAGTCAAAGAAAAAGAATAGGAAAATTCGATTGGTAGAAAGATAAATGAAAAGTAGAAGGTATTTTAATAGAGGAAAGGAGAGGAGGAATACGACTTGCTCTGATTATTTTTATTATTTTTCTACTCACGCTCTGCTCACTCTCCAATCTCCAAAAGGCTGCGCAACATATCACATGTTGCTGCAGCAAATGTTGCTAGAAATTAATGATTATGTTGCTAGAGATAAACGGAAATGTTGCCAAGCCCTTTGCCGCATTGCTGCTGCAATACGCAAATGTTGCAAGCAGCGAATAGCAAGCAGTGCAAACAAGCAGTATTTTGGTTTTCGAAGAAAGGAAGTCTTACTATGTTTTTTACGAAGAAATATCATATTTTTAAGAATGGCTTGAATAATTTTTGATATGATATACATTATATTTTTGTTCCTTAATTTCCTTTCATCAATACATAAGTTGCCAGATCAATAGATATGCCTAGGGTTGTCAGTTAAGGATAGCATGTAGCGTCAAGAAAACTAATCGGTTTTATAATCAACTCTGTCTGCAACAAGTGGCAAGTGGCTAGTCCCATTGCCACATGCAACCGATACAACTGAGCTGTAGAGTTTAGCTTGCTTTGGGAAAACTCGTTCGGCTTGTTTACCCACGCTGCTGCAGTGCCAGACGCAAGTCTCGCTGCCTGAATGACTGTCTAACGGAATGACGGACAGACAGACAGAGTGACAGACGAATAGATGGTACGCATGGGCAGACAGACTGCTGCAGCTACCTGCCTGCCTGCCCACACCATATCCATACATGCGGCATGCGGCCTGCTGCTCTCAATGCTCTAGAGAGTTCTTGTTTTTTTCTGTTGTTGTTCACTGTTGCTCTGCGTGTTCTTCGTGTGTTCTAAAGACGCATTTAGACTAGAAATCTTTAGATATACAGATAGGTAGGTAAAGAAGATACTAACTTACTGTTAAAGGTTTATCAGTTTCATTTGGAAGTTGAGAAAGATATTGCAAGAAAACTTAGAAAAAACTTTCTGAATTTTATTACATTTTATCAATTTAAAGTGCATTCAAAACTGAATTATTCTTCAAACTATAACGATTAAAGTGAAGTTGTGTTCCTTATTTACTGTGTGAATTAAATCACATTGAATTCGGAGGTATAGATTATCTTTCAATGGAACAAACAATCCAAATTTAAGACTTTCAAAGTTTCCCTGTCACTTCTCGGTTAGAATTCTTAGATTCCCCATTGCAACATTTAATCAACTTATTTATGTTTCAATTCTGTGTTTTATTAGAGTTCTTAAAACCCTTCTTGAACTCCATAATATATATAATATATACTAATGGTTATAGAAATATTAGGTAACCCGTTCTTCCATAAACTGCAAGTGTATTAACACTTCGTCTTGCCGATTGTAAACTTTTCTTCATGTTCTAAAGTTGAGCAGCTGACAGCACTTGTTCTCCCTCTCTTTCTCTCTCTCTTCCGTCCTCTCTCACTTTGCACTGTGTTAGTCTGAACACGGCATAAGAAGGTTTTCCCTCAGTTGCGCTCATTTGTTTTCGACTTCTTCTGCTTCTTCTTGTTCTTCTTCTCCTCGTTCTTGTTGTTGTTTTCATGTTTTTATCGGCCTGCGTTGCTCTGTGGCTTTCTTCAGGCCGAGAGCAGTCGAAGCGCGATAACTGGAGTACACACAACACATAACATAAACACGCACACACAGGCGTGAATAGTTCCACGAATTTGGAAAAGAGAAAAAAATAAAATAATTAAAAAGAAAAAGACAATCAAAAGTTTCAACTGCGGCCGCGCGTGATAACTGGGCAGCCGGACAGAGCGCTGTGCCCCGGATTTAGATATCATATTCATTCCGATTCCGATTCCCATTCGCATTCCAAGTGCCCACATCCATATGCGCAGAGTCTGTTGCTGCTGCTGAAGTACAGCAATGAGTTTGAGCGCCACATGTGCAACACGATTGCTGCAAGTGCGTGAGAAGATCAGGGAGGGAAAGAGGGAGACAAATTATAGTAGAAGTAAACTAATCCATTCTCTTCAATCCGCAGGATACGCGCCTGGATCTGGAGCTAAAGGAGGAGAAATTGGCATCACTGCAGCGCGAACTGGAGGAGATGACATTCGGGGGCGGCACCGAGGAGGAGTTCGCTCAGCTGCGACGCTCTAAGAACGAGCAGGAACGTCGTGTCAAGGAGCAGGAGGAGGAGCTGGACGAAATGGCGGGACAAATACAATTGCTGGAGCAGGCAAAGTTGCGGCTTGAGATGACGCTGGAAACGATGCGCAAAGAGGCGCGTCGCGAGACACAACAGCGTGACGAGGAGCTGGAGGAGGTGCGTGGCAATGGGTACAAAAAGATCAAGGCCCTGGAATGTCAACTGGAGACGGAGCACGAGGAGCGCACGCTGCTGCTGCGCGAGAAACACGAACTAGAGCGGCGACTCTCTTCGATGGAGGATCGCGATCGTGTCGATCGTGATGCCGAGGAAGCATTGAATCAGAAACTGCGACGTGACTTGCGCAAGTACAAGGCACTACTGAAGGATGCCCAGACGCAGTTGGAGCGACTCAAGGCAGACACGCCGGGCAAAACGCTAATTCGTCAGCTGCGCAATCAGCTGGAGGATGCGGAATCAGCTCGCAGTCTGGCCATGAAGGCGCGTCAAACGGCCGAGGCAGAGTTGGCCGATGTGCAAGCCATGTTCGAGGAGTCGCACAGGGCGCGCAACGATGCCGAGGAGCGTGCGAATGCAGCGCATCGTGATCGAGCCGAACTGCAAGCACAGATCGAGGAGAACGAGGAGGAGCTGAGCGAACTGATGAAGAAATACAGTGCCACAGTGAAGCAACTGAATGCCGAGCAGATCAATGTCTCCGAATCGGAATTCAAGCTCACCGAACTCGAAGCGGAGCGCAATAATCTGAAGGAACAGGTCGCTGAGCTGCAGCACAGACTGGACAACGTGGAGAACTTGGGTGATCCCACCATGGCTGTCATGTCCAAGCGGTAAGTAGTGACTAACTCATCTCTCTCTCTCTTTCTCAACAGATCTAATAAGATTTGCCTTTTCAGTTTGGAAATGCGCACCAAGGAACTGGAATCACGACTGGAACTGGAGCAGGCCACGCGTGCGCGACTGGAGGTGCAGGTCAGCAGGCATAAGGAGTCACTGGAGAAGCTACAGAACGAGGTGACGCAGTCAAAGATGCGTGAGATGCAATCCCAGGAAGTGCTCAAGAAGTCACAAAAGAGTCTGCGTGACATGCGCGAAGAGTTCCATGCTCTCACAAGTCGCGAACAGGAATCTCTAACACGTCGCAAGGATCTCGAGAAGAAAATGGAAGTCATGGAGTCCGAGGGCGCAGCGCTGAAGAATGATTTGCGTCTGGCGCTGCAGCGCATTGCGGATCTGCAGCAGGCCATGGAGGAGGAGGGCGAAGAAGAGCTAAGCGAAAGGTATAATTGGAGATGGAATTGAGAAAGAAATGGAAAGAAGAGAAAGAAGTTACATTGAGTTGGCAGTCAAGAAGAAAGTGCCAAAGCAAATGTATTTCTGGAGGTCGAAGAAAATAGCTTATTATACGAAGAAGTTGAATTCGAAAGCCTTTGTTAGTCTTCTAAAGGTTTAAATGGGTAAAGAATTGAGTATTAAGGAGAGAAAGTAGTTGCATTGATTAAGAATGAGTCAAGCTAAAAGTACCAAAGAATATGTATATTTTTAAAATGTAGAAGAAAATAGCATTAAATATTTAGAATACGAATTCGAAACCCTTTTCTTAGTCTAAATATACAAATGAAAAGCCAGAATTGAGAAAGAAAGGAAGTGATTTTGAATTAAGAAGAAGTCAAGAATGTGCCAATGTAAAGGTATTTGTATAATATAAAATAATAGTCTACTAATAAAGAGTTTAAACTGGTAGGGAACTGAATATAGAATAAAGAATAAATAAGAAAGAAATCACATTGCATTCCCGATGAAGTCAAAGAAGAAATATTAAAGAAAATAGTTTAATTAGTATACGAAAGATTGCTTAGCTAATCGACAGAAAAAACAAAAAAATGAATCGAGAAAGGAATGAATAAACTAAAAAAAAGAAATATACTTAAATCAACAACAAGTGAGGATGAAAGTGTTAATGAAAATGTAACAGAAAATTGCTAAATAATATTTGAAATTTGTAAACCTTTGCCAGTATGCTTAGCTAATTGTTTTTCACACATTTTGCAGTGACGAAAGCATCAGTTCGGTGGGCTCCATCAGCGACCTGGAGGATCGACTGCGTCCCGTGCATGTGAAGCGGAGTTCGCAACAGTCTCTCAATGGCATCGTGCTGCCAACTGTGGCGCCAAGCACCACAAGGACACTGGTGTGCGAGAAGGACGACAACAGCCCGAGGTACGGTCACGATCATGAAGTCAACTCAAATGCCAACTCGAATTCGAAAGCAGGCAGGCAGCACAAGCACTAAAAAAACCAACAACGTACTGCACCACATACGCAATAATAATATACAAATAATAATAATAATAATAATAGCTTCAGCTTAGTTATAATAATGAGATAATACGAATACGATTAATGCTATATGGAATGAATAATACCTTACTTATATCTATATGCATATGTAAACTATCTCTATCTATCTATCTATATATTTATCGGTTAGCTTGTAAGCTCTGCTCTGCTCTATTTGACGGCTTATCTAATTAACCCAATTACTTTATACATATACATAAACATGCTCAACGACATCAACCACAACAACAACAACAACAAATGCAAATGCAAACCATGCCAACCAACCGACTTAAATCCAAAACTGACCCAAAAAAAACTCATAAAACCGAAACCAAAACTGCTTTGTAAATATGACGATGCATATGACTAATGAAATGAACAAAATGAAAACACTTCCCGCCCCATCCAACATGGCGTGCGTGCGTATGCGTATGTGTATGCGTGTGTGTGTGTGTGTATGCGTGCGCGTGTAAAACATTAGCTTTTTCTTATTGTAGAATAACCGTGACGTCGCCATCGTCGCCGCACATACACAAGCTGGCGCAGGCGGCGAAAGCCATACCGGATCCAAAGCCGGACACCAAGAACGGAACAGCCACAAGAGCAACTGCAGCAGCAGCAGCAGCAACCTTATCGCCAGCAGCAGCAGTAAAACCAACTCTAAATGGACTAACTCCCTAGAGAGAGGCAGAAAGAGAGAGAGATACAGAAATAGATTGAGGAGAAGGAGGAGTAGAATGTGGAGACCCTTCGGCAGCTGCGTTCGTTTTTTTTAATATTATTTTTTTGTACTTTCTCGAACTCTGTAATTATTAATTAGTTTGTTTTTATTTTGATTATCGTTTAGTTCAATATGTTTAACTATTTATTATCGAAATATAGCTACATATTATAAAGATATAACGTAAAATACATACATACATCATGTATACATTTCTATTATAATGAGAACACACATTGGATACTTGTGGATGTTGTGAATGCGTAGTTAATTTAATTTGCGAGACAGTCCCTATATATGGAATGGAAGTGAAAGTGAAACCACAAACTAACTAAATCTTAATCTAAACACCTAACACAACCTATAGCGTATATAGTCCACATTTCCTATAGCCAACTTAGAAAGCAAAGAAAAGAAGAAAAGAAAACTAGTTAAACGCGTTTCAAAATCATAGAAAACTATTCGAAATAATACTAAGAATAATGAGTAACTAAATTCAATATTTATATATCAATATTTAACATAATGCAAATCGAATATATCGATATATACCATAAATAGACATCTTCAAACCACACTAAACACTTGCAACATTTTCCTAAAGTATCAGAAAACAAAAAAGAAAACCCACATAAAACTAAAATTATAAATAAAAGAAAGCGACAAATAAATATATTGTTATAAAACCCAAAGAACTGATGCCGCTTTCAATTGTTAAGCCAATGTTAGAGGGAGTATTTTTAAAATACTATTACGATTATCACACTTGCCGTACCTGGTACTTTGACTTGCCATTTGACTGACCCCGTTATATTGACTGCGAATCTGGCTCCAAATCTGGCCTAATTGAAGCACTTGCAGTAAACTGATTTGATTTCATTCGGCAAACACGCACGCCCTCCCCCGTGGAGAGGTCAAGGTCAATGCTTAAAGACTTGCCCAAGTTGGAAAGTTATAAGACGTGCCCCAGGGGCTGCAGAAGTCGCACCCGCATTTCAGCCTGAGTGTGGCACGACTTTGAAAGTTGCCGCTCGTTCTACACCTGAGAATGTGTGGCAATCACGCAACTCTCCTCACCAAGCAAGGAGGCACTTGAAACACTTGTTGTATGTCAAAATCAAAGTCTGACATCAATCAGAGCTGGGCTGAGGCAGCTGCTGCCAGCTGAAGAGGCAAAGCCACAAAATTGGAATGACTTTTCGATCAAAACACAAGTGCAACAAGTGTTGCCACTAGTTACCAGGCACTACACTGAGAGAAACAGAACAGTTATTACTTAAGTATGCAAATTAATTTTTTTATTGCATACTTAACTGCGCCGGCACAATCTGTTCTCTCAATAAAGTTAATTCTTATTTAATTTCAATATAACCAAAATTACTGAAATCATTTAAATGTTCATAATTGTTGCGCCTACAAAAAATGACCGACCTTTGTCTTAAAATTCTATTTTTTTTTTATTATATTTATTAAGTGAAGAATCCGTACATCATAATATTGCATCTTAACATCACAGGGTGGAAAAATATTCTTAAGAATTACCAAATTAAAATTAAATTAAATTAAATTGCAATTTTCATCATTTTGCAGGGGCTGAAGAAGGCGTGCCCAAATTCTAGAACAAACTTTGTCTGGGCGCAATTATACAATATATTTTCAACAAGTTTGCTAGTCCTAGCTCCTATAATCTCAGAGATCTAGATGTTCATACAGACGAATAGACAGATTAAGAATATATATACTAGAGTGTGAGACTCCACCTTCTACCCTATACGTACAGGTTACCATCACTAACTTTCCGTAGGAACTTTCCAGAGCTGATAAATTGAGCGTTCTTCTAGTTACCTAACTAAATCTCAATATATCTTTCTCTCAGTGCAGCCCAGTGGTCTCGTCTACTGTGTCGCTGCTGTCGTAGCTGAACTCAAAACAAACCCGTCAACTAGGCGACTGTCAAATGCGCCACACAAATCCAAATATCGACCAAACAGCAGCAACTTTGCTATATCCCTAATATAAATGTGAACTCAAGTGCAGTTTCTGGGTCCCAGTTTGGCGCAGATATATATTGGATTTCGGCGGCAGCACAACGTAATCAGCTCGCACGGGAGCTTACCAATCCCATGATGGATGACCGCACTATAGATTCCATATTCTTGGGCTCACTGGAGTCCCTGCCGCCGGTTAGCTCGAAAATCGTGCGCATCTTTACCAGCTCAACGTTTACGGGTGTGTGTTCAGAGAAAAAAAAGAAGTAGAAGAATTTTTTCATTTTTTTTTGCGAGTTCTTACGTAATCGGGTCACTGCTCACCTTCCTCTAGATACGACCATGGAGCGCAACACTCTGATGGCCAAGTGCTATCCACGCATCAAGGACTATTGCCGAGAGAAACATGGCCTGGAGTTTCAGGTGGTCGACATGCGTTGGGGTGTGCGAGACGAGGCCACAGACGATCACATGACCACAGAGCTGTGCATGCGAGAGATCAAGAATTGTCAGCGACTCTCGATGGGACCGAATTTCATAGTGTTTCTAGGTCAGAAATATGGCTACAGACCCATACCGACCTACATAGTGTCGTCGGAGTTGCAACTGATCTGCGAGGAGCTAACATCGATGGGCGTCGATCGTGCTCTGCTCGATCTATGGTACAAGAAAGATAGCAACGCTGTGCCACCCATATCGGTGCTGCAGCCCATTTCCTCCATACTGATTAACTTCAACAATAAGGTGAGTAACCTCATTGTGATAGGGGCATCTCTAGCTTGATTTACTCTTCGCAGCGCGTGCCCAAGCTGCAGGCCGAAGATCAGGCTGTCTGGTGGGATACACTGAACAAAATGCAGAAGTTATTGCGCAAAGCGGCCGCCTCATTGGGCGCCAGCAATAAGATGTCCAAGGACGATGTGCACAACTACTTCATGTCAGGTGGGAAGCCCACAACTAGAACCCCTTAGACCTTTTCAATTACCAAATACTTCTCCACTTTCAGTCACTGAACGAGAAGTGATCAATGGCGTTCTCAATGTGAAGAACACCAAGAATCATTGTCTGGCCTATGTGCGCTATATAAACAACATAAATCTGCAGAATCTGAAGAAGGCTTCGCTCTTTGTGGACATTATCAATCGCAGCTTGGACACCGAATCCGCTAAATTGCTGGGCGATCTCAGGGACACGCGACTGCCCGCCAAGATCGAGTCGAGCAATGCACAAAAGTGAGTGAGAGAGAAGAGTGTCAGATCTATGTGATCTACATGGATGTTCTCTTTTCAGATATACCGTCGAATGGATCGGTCGCGAGGGACTGGACATTGAGACACACGAGGAGTATCTGAATCATTTCATCTCGCACTTCTATAAGAACGTTGTCAAGCTCGTCGATAGGGCCATGCGCAAAGAAGACTCCAGTGCACAGGGGCAGATAGTAACTGAGATCCTTCAGCATTTGCACGCTTGCAACAATTCGGTCAAGATCTTCTATGGCCGCGAAGAGAGTTGCGATCGTATCAAGCGCTATATGCTGGGGGATTCAGATAAGCCACTTGTCCTTTTTGGCGACGGAGGTTGTGGCAAGACTTCATTGCTGGCCAAGAGTGCCGCGTTGGTCGCCAACGAATGGTTCGCCGACAAGCGGCCCATCAATATCATACGGTTCCTTGGCACTACGCCGGATTCCAGTGCCCTGACAGCGACCCTCATATCGATATGCCAGCAGGTGATAAGCAACCAGCGTAATGCGCATCTAACTCGTACTTCTTTAACCTTCTCCTCTTGTTATTTCTACTCCTGATCCCTTACACTAACACATTTACTATACACATTTACTATATATGTGTGTGTGTGTGGGTGTGTGCAGATATCGTACAACTATATGCTACCATTTGAGAATATACCCGATGATCTTGTTCCCCTAACAGCACATTTTAAGCAATTACTAACTTACGCTAGTCCGAATCAGCCGTTAACTCTATACTTAGACTCAGTCGATCAACTGACGGGCACCCAAGACTCGAACAAGGTATCCTGGATACCCACACGTCTGCCGGCCCACTGTAAGGTGAGTGCGAGCAGCACCGAAACCGGCCTGAATCTCTCGTGCATGTACTACTCTACTCTATAACCGACTATACTCTATATATTTTATTCCTGCTCTATTTTTAATGCATCTCCCGTTTGTATATACAATCTCCCGCACAAAAGAGACTCTATATTCGACTTTTTGCATGACTATTCGATTTACAATACATTTTGATTATGTTGCACAAAAACTAATCCGATATTGAGCTGGTTGTCAATCGGCTACAGGACCCTCTTCTCTTGAGCACTGCATGAAAAAAACTACAGCAACTAAATAAATTCCATGAGGTGTTCCGAAAAATCTATACATAAGTTTAAAATGTAGAAGATTTTCTGAACACGTCAATTGGAAAATTGTGAAATGCACTAACATATATATAACTGGCGGAAGAATATCCAGCTTTGTTTCTGATTTGAATCATTCTTAAGTTCTCAAAATTGCCCCCCAGCGGAACTACGATCTATATGATGTATGTAAATAAAAGAAAGATCTGAAAGATCCTTTCAAGTTCCCTAAATTGCATGCCCCAACATCGGAACTACGATCTGTGTAAATATAAAATCTGAAGAACCCTGTTAGTACCTCATGATCCCACACCGTATATACAATATCGATACGTATTTGTAAATACAAAAAAAATATTGAATTTCCTCTGTAAGTTTTTCGAATTGCTTGACTTGTGCGTGCTAAACAATATCACATGCAAATCACTCAAAACTTTAACTGATTCTAACTCTGGCACCCTCACCCAAAACGACTCTACCAATGCCGTTCTGCATGAGGCAAGCAACAACAGCAACAACAGCAATTTCAGCCGATCTTGAGCTGATCAAGAGTATCATATGCTTCTACCTTATCTGCACTGAACTGTATAAAGTACCATGATAAAGTTGCCATCGATTGCAGATCATAATATCGTGCGCCAACGAACCGGCGAATCCGACCGTGTCGCATGAGTATCATGTGCTCTGCAAGATGATCGACGTGGAGGAGAACTTCATCGAGGTGACCGCACTGGGCGAGGAGCTGGCCATGAACGTGATCAAAATGTGGATGAAGACGGCCTGTCGCGATCTGAACAACTACCAGTGGCGTCTGGTGGCGAATGCCATCAGCAAGTGCTCCCTGCCGATCTTTGTGAAACTGGTATTTGCCGAGATATGCCGATGGCGCAGTTACACGCGTCCCCAGGAGACGCATCTGGCCAACACGGTGATGGACTCGATCATGTTGCTCTTCGAGCGTGTGGAGAAGCAGCATGGTCGGATTCTGGTCTTCCATGCCCTCGCCTATATCACGGCATCCAAGTCGGGCCTCTCGGAGAGTGAGCTCGAGGATTTGATCTCGCTGGATGACAAGGTGCTCGACGATGTCTATCAGTATCATATGCCGCCGGTGCGTCGTATTCCGCCGCTTCTCTGGACACGTATTCGCAACGATCTTCCCAACTATTTAAGCGAACGGGAGGCCGATGGTGTCAACGTAATGAACTGGTATCACCGGCAGTTCAAGGACACCGCCAAGGAGCGCTACTTTAAGAACATGAACATGGCCATATACTTTCACTCCATGATTGCGGACTACTACCTCGGCATCTGGGGTGGTGGCATACCGAAACCCTTCAAGTTCACCGAGATACAGCGCCATCGCTTCGGACTGGCCGACAAGGAGGGATCCGCGGATCGTAAGGTGCCCATTCAACCGTTGGTCTTCACCAGCAAGGATGGTCTCTCCAAGCGATACAATTTACGCAAGGTAAGGTACCTCCATGTATGGAATCATGATCATCCAAGTTGTCACTGTGTTCCTTCAAACAGTTTGGTGAGCTTCCCTTCCATTTTGTGCGATCGCGTCGCTTTAAGGATCTGTTCGAGCATGTGCTCTTCAACTATGACTGGCTGCACGCCAAGCTCTCCAGCTGCCCGCTGCAGGCAGTGCTGGCTGACTTCGAGGACGCCTCGACCAACACCGACGACAAGGAGGCGAAGCGTGAGCTGATGCTGGTCGCGGATGCGCTGCGCTTGGGTGGCGCCATTCTGGCAATCTACCCCAACATGCTGGCACCGCAGCTCATTGGACGCCTGCTGCCCGAGATTGGTGGCAATCCCAACATCAAGATGCTGTTGCGCGCCTGCGATCGTTGTGGCCCCAAGGATTGTGCCCTCATTCCGGTCAATCATTGCCTGCACACACCCGGTGGTCCTCTAAAGGTAATCCTGAGAAGGGGAAGGGGAGTTGAAGTAACCTATTCCTGATCTAATCGTGGTCTTTCTTTTTTCTACAGTACTCTCTGGAGGGTCATCAGTTCGCCGTGTTCGCCTTCTGTCTGACGAGCGACAAGCGTTACATGGTCTCCATATCGACGCACTTCATTACCTTCGACTTGTCCACATCGGATCTAACGAGAGACGTCAATCCTGGCATCGAAGGCATTATGCAGCAGCTGGTACTCAGTCCGGACAACAAGTGGGCCGCCGCCTACTCCAACAACAATCAGACAGTGCTGCTGAACATGCTCTCCAGCGAGTTTGTGGTGATCAACAGTCCCTTCGAGGAGGCTGACGGTCCTGTGAGTGGACTCTATCTACTCAATCAGAAGTAGGTTGAAAGGAAGACACCTGGGGAAAGACTCTGTATACCTTCTTTAATCTTTAATCTCTTTAGTCTCTTTCTGATCTGCAAGCTGCGCTGGGCAAAGTTCGACATGCGTGGCAATCTTGTGGACATCTTTGAGGTGCCGGGCGAGAACACAAGTTGGGAGATACTATGTGGGTGTAAAATACCCAATTTAAAGCAGAAATACTGACTCTACCCCCTTGCATTGCAGCCATGGAGTTCTTCAGTCCCCTGGACTACAATGTTATCTTCTGGTCAGGTTGCATTAACGAGATTCGGCTGCGCTTGGACTCGGTGCGCTCCTCCAACAGTTCCAATTCGCTGCACTTTTTCAGCGCCTTCGTCATGAACAAGGAACGCACAAGGGCCTATGGTTGCGCCAGTGAGGATAACTTTCAGGTATCTCTGTACGAATTCACACAGAACGAGGAAACGGGCGAGATTCTGTGGAGTTTTGTGGAGCATTTGCCACGCTATGAGAACGACGACAAGGAGATGTTGCTGCAGTTGCGCCTCGATCAGCATCAGAATGATCGCATGCTGCTGGGCACAGCTGGAAAGGGGTTTGTCATCTGGGATTTTGGCAGCAAGGAGAACGCGGAGGTGGAACGCGAACCAATCACCAAGGAAGCCATGTACCTGGCGCTACCTCATGGCGTGCGCAACATCACCACGCGCATCATGCAGTCCAATTCCATCATGATCAGCTCCAAGATGGACTACGCTGTGGCCGGGGTGCGCAAGAATCTCTATGTCTGGTGCCTGCACTCGGGGCAATTGGCCAAGATACTGGATGCCCACTTCGGTCGTATCATTCAACTGGAGCCGTTGACCATCGGCAATTGGAACAATCTGGTCACTTCATCCATAGATCGTTCGGTCAAGGTGTGGAACATCAACAACATCTTCGAAAAGGTTCACGTCATCGATCGTCATGAGCTGCAGATCGATAACATCAGTCTGTCCGAGGTGGATATGGCTGTCACAGTGACCCGCAGCTGTGTTGGCGTCTGGGACAGTCGTTCGGGACGTCTGATAGCCAAGCTGGCGGACAGTCCGTTGGGCGCGATTGTTACGCACGCTGAGATTACACCAGATGGACGCTATGTAATCTCCTCGGAGACGGGCAAGTTTCTCATCTGGAATCGCGTCTCCGAGCAGGTTGTCTATCGCGACGATCAGCCTGGCATACAACAGATAACTCTCATGGATTATGGTTACAAGGTGCTCACTGTCTCCGTGCCCAATATCAATCAGCGGGATTTGATCGCGGCAGCTGCAGCTGGTGCAGGTGATGAAACAAATCGTCTGACGGCAATAGCCACAGTTCGTGCGGTGCCAGGTGAGATACCTTACAGAGAACCACCTTATGCAGGAGTCTGATATATTATAATATATATATTATATTATACAACCTTAGCTGCAGTTCACTTTATACTTTCTGTAACTTTCTTTCTGTCCTCAGAGGGTACTATACTGTTTCGCTTTGATTTTCCCGTACGTATGATAACCGGAATGCCGTTTAGACAATCGGCAATAACAGCCGATAATGCGTACATAGTTGTGGTTACCGTAGACAAATCCAACAAGGATTGCTTGGGCGTCTACAGCACTACGAATGGCGCGTTCGTAACCAAAGTCTTGCTCAAGGGTTGTGCCATCAAGGTGAGTTTCCCCCATGACTGTCAGCTCTCCTTCATGCACTTACATTCCCTCTCAAATTTCAGGAAGTGATCTCGTTGGTTCCCATGCCGCACAAGGCTAATCAGATCGCGGTCATCAGCAGCGAAAAGGGCAGCATAATGGACATTAAGAGCAAGAAGCATGTGCGCTCCATTGCCAAATGGGGTGGCAGCCTGACCAGGGATGGCAAATGTGGTCTGTACGCGCCGACACGCGGTGGCCTCGAGCTGCTGGAGCTGCGCAAGGGCACCACAGTGAAGACCTTCATACCCAAGGTGGCCGAGGGCGTGTTCTCTGTGATCTGCATCTTCACCGAGGATGACGAATATGTGGCATATTATCACAGCGGCCGCAAGACAATTCGCGTCTTTCGCACCGTCGACACCGAGATGATTGCCAACTATAGGCTACAGGCCGAGTTGACGGCCATCAAGAGCAGCAAAGATGGGCGGGCCATTGTGCTGGGCACTGTCGATGGCTGCTTGTCTGTGCTGGCCATTGTGGATCCCAAGAAGGAGGAGATGATCGAGTATCTGAATGGTTTACCATCTCGCGACGAGAACTGGAAGGCAAAGCTGGCCAAGATGAAGGCACGCGTTGGCTTCAAGGCTGCCATCAGGGTGGCCACCATTTCCTCACGCTATGCTAAACAGAAGTCTGGCGAGAACGAAGGCGACGAGGAGGAACTAACCGAAATAACCGAGGATGTTGTGCCGGTGGCCGATTAAGAAATTTTAGAAATATAACATTTATTTTAAGTTGCATAAATTACGATATGAGGCATGTTACAAAAATACGTGAGTGTGCATGTGTGTGTGTGTGCATGTGTGCGAGTGTTGTGTAGGAATAGGTGTTGTGTTTGTGTATGCGAACTGGACGAGGCTTAAACTAGACAAATGTTTAAATGTAGCGAATTGTTGTTTAACTAGTTACACATAACAAGATTCATTAATGTTGTTGGGTGAAAAAACAGTTCTCGTTTATTAATAATAATTACAGAAATCTTTAACAGGCTTTGTTATTATGTACTAAAATTTAACTCAATTGTAAACATTTCTCAATTATGATCGAATCAATTATGAAGGAAACTCGTAACTTAACAAAAACACACGGCAAGCCTAAAAACAAACTTTATCTCAGCTCAGCCAATTGAAATTCGAAAAAAACGCATACCAAATACATAACTCAGTGCTAATACATATATAGGTGATCAGGTCGTAGTTCCTGGTTGATTCCATGTCTTGCTCCAGGACTGCGAACTTGACTTGGGATCGCGAATCGAAACTAGGAATGCGCCTGCTTTGTTTCAGTAGTACAATTCGTTAGTAGTAATTAATAGTTGATTGATTGGTATATGTAAGTGTGTAGTGTAGTGTATGTAGTATGCTGTTAGTTATTGTTACTGTTATTATTGTTAACCTGCGCATTATGCCTGCATTATGATTATACCAAGAGTCTATATAAGCATGTGATTTATGTTAAATAATAAATGTTTCCGCGCTGACGCCCCAATAGAGAGCTAATCTCACTGTTGATGCTCATCCCTTTAAGCGGTATTCATAGTGTTTGTAATACATTTTCAATAAATATATATGTAAGTATATATACTATATAGTAATCCGCGCATGTGTCAGCCAACACATTTATTGGGCATGATTCTCCTTTCTAATCTGAGCCAGTTTAGCCTGAATGTGCTGTAGACGATTCGGAGACATTTCGGGTTTCTGCTGAAGAACAATATTTAAATTTAATATTTAACAACATATTTTCATTTAGTCAACAATTAAAATAACGTTATTTTCATATGGCAATCGTACCTCATGTCTGATCAGCGACACTTTCTGTGAGTTCATTGTGTTCAGGCAGAGATTCTCGTCGGCCACTTTATTGTCTAACATGTTGGGACCATCATCGGACGCACCCCGTGTATGCATCATCTTCTGCAAACGATCCATCCAGTAGTCCGGATCGTGCACAGCATTCTGGTAGTTGACATCTGTGAGATAAGAACGTGTAGCAGCTGCAGGATTGGTCCAAGACACATGTTAGTAGGCAAAGGTGCGTGTGGTTAATATGGTACAAAAGTTGTGCGTGTGTTTGTGTGTGTCTTTGGAAGCTTCACTCATTTGTGCATTTACTAACCAGTGCGATTATCCGGGGCCTGTGTTGAGCCAGCATTTTGGTTCCTTTCTATTTCGGCCAATCCTTCCTCAATGTATTTATGGAAAGTTGCGCTTGCCCCCTGCAGGAAAGTACTCAAATCTATGTCTGGATTTTGTTGCTGCAACAACAAATAATATTAATATTAAATTCGAATGAGTTCTACTCTAGAAACTCACCTTAAAATCGTACAGCTTCTGCAGCCCCTGCTGTTTGGTATCCTTGTCAGAGATAAGCTTGAATATCTGCGATACTGTATCGTGTGTCTGATGCGATATGCGCTTGTTTCCCATATCCTTAGCTGTAAACTGGCGCTGCCCCGAACTGCCCGTGCCGCCTGACAAGGTGCCATCCTTTTGGAAATTCTAAAAACAAAAGGAAGTTTGTAGCGAACAGGAACTTCTTACTTTAATTATCAGCCTGGTTTACCTTAAGCACGCGAATCAAATAAGTGTGCAGCTCCGAGTGTGCGGGTATCTGACTGAGATGCTGCAATATGGCATTACCTTTCACCTTGGCCATGTTGTGAATAATCGTTTTTATGGTACGTAGTGGTGTGTCTGATGGTCTATTCTGCCACCATGAGCTGGGAAGCTCCAGCAGAAATTCATGCACTTCTAGCATGACTGCATCGTAGTTCAGCTCGTTGGTGCGTTCGGGCAACATTTTGATATTACGCCAAATACATTTCATTAACAAATCCGTAAACTTGGGCAGGCCTGCAGCCGGGCAGGTCTCTCTCAGCAATCGTACGAGGCCGCTATAGGAAGAATAAATATTATAGTAGAAGTACAAGTTATAAATCTTAATCTATCTATACTGACCAGAATATATATGTAAAATTGACCTTGTCGAGGACTTTAAGGCATATGCCATTGATCACTTTGTTATATTGGCTATCATCGCCGCTGGTCAACTTCTGCTCGGCAAGCAGATGCAGCATCGCAGTCATGAGATTCATAATGCAGGTCATATTCAAGGTTTTGCCCAGAATGTTGGCATTGAAGAAGGTATACAAAATTGACAACAAGGGCTGATAGACAACCATCGCCTGTGAAATAGGCAACTGCGAGAGATTCTGCAATGCATATGAATACAAAATTATAACCAATATTCCTCCAGTTTCCTTTCTTTCGACCCTCTGAACTCACCTTTAATTGTGCCAGCACATTTTGTATAAATATTTCCTCGTAGTCACGAAGCACAGCGCGTTTTTCTGGTGATTCAATAATTGCGGTCAACTCATTGATTGCTGCACGTGCCTTCAGTGTGTCTGTGCTGCTGATTGCCTTGATAATCTTCACCAGTTGCGGATCGTGTTTGGGCAGAACATCGGCCAAGCTATATAATATAGAGAGACAATTGAGTTAAAATATGATTCTTAAGACAATTGCATTACTTTTTTTTCTAGTTACTTGGGCATATCATTATTTTCCATATGAATTGGCAGATGTTGTTGTTGGTGCTGCTGCTGATGATGCTGAAGGCGCATGGGACTGCGATAAGGTGACTTGCCACTTGCCAGATGAGCCGTTGTATTTGACGGCGGCGACGATATCAAGTTCTGTTGAATATGCCTGGATTGTGCTAAAAGACGATCGAACTTATCCTGTGGATACTGGAAGCCATCACGTGTGGCCGACACCTTAAGCGGCTCATACAACGACGATATGTCCACTGTGGGCAGCTCTTTGAAGACCATCTGATCGACACGCTCCCAATCCTTTTCAATGTCAGCCATTACCAATGGATCCAGACCGAAGGGACCAGTTGTTCTCTGCTGATGTGCCTGTTGTTGTTGCAGTTGTAGCTGCTGCTGTAGATGTAGAACTTGTGCCGACGGGGCCTGGTCAAATGTGCTGTAGAAGAGGAAAATAAAATAAAATAAAACATATATCTTGGACAATACTTAAACATAAAAAATGCTTATAAAAATAACGAGAAATAATGGGAATGATTGTGATAACAATTGAATATATACATATATTACTAAAAAATAAACGACACAAAAACAAATGCAAATGTAACAGAGCAAATATTACAGCAACAAACACAACAACACGAACACAACAAGCCACAATGTACAACTGCAACAACACACAGTAACAATGTGCTAGATCTCAGGCCTGTTTTCAATTTTGATACATTTTGTTTTGTTTTCATTTCATTTAAAACAGAACCGAAAATCGAACACACAAACAACAAAACATAAAGCAAAGAAGCTATGAATCAAAAAAAGCGCATAAATATGAAAAAAAGAATGACACTTTACGCCTGTCGAGTCAGGGAGTGCATGTTGTTGTCAAGGCCTGTGGCACTCTGATCCAACGTCAGCAGGTTGCTACGGCCACGCGCGTTTAATTGTTGCTGCTGCCAGCTAAGCACACCATAATTAATAGAAAATAAAATAAACAAAAGTAATACGAAATCAAATAAAATTAACTTAATAATCTAAAAGGAAAAAACGTTGTCGAATCAGGAATGGAAACTTGGATTCTTTCGTTTCCATTGCTGAAAAGCAACTGTAAACAGGAATTATAACTCATTAGACTCAAGCTCTAGCAGAAGAAGAGAGAGTGAGTATGGATATGTGAATCTCATTCCACAGTTCACTTACCCCTCCTCATCTGGGGGCGGCAACTCATCGCAGCCATTTCCCACAGCATCCTCAATTTCAATGCTCTCCTGCTGCACCACTTGACTTGGCGCTTTATTGCCTATGGGAACGGCGACAACTGGTGGCACTTCTGCAGTTGGTTTCCTTGTCTTTTTGGCCCGCTTGATACGCTCGTCCAGCATTGAGAGATCCTTTTCGTTTAACTGACCAATCAGTTTGTAGATCTTTTCGCCAGCCAGGAAGAATGTCATCACAATGCAATTGAGTGCAGCATTGCGTACCGAATTGTCACGATCGGAAATCTGGCGTGCAATCTCCTTTAGGGCCACCTGCTGGGATGGCTGGCAAATACCCAGTCCATAGTTCTCAATGAGATAGGTTAACTCATCGAGGCATTCTGTGCGCTGACGTGCATTCTTCGACTTCAGGCCTTCCATCACGTATGAAAAGACCTTTGTGAACGGATACAAGAGTGTTATCTGTCGCAGAACACGACGCACGCCATTTCGTACAGCATCCTTTGGGTCACCAATCTATTTAAATATAAACACATTTAGGCTTCACTGATATTATATTTTATTATATTATAAACTTGCCTTCAATAGCAAATGCGGCACAAAGCTGCTGCCCTCATTTTCGGCCATCATATACTCCATTTCGACCAGAGTCTGAAACACTTGTCCTAAATACTCGAGACCCTTAATAAGAACAGAAGGGTTCGTATCATAGAAACGCAGTGTTAGCCACTTGAGTATTAAGTCAAGATTGGCAATCAGAGCTCGACTGTTGTTCGGCAAATCCTCGCTCAACTGCTCAATGACTTTCAAATGATATCTGCAAATAAGATTATCAGAGTAAAGAGTTTTGATATTGATATTAACAATGCTGAATAACTTTAGGTTCAATTATAAATAAACATTTGTCAACCCTCATATGCTTTTATTAACTTATACAAATTGATATAAACAAGTTTCATTATCAATTGCAAAATTATGCAGAGAACAAACTCAGATCAGAGGGATTTCTTTTTTGGTATAACGATAACGATAATCTAAAATTTTGCACAATTTAAAAATGTTTCCCTAGTTTTTGTTATTGGTTGAATTGCTTGATTTTCTTTTAACATACCGAAAGTCATCGTGAAACATGTTGGCCATCAATGCCTTATTCACATTAGCTGTTGTCATTTGATCTCGCAACAGATCGGTGAACTCCTCACGTGGTGTAGTGAATGTCCATTTGAGTACGCGCATCTTCTGCTCATCAATGAGTCGCTGATTCTTTATGCTGTTCACTGCCAGCAGAGGCGATGTGTCCACATCTTCATCCTTTTTACGTGCGCTCGCCGCTGCTGTGGCTTTATCTCCCCCAGCTGGTTTGGCTGCAGCTGGTTTTTGTGCAGCAGCTCCGCCGCCACCGCCGCTCCGTACAACCTTCTTAGTTTCCTCAGGTATGGGAGCCTGTTGTTTGCCCTTTGGCAATGGTTTAACTGGCAAATTGGGACGCGCCTTGTCGAGGGCAGCTTGAATATCCTTCTTGGAAGCAGGCTTTTGCTTATCCAGTGCCCGCACCATTGGCTCGAATCCCAAATGAATCATGACACCAAGCACTGCCTCATTGGAATTCTTACGCACATCTGCATTACGATCGCAGATATGAGCATACAGATGAGGCACCATTGCCGTTAGCTCTTCTTTTGAAATAGATTTCGGTGGCTGTGCTGGTAACTTTTCTGCCAGCCAAGTCCACAATTCGGACTTGAGAGTCGGCGATCCGCTCTTTAAGGCATCGGCAATCATTTCACCCTCGAAGAACTCTTTGTAGCCCCCTTGCTCACCAAAGCTATTGATACAATTCAATGCTGCTGCACGGACAAAGCTCTTGCTATCGCCGAGTGCGTGTAGGAATCCTGGGAAGAGCACACGCACATGACTGCGACAACCGGAGCCCATGGCCGTGGACAATTGTTCACATATGGAAAGCGATGTTTGAGCAATTTTCGCATTAGAATCGACTAAGCGAAGTGCCAATGCTGGCGCAAGATCTCCGATGCTTGGCTTGATCAGCTTGGCCTCTGTGATAATGGCCTGCAGCTTGGTAAGTCCCTCATTGCGGGTCTTCCAGTCCTTGTCGGACATTTCCTTTAACAGAGACTCGGTAATTTGAGATGAAATATCCACACGAGGCAACAGATCAGCCAAGTTGACAGTCTCTGCCTCAGCACCGGCCTCGTCTTCATCAGCAGAGTCTCCACTAGGTGTCACACTGCTGCGCTGTATGCCACGCGTTGGCCTTGGCGGCTTCTCACCCAAATTCTTGCTAAACTCGGTTTGAATTTGAGATTTTAATGCAGGCTTCTCGCTATCGAAGAACATCATGACTGCATCACCCATATACATGGTCATTGTGCCAATCAGCTGTATAGCGGCGCTGCGCACTGTCGGATTAGAGCTTTGAACAGCTTTGCGTACATCCTCGATAAGTGATTTGGGTTGCAATTTAAAGCCAAACTCCAAAATACATTTGTTTGTCCAGTTTAGGGCTTCCGACTGCACCTTGGGGGACTTTTGGTCCAACGCAAAGCCTAAAACCTTTCCCACTACAAAGTCCAGTCGTGTGGCTTCGGCGAAAGCGGTTAACACATCGGCAGCATAACTGCCATTCTTAGCATCAGCAAGTTTCTCTGTGATTTCATTAACCACAGCCTCCACAGTAACGGTAGTTGTGGTGTAATTCTCTACGACACTGCGAATAATGTCCAGCTTGTGCTTGAGTACCTGAAAGTTCATCTCCTTTAGACCAGGCTTGCGTCCACTGATTGTGCGCACAAGGATTTGAGATATGCCCGGCTGTTGCGAGTCGAAACTGGTTATCTGAGCCAGCAGTTGCTCCACAGCGGCTAAGCGATTCTTCCAGTTGCTGTCGACCAAACCACTGAGTATATCAGCGGGCAATAGTTCATCTGCCTTGTCCTGCACCTCGTCGGGCGACATTTCACGTTCTCTTGCCGGCGACTTTGCTGCGCCTGATTTCGCAGGTGCGGTTGAAGCAGCTGCTCCTGTGCCTGCTTTTTTGACCGGTTTGCGTGCACCTGTTGTTGCCGGACGAGCCATCGGCTTTGGCTCTGCACTGCCGCCTGTCTTAACTGAAGTTGCACTGGTTTTGCTGCTGGGAGCGGTTGCAGGACGTGATTCCTTTTTAGGTGCTGCCACTTTGACCTTTATTTCGGCTTTGTCGTGACACTCCTTGATCTTGGCCATCTTTAGGGGATCCACGTCGACAAGCAGCTGTGCCAGAGATTTCTCTCCTACAAGCTTCATAAGTGTTCCCAATGCCTCAGCACTACTGTCGCGCACAGTTGGATCAGATTCATTGAGAGTCTTGATCAATGTGGTCACTATCAACTTGGTTAGTTTCTTGTTCAATGCCGTCGGCTGAGTACGACTCAATGCACGTGCCAGGAACAGTGCTGTCTCGGACTTAACGCTTGGATTCTTATTGGACAGTGCTTCTACAATGGATTCCTGTTGTGCCTCCATTGTTGTAGATGGATATATGGCATCCATGGCCTCTCGCAGAGCGCTGACCACATTGGGTTTCTTCTCTTTAAATTTCTCCAGCAGGGCAGAGATGCAAGCCTTGAATAGAACAATGATAATTTAGATAAGTTACAGATATTATTCATTTAAGTTCTACACTTACTGTTGAGTAGTTTGAGAAGCGCTTGCCGAGACCCTTTGCAAGCATTGCCAAGCATTTACCAGCCATGGCAACCAGAACTACATTGGAGTCCTTAGTTATGACTTTCTTCAAGGCGTTGACCAACACTCCATAATCTCCGCTCTCAACTTTAGGATTATCTGTAAGTAGCTTCTCCAGTAGCTCCAGCGACTCTTTGCGCAGTGTCCACTTTTTCTCCTCAAGCTTATCATAGAAATCTTTGGGCATCTTGGAGAGTATATCGACGGGATCAATTAAATCCATCGGATCAATTTCTTCGGCACCAACTTCAGCATCGTCATCTATACATGTCGTCGGATTAATAAACATACAAGATTGCAGTATTAAATTAGAATTATATGTTTTTCTCAATACATTCAACACAATATTTGCTTCAAATGGGTTACAACCTGAGTAAATAAGATCTCTTTAAAGTAAAGAAACTAATTAGCATCGATCTTACCATTGTATGCATCCTCAGTGGCAGCCTCATCCGCAATCTTCGCTTGTTTCTCCTGCTGCGATTTGAGATATCTAAGAAAAGGAAAACATTAGCTTCGATTTTCATTTATTATGATTAAACAAACTTGAAACTCACCTAGTCGGCTCAGCTCGTTCGCCCTTTAGTTTATCAAACTCATCCTCTAGCTCCTTGATGGTAACCTGTGGAAGTGAGGAAATGTGCTGTTTCATGGCAGCTCCAACCCAACGGAACATTTCAATTGCCAACTGTTTGGTCTCATCTCGCACGGACTTATCACGATCAGATAAGAGTGGAGCCAACTTCTTGACCAGAGGTTTCACTGCAATGACCTTTGTGCCAAATTCACGCATTGCCTGCGTCGTAGCAGCCACACAAGCAGAAACAATTTTAGGATTCTTATGTTCCATGCCCTTGATTAGTTCCTCCACGACGGCATCGTGCTTTTCAATCTCCACATACATGAGCGTGACCTGCACAGATAGCTCCTTTGTCTTAGTCTTGGGCGCAGCAATACATTTCTGGACAATGCCAGACATTACATCGCCCACAGTGCGTCCAGCCAGTCCACTGTTCTCTACAAATATCAATGCCGCCTCCAGGCCCTTCTCCTGGGCCAGGGCATTCGAGTCGGCAACCATTTTCTTAATAAGCCCTGCATATTTGGGCCACTCCGGAGATTTCTCATCGTCTATTTCGCGAAAGAGCCTGGCTGCCTCTTCGAAGCCATCGACTCTAGCCTTCCACAGCTTGTGAACGCATCTCTCCTCAATGGGCAACTTTTTGTACTCGGTATCCTCAGCCATGTCTTCCTTGTGTTTATTTTACTTGCAATTATACGATTAAATTATATGCCGAAGTTTCAGTGGCTGGATAAGTCTGCGATTGTCTATGAAAAGTGAAATAGTATTTTCAATTAAATCTTAAAAAACATGTAGAAAACTTTTTTTGTTGTTATTCAAGGTAAAAGTAATGTTAGAAAGATGAAGCAAAACTAACTTAATCGACCAGAACTTTGTGTGTCAATAGAAATCAAATTTAATGTTTCAAAATTGAGCTTAATTACGGATGAAATATTGGAGCCGAGAAATAAGGAATGCATGATGGCCCCGCAGTGTCACGCTTGAGAGGTGATGGTGACGACGCTGCTTCTAAGAGGCAAAATACTCAAAAATAGGTCGCATAGCCATATTTAGACGCTGCTTTCATTTGCTGCTAAATTACTTCAACATTTATTTTTAACAATATTTGGGCTTGCGGAATTATATATAATTTCCCGTATTACATACACAACTTTAAATTGTTGAGGAATTGTCATATTTGTGTTTTCATGACGAAAGCCCAATTGAAAACACGCCTGAATCAAGCTAAGGATTGGAACACACACCTATGATGAACTCATAGCGAGCGCATTTGTTCCAAGTGACAAACAATAAATCAGATACCATTAAAACATGCTTTCCACTACCCCTAAAAATGAATTCAACTCTACTTTAGGGTTAGGGGCGCATTTTCATAGAGGTTTTTCCTTTTTCATGCACGAACTTAGTTTATAGTAAATTTAGAATATCTTTAACATACACCGCAGACTGAAAACTGAGACTACAACTTAGTTAATAATCGAGGGCTTTTTGCAAGCTAAACCTTAAAGTTTTATTGAAAGTCTCTCATTGTTTTGAACTGAAACAAACAACGATTCATCGATTAAACAAAGCAAAACTATCAGTTTAGCTTTTATAAAAGCAGGATTATAATAGATTAATTATAATGATTATAAAGTCAGCTGTAAGTTCAGTTTTCAGTCGTTACTGTGCATCCGCCCTTAGGTAGCGCGTTTAATTTCATCCATGACGCGTACTATCTCATTGTTTTCCCTCTTTTCTCTCTCTCTCTCACTGTCCGACTACATCACTCTCTCGTTCTTTTCTTATTGAGAGCGCGCAAAGTTTCTCTTACGCTCACGAATTCGAAATAACGGATTAATCATAACAACAAATATCTCCTGCAGAAACCCTCGAAAGCAAACAAAATGTCGTCCATTACCGTTCCGTCTCACTGCTAATTAAATTCGTTCATTTAAGTACGACTTTTGTTTACATTCCTTACACGAATTTAAATTACTGACTTCAATTTTTTTTTCTTTTTACGTCCACGCACTTCCTCAGGTAGCGCATTTAAGTGTCGTTTAAGTCGCGTTCTCTCTAGTTTACTCATTGTTTTCCCTCTCTTCATCTCTGTCTTCTTCTTTTCTTATTGAGAGCGCGTCATATTGCTGACACCCTCGCCCGTTTCGAATTAACGGATCAATCATAACAGCAAATGTTTGTTAAAAACTGTTTACCCGACAACATGTCATCGATTACCGTTGCCCGCCCTCCCTTCTGAATTTGTTGTTGATTTTATTTTGAATCAACAATACACAATTCGAAGAAAACAATAAGAACTGTGAGGAGAAAACCGCAAATGTCGCTCATGCAAAGGAAATTCCCGTTTTGAGGTATTTCAGTCGCATTCCTTTGCATCTGAACTCACCATTAACATCTAAAACCAAATCCCATAGGATAAGGGCGGCTAGCTGGGGCAGCTGTCGCAACGTAATGCAATAACTTCGATTTTTCACAGGCGCAAACACAAAACCAACACACACGCATACAAACACTGACACTAACACGGCTTTGTGGGTAGACGACCGAGCGAAATGACGAATACTAGGCCGTAGCAACGGTAATAAATAATAAAAAATGAATCAGCCGGTGTAGACTTTATGCCACTATCTTATACAATATTTTAATTAATTTGGTGTCTTGCAAATAAATAAATAAAACTGTGCACAACTTTTAAAACAGCGTACAGCGACGCTCGCTGTCTGTGAAATACTTATCGACGTATTGCTGTGAATGGCCAAATGGCGCATTTGCAATTGCAGCGTATGTTAGTGTGAGGAGTAGCCCTGTTAAATGAATGTACAGTTAACAGAATTCTAATTACCCGCGCTTAGTTTCAATTCAAATCTGCAACTTTCTAAAATACTTTAAATATATAAATTCAATAATAATATATATATTGTAATCCAATTATACTAGCATTATTTCTGAAGAAATCACACAGAAAATACTTGTTAGAATATATATTAAAATTGCTGCTAATGATTTGCAGAAACATGTTAGTTAACATACCTGTTGCTTCAACAAATTTTTTACAGAGACAACAAATTTTGGAATGTAAAATGCAATAATTTATTTACTTTGATGTATTAATTTTTTATTCTACTAAATTTTCCAATCGCTGCTGCTGATCAATGAGCGAAATCTCAAGCATATGTATCGTATGTCCGCCCATGAACTCCAGCAAATCCACTTCCGACTGTTTGCCAATGTCATCCATATTAATGCTGGACGCGTGCAGTTTCCATTTCTTCAGCAACGCCTCAATCGACCAATCTGCGCTTCGTTCCTGATATGTGAATATGAATTTGGCGCCTCGATTACGTTCCAATAGAAACGCCACCGTAACAATAATATCTTCGAAAACGCAAGGATCATAAAAACAATCAGCAGCGATAATAAGGTCCAGCGCGGGCAGTCGGAACACACTATTGAGCAGCAGACCCCAACTTAGACCCACGACATCAATGTCCACACCTGGTTGCAGCTGATTTGCCAGGCAGGATTTGCGAATGTGCGCCAAAGACTTTGGCAGGATGCAGTTATCAGTGAGCACCACCTGAGCTCCACATTTGGCGGCCAATATACCAGGAAGCGCAGTTCCTGCTCCCAATTCAAGGATTCGCTTGCATCCGAGTGTTTGACGACGCTCCCACAGAAAGTGGGCGAGCACTGGTGCACTGGGCCATGTATAAAATGAGTATGCACCCTGCAGAATCTAATAAAACAAAAGCAAACAAGGTAACTCAATTGTTTATGGTGTTTAAACTATTATTCACCTCAGGTATTTTGATTTCCAGACGCTCTATAGGTGCCTCGGAGCCACTGCTGAATACAAACTTGCGCATATGTTCGGCGCTAGCTGCGGCAGACAAGATTTCATTATCATCGCTGCTTCCGTTCATGTGGAAACGCATTTTTACCAAAACATACGGAAAGAGAATTAGTTTTTATTTATAAAACTATTTTACTACGAGGCACCGCCTTTGTTTACAACTTGCTGCCAGCACTTAGAGATGGCACAAAGTCAATTACTAATTCACAATAGATATGCGTGGAGGCAAAAAACATTTGTTTTGAAACTGCAGCTGTTAAGAACTTGTTGCTTTTTGCTACCTAAAAGTGCATTTAATTAAGTTGGAAAGCGAATTAATTATAAATGGACATCTCATAAAAATATTAATGTGCAATTTTAAAGCGATTGAACATTTAATACCCGTCAACAGTGAATCTGTTTTGTTAAACAGCTGTTGTCAGTTAACAGTGCCGATGATCAGGCATCGATTAAAATCGTTTGATCGATTTCCTTTTACATCTCAAATGTGCGGTATTTGACGGCAGCCAAAGTATTCCAAGAGGAGAGTTTCTGAAGAAGGCGAATTTTGTATAATTCTGAATTTATAAATTAAGTTTAAGTATGGGTGCTACTGCGGGCGACTGGCTGCTTAAAAGCAAGCTGGGCCAAGGTGGTTTTGGAGAGGTTCTTTACTGGATAAATAGAGTAACGAAGCAGGAAATAGGTAAGATCCGTATTGGGGCTGGGGGTGTACGTGCAGTTTTTATGTCTAGTATATATATATTCAGGTATATACTATAAATATTTCTAATACCCATGCGCCCTACGATTAACACAGAATTGCATGCCCAATTCTTAGAAACGCTGATTCAACCAATCATGTCGTTTTCTTTTTGTTTATATTTTTTGTAAGCTTTTGTTTGTGTGTGTGTGTGGTCTACTGCGTGCTTGTGTGAGTTTGTGCTGATAAGCGAAGGAAAAACTGCTTAGCCCAAAGAGAAGCTGCTTCCGTGCTGAATCAGCACTGAAGATTTTTGTTTCTTTTTTTGCATTTGAATTTGAATTCTTTGTTGATACGAAGCCTTTGCTTTGTATATTATATTTACATATGCCGCATTTGTTTATTTTTATCGTGCACAGCTACAAAACACATCAAAAATGCCGACCGTTTGAGCGTCGATCAACAGCGTAAGGTGAAGGATCGGTGGATGCAGGAGTACAAATGGACGCAACAGTTTCAGCGCTTATCTTTCATTGTTGCCGGCGTGCAGTTAGGCGAGGAATCCCAAGGCTTTATCAATGAGCTGAACAGAAAACATGTCTTGGAACTTCCAGTGATTATACTCGAGTACTGTAATGGAGGCGACGTGCGGAAGCTCCTCCAGCGCCCTCAAAATGTGAACGGTGTGTTTAGTTAGGATTCACTATCTCCGTGTGACCCAATCTGTTATTTCATTCTTTTAGGACTTTCGGAACTGGAGGTGCGAGATATCTTGAGATGCTTGCGGCAAGCTGTGCACTTTCTGCACACACAATGTCGCATTTGTCATCGAGACCTAAAGCCGGATAATATTGTCATCCATCGAGTGTCCCACAATCGCAAGCAGTATAAGCTAACGGATTTTGGGCTCGCGCGACCAGCACCGGACAAGACAATAGTGCAGAGTGTGGTGGGCACACGACATTACTATGCACCAGAGGTGGTGGACACTGGGAAATATAACAACAAAGTCGACTACTGGTCAATGGGAGTGATTGTCTACGAGCTGTCTACTGGCTCGTTGCCATTCATTCCACACCAGAAGGCCTTCAATATCCACGTGAACATCAGCAAGAAGACGCGTAATTGCATTGCCATCACAGAGGATGTAGAGCAGGAGGAGCGTTTCCATTTCCATCAGCAGCTGCCGATCGAGCATCATCTTACCAAGCCGTGGGAAGCTGAGCTAGTCAAATGGTTGCCATTGGCACTCGATGCTGATTACTCGAAACGTGGCACTCGTGGCGCAACTGATGAAGTACAATTGGGTGCACTTCCCAATGCAGATTGTCCTGTTATATTTAGCGAAGTCGATCGTCTGCTGGGAATGAAAGTGTTGACACTGTTTGTTGCATTCAGGTATAAGCGTATTGAATGCGAGGTGACGCCGGATATGACAAAAGACCAACTGGGGGCTTTTATTGCCGAAGAGACTGGGCTACCAATATCATATATTTATTTGGTACTGCCAACGGGCCATCCTCACAAGAGCGTAAGTTCAGGGACTCGCCCCATAGATCTCTTTGTGGATGAGTGGTGCGACAATAGCGAGGAGTCCGGCAATCCTCCTGTTATGGTTTATATATTCAGTTGCGCGCAGCAATGCGAATATTCCGCCCCAGATCCCTGCATGACAGAACTTGTACGACACTGCATAAGCTCCAGTGCGAAAGAGCTACCTAGCTGGGTCATGGAACGTTGCATACTGGATATGCATTATATGCTCAGCAAAGAGCAGTCGAGTGTCCGCACGCTGCTCCTAGGATTTAAAGAATACGCCTTGACCCTCGAGGATGAAATGCTCAACTATCACCCCTATATAAAGCAGTTGCAGCAGGAAAAAGACAAGTACTGTGGGGCTCTTGAGCAGTTTCACACATTGCTAGACGCAGCAATACAGCAACAAAGGTTTCAGCTGGTGAGGGAATTCTTGAAAATCCTTAATTTATCTTCTTAATTATTCTTCCTCTCGCACACAGATCAATAACGCAGAATGGGAAGCAAATCGCACAAAATTAATGGCTGTAAGTGGAGAAATTTTGAGCTCTTGCGAGAAAACCGTTGAGCATTTCGAATCCTCACTGCGTAACATGCGCGACGTGCTTAAACAAAGTACAGAGATTTACAAGAAAACCATGGAGAGCGACATCTACGAGCTGTACGTATGGTCTATAAACTATGTTCCATTTCCCAACTTGATTTCTTGATTTTTTTGCAGGCTGGAGTTTCGTAAGAAGTATCTAGAACGTGGCTACACCATTTCGAGTTCTAATCTTTACGACAAAGTCATTAAATATGCCAACAAAGTTCGTGAATTTCTCAAAGATAACAACGTCAAGTTCATACAGAAAAATCTTACCGGTGTCCATTTTCGGTTCATCAAGGTAAGAAACACTCAGGCGATAGCAGCGCAAAAACTCAAGGAGATTCGCGTTCAGTTGCTGCAGCTGCAATTGCAAATGCTGCTCCCCGTTGTGCCTCCTCGACAACCGCCGATCTTTGAGCTAAATAATGCAATGAGTTGCTTGAGCTTTAACGCTACCCATTGTGATTCGGCGGCTGGTAGTTTGGGAGCGTTCGATAGTCTATCGACAAAGGATATTGTTTCCCAGGCATTGGACATAAGCCAACTGTACGTACATTATATATAAATATATAGATTATTTCCATGCCGTATTAATCATTTTCTAATTTACATTTTTAGCATGGAAAACGAGATAAATATGGAGCAGTCTTGAGATGTGACGACTCTCTAACCAGATTTTTCTTGATATTCATTAACTTTACTGTACTACTTGTTTAGGCTTATCACTTTTACTTTGTTAACATTTTACCTTAATGCAGTATGCAGTTTTGAATAGCTTTATAAGGGTTCAAAGAACCTGATTGCATTTAGTTTTATATCTGTTTGCTGCAATAATTGAACGTTAAATTTTTATCTTTTTATGTGTTTTATCCCGTTGAACGCACACACATTATATTATGATTGTTATAAAATAAATATAAACCCCCTCAAGACAATTTTCTCCCCTGTGTGCTCAGTCTAGTTGTGAAATAGGATATTCTACGAGAATGTTAATTGACTGGAAAACAGAAAATCTGTTTTGTCAGAAGTTCTCTGAATGCTCTACGATATATAGTATGTTATATTCCAATAGAGACTTGGCTTGTTACAAATACGAATTAATTAAATGCTCGATTACTTTGAATTGAAGTCAAGTGCAGTGGCTCATTTGCAGTTGAAGTAGTCAACACAAATAAAGTTGTCGACTAAGAGTAAAACTTACTATATACTTTAAAAGTACTTTATTTACCTTCATTGAAGAAGTTAAGAGCCAGAACCAAACAATAAAACCTTTGTGTGTGCTCTGAAGTTTGTGCTGAGGATTGCAATGTCACCAGAAATTGCAAGTCTGGCAGAATCGTCTATGCGTCAGTCTGTCTACACACTGAGCTATAAAAGCAATGGCACAGCCGACAGAACTATACAGTTGGAGCTTGAAGCTGCTTGCAAATGGATCGACTCTCGTTAACTATTCTATTTCTGATGGCGATTATGCTGATGCAGGCAATGCACAGCACGCATGGAAAGAAACTACGTGAGTATGAAGTACATGGAATGAATTATTTAATGTGCTCATCTCTTTGGGAAATTTGCAGCGAACTTTCTGAAAGTCTGTCATCGCGATGCGCCCAATCTTAATGAATGCGCTCGGGATTCTTTTGAGACGCTGAAGCCTCGTCTCATGGTTGGCATGCCAGAGCTGTACATACCCCCCATGGAACCGTTGACAGTGCCAGAGATCAAAATGGATCAGGATTCGGGTGCGATTTACCTACACTCCACATATAAGAATGTGAAAATCCAGGGTATATCGAAGCATAAACTGAACGATTTGCGCATTGAGCCCAAGCAGCTGAAGTTCACCGTCTCGCTGACCTTTCCCAAGCTGTATTTGGAGTCGGAATACAACATCAAGGGCAAGATAATGATGATGCCACTGCTCGGCGATGGTCACTGCAAACTGGAATTGAGTAAGTCAAGATCTTCAGGTTAAATTTGCTGACGGACTAACTATTTCAAACTATTTCCCCCCGTAGCCAATGTTACCATGAAAACGGAACTCTTCGGTCAGGAGTATAAGAAGAATGGTGAAAATTATTTGAAGATCATAGACATGAAGATTAAATACGATCTTTCGAATGTGAACATACAGCTGAATAATCTATTTAATGGCGACAAGGCTCTGGGTCAGCGCATGAATGATTTCCTTAACGAGAACTGGAAGTCCTTGGCCGAGGAAGTGCGTCCGCTGATGAACAAGGCACTGGTCGACATCCTGCGTGCCTCGATTGATAAGATTTTCGACTCCTTCAGCTATGACGATCTGCTGCCTAAGACAAAGAAAAATTAATTCAATTGTTGCAATATAACTTATAGTATTAGTATAGAATACTTAAACAAATTCAAACTATATGAAATATAGAAAAATATTATAAATAAAACACTCTTTCATTTTATACGAACTAAATCTTTAATTAACTTGAAGAAACACAAATAAATTACACTTAAGAAATAGAAAGAGGACTGACATGACTCTCAGATCAGCCACAACTTGGTGGGCATCTTGGAGAAGACATTGTTCCACAGGCCATGGAAAATGTCCGCCAGTCCTAGTTCAAGATCAGGCCGTAGTTCAGCGATCACCTCGTTGCCATTTTGATTGAGGAACGAATTGATTGAGGCACCAAGAATCTCGTTGCCATTGAAAAGATTCTTGAGATGAATCCGCATTGCGCCCACCTGGAAACTGACTTTCATCTCATCAATATGGATGATCTCATCCCCCGTGGATGTCTCGTTCCTCAGCGAGATCTTCGTAAAGACAGCGGTGTGGACATTTTTCAGAGCCATGGCCACATCTCCGCTACCGACAAGGGGCAATAATAATATGTTACCCTTCAGATTGTATTTGGCCTTGATGCGCAGTCGTGGCAGCTCCAACTCGAAGTTCAGTTGACGTCGCGCTAGATCGAGGCTGAGTTGAGTTGATACATTAGTAGGGAATGAGCATCAATTGTTCATCAAGTGATATTACTTGGCACGCCTGACGGTCGCATTCGAGGGTCCACGGATGACAAGGTTCTGAAAGCCTCCCGATAGCACCAGATTTCCACTGCCCTTCGAAACTGACACCTGATCGATGTTCAGCGGTTCAAAGCTCTTCACTCCGATCTCCGGTATGCCAGCGGCCAGTTGGGGAAAGCAACCCTCGAACAGTTGACGGAAGCACTTGTTCTCATTGGGATTGGCGCGTTTGCAGGTCTGCAGCCATGGTGCTACATGGAAAATAGTGTTGTAGAGATCATAAATAATGTTATTTGCGAAACACTGTCGATCACTATTCAAGAAGCTTTTAAGCAATAATGTAAATATTTTTTTGGTATAATTTTCCAATGCAAGTTTGATGTCTGTTAGGGTTATGGTCTCTGTGGTTATACATGTTAAATTGATAGATCAATCTTTGTTAATTGTCATTGAGAAGAGGTCTGTAAATTACAGTTATAACTTCAAAACAGTTTTTTCACTAATTTCATATTAAATTTCATGTTAAGCCAATTGTATCTTTTGTGTTCATATTTCTTCCCTCAACTTACGTCTTTCATGCAGTGGCGGCTTATCATTTACGATTTCACGCGTATATCCCATTGTGGTTGGTATAAGAAACATAAACCCAACGAAACCGAAAGCGCAGAGACTGCATTGAAACTTCCACTTGGTTGCATTCAACTTGTTTAACCACTCCATGTTTATCCTTTTTGGGGACACTCAACACTGAATTCAAAGGTTTTTCCACAAGTTTTGACTCCGTACTAACACGTCCGCTGGCGATGGCGTTTCAAACCCAATTGCTGTGCCAGCCTTCTGACAGGTTGTACGAAACCATGACATTAGTTGTGGCGGTTGTTGGTTGTTGGTTGTGTGTGTTGTCGGTTGTCTGTTGGGTGTTGTCCGGTGTGTGTGTTGTGTGTTGTGCGGCGGCCACTTTTGGTTCACTTTGTGTTTACCTTTTGCGCTCGTGCATAAAAATTCCACAAGCAGCGGATTCCCGAACCCTCATCCGAAGACGCCTGAAGCCCGAACCGACCACTGACCAAAATGTCGCAAAATTTGGGATGATCATCATGTAATCTGTCGGGTAGCTCAGTTGAGACATGCAGTTGGATAAGTTTGGTTGACTTTGGCTGGAAGTCAAAGTTGGGATAAACAGTGATGATTTCTTTTCTCAGTATTTATAGAGAATATCGTCTTTATAATCTTTAAACTTAAAAAACAGAATTAAGATTGAACAACCGAAGAATTAACTGTTGCCTGACGGCTTTGTAAAAGTTCTTAAGTATGCACTACAGGGTATTCAATAGCTGTGCGGACAGTTCATTTTGAACGCTCTTTACTTGTGTTTTTCTTATTATTTAGTGATTTTGATATTTGGATTGTTTTTGTTTTGTTTCCATTTGGATTTTACTTTCGTTCATTGCGTATACGCCACCAACTTGTTTTCTTGCCTTCCATTGCGCCACATACACGCACACTCAACATTCCCGATGAACTCCCCCTGCCCCTCCCCTTCCCCTCTTTGACCGTTGCAGCAGCAACAAGTTGGTAAAGTTGTTCACCGGTTGACTCCACTTCTGGTATTACGCAGCCTGCCTCGCCTCACTGTGGCTGGCTGTGTGTGCCGCCACCTCGCCTCACTGTCATGGGCCGCACTGCGCTGAGGTTTCTTCGGGTTGTCTCGCCTTGTTTCGGTTTGCTTCGCTTTGTTGTGCTTCATTGCCGCCGCTGCTGCGCTGCATAAGCTGGTTGCAAGCGCGTCTTTTGTTATGCAGTCAACTTGAATTAGCTCTGTGACCGATCTCAAGATAATCGGCCGGCGTTTAAAACCCATTAATATGCGTGATATGTATTTCTCTCCGTCTCCACACTGTTGCATGTTCAGGCCCCCAGCCAGACCCAGCCCCCTAGGGCAAGGTTGTTAGCATTGCGACAGTACAGAGGCGGGTGGGTCAATCTTTTTCCCTTTCTTTTCACACAATCCCCATCATTATATCAGCATCTCGTTGCTCGACTCGGTCTTGCCGTCGTCGCGTGCGGAAATTACAAAATTAGCTGACTGTCGCAATGACTTGGTATACCAGATACCAGATATTTCATGTCGCTTCCTCACCAACTGCCCCCAACGAAATAAAAACCAAGAAATCAAAATTGCAACTAAATTTAAACGTCTTTTTTCGGCTATATTTGTTTATTTTCTTTTACGTAATTTCTGGTCAAAAAAAAAATCAAGTGAGAAAGAGCGTGAATAGCATCAGACGAAACTCATAAAACCTTCCCTCGCCGCTCTCTCCCACCCCATCGGGTTCAATAGTTTCAGAGCTGAGCTAATTTAGCTTTAATTGTGTATTTTATATGCAGATCGTGTAACTATAGTTTATGTTTAATGTGCCTCATTGTTTGCTGTTTATCGTGGGTGTTTTTTCCGGCGACATTGACCGAAAAAGCGCGAATCAAAATAAAAGTTGTGAAAGGGCCATCGGCCAAATTGACAGTTGTTATCTGCAATTTGTGGGAAATACTAAATAATGAATGACAGAGGGTTGCGAATTTCGCTAGACCAACTTTAAATATACTAATTTTCATCATTTTCTTCCATGTTGGTAATGTTCACTGTCTTTACTGCCTGCTCCGCAATGCAAATAAAAATGAAAACACAAACGGAAAAAGCTTCATGAATTTCTAAGAAATACAGAATCGTGGTTTCCGTAATTTAAGAATTGTTCTCATAGTCAGATTTTAGTTAAGAAATCCAGATTTGCCGGGAAAATAGTGTAGCCGGCAACACTGGGACAAAAGCAGCAAGTTTCAGTATTTGCTGTTGCTCACTTTTGCAGATATGTACCTAAAAAACCCGCAGTAAAATGCATTTATGGTTGCATACTTTTGCGCCCACTTGATTTGTTTTCCGCTACCAGAGCTCGTTTCCTAAGACACCAACCCATTTGAGTCCCGGATGACAGCATTAAAGCAGTGCAGTGCGTGGACTGCTTGCTCTGCAGTGCCATTCCACAACATGTTCCCATTTGTTGTGGATGCCATGTGGACAGCGGACCACAAGAAAAGAAGCTAGATTTTTCTCTGGTTTGTACCACTATGGAACTGAAAAAAAAGCTAGACTTAGTAAAAAAAAGTTGTATTGGGTACACTGCTAATTAAATTAAATAACATTTGTAAATATCAGGAAGCAACTGTGAGGAAATTTTCTTTCAATTAAATTTATTTTATTTGTAATTAATTAATTTTATATTATTTTAATCGTAATATGCATGGACTTAAAGCTATTCTACTGCAGATAGTCTAGTCGTATGGCTAAATGAACTACAATGGAGTGTGCGCCTAACTTAGTCTTGGATAATTTACGCTAATTGGAGTAGTAGCTTAGTGAGAAACAACTTATGCAGATTAAAACTAGATCTTACGCTAATTACGGACACTTTACGCGGGTATGGAGAGAAGTGGAGACAGCTACAGGAACAGACAGAGAAGGAAAATAAAGTTAAAGTAATATTTTGTACAAAGTAATTTACAGTTAATGCTAAACTAATTCAAAAGTCTTTTCGATACCAATCCAAGGTGAACAGGGGGCGGGGGGCGGGGGGCGTTAGGAGTGGATGGGTGGGGGTGAGAGATCACAGTGTCTGGCTCGGCCGCACTCAGGATGTGGCCATTAACTTGGCCGCCTGAATGACATTGTGCTGATGATGATACCCGGCCAGTTCGCTGCCCGCTCCGCCCGCCATCGCCGACGTGGCCGAGGCAGCGCCTCCCAGTGCCCCGAAGGAGGCACCAAAGTAACAGTTATTCACATAGTCATAGTTGGTGGCACTCGCCTCCGTCTTGACGCCGTAAGCCGCCGCCGCCGCTGCAGCGTGCAGATGATGATGATGGCCATGGGAGCTGCTCACAGCGGCAGCGGCTGCGGCGGCATGCAGATGATGATGATGTGGATGTGGATGCTGTGGATAGTGCGGCGAGGGCGTTCCATTGCTCAGGGTGGGCGTGTCCGCGGCGTTGCTGCTGTGCGTCGTGTAGGCGGAGGCCGCGGAGCTGCTGCCGGGTGTGTAGAGCTGCGAGGTGGCTCCATGCAGGCTCTGCCTGGCACTCAGCTGGGATTGGGATTGCGACTGATGATGGGACTGGAGCTGCTGCTGCTGCGTCTGCTGTGCCTGCTGCTGCTGCTGTGCCTGCTGCTGCTGCTGATGTGCATAGAGTGAGAAGCATTGTTGTTGCTGCTGCTGTTGCTGCTGCTGCTGTTGCTGCTGTTGCTGTTGCTGTTGATGCTGCTGCTGGACATGATGCTGGCTCATCAGGCTGCTCTTCAGATCCGTATGCAGCTTGCTTAAGCTGTGCCGTTCCAGGCTAAGCGTGGGCTTGAGATCTGCAGAGAGAGATAGAGAGAGAGAGAGAGAGGTGAGTGAAAGCATATTCTAGCGGGAATCCCGCTAAGTGTCAGGTTTGTTCCACCAATCTAATCTTCCGCTCTCCATTTTATCTTGTGCTCCACTTACCATGCTCCTCCTTGCACTCCTTGCTGGCCTCGCTGCCTGCTGCTGAGCCCGTTCCCGTTCCCGTTCCCGTTGCCGCTCCTCCAGCGGATGCTGCACCCCCCGGCTGCGTCGATCCGCTGCTGCTGCCTCCAGTTTTCTTGGGCTTCCGCTTGCGCGTCTGGATGCCATCCTTGCGCATGGCCAATGGCCTATTGACCCCATGCAGCTTGAAGTACAGTCCGCAGGCATTGCACACGGGCTCGCCGTCGTTGTTGCGCCGCCAGAGGGTTGTGGTGCGCGTGCCACAGTTGGTGCAGCACAGGCCCATGCGTCGTGTGGCAGTCTGGAAAGGAGTAACAGTAGATTAGAATGGGAAACTCAGGGCTGGCAGGGATTGCGGCTACTCACTGCACTCACCAGTCGCTTGCTGGGCTTGATCAGCGGCCGATTCATGCCGTTCATCTTGTGATACAGTCCGCAAGCGTTGCACAGATAGTGCCCGGTGCCGTCGCGCCTCCACAGCGGCGTCGAGATCGCTCCGCAGTTGACACATTCGCGTCCCTCGCCGAACTGAAAGTCCATTGCACTCTCGTACGGGGAGGAGCGCTGGAATCCCGTCGGATCGTAGGCACTGCGCCATGGCGCGGCCATCATGACAGCATTCTGTGTGTAGAACTGCGCCGGCAGCTGACCATGTGCGGTGCCAAAGCCATCTGTGGTCCATGCCGCATTCTGTGCCACTGCTGCTGCGGCGCCACCAAACTGCGCTGCCACATGATTGTATTGACGATTCGAGGGCACATACAGTGGCGCCGACTGCTGGTGGTGATAGCCACCGACGCCGCCAGCTGCGCCTCCTCCAACGGCTGCGAGATCCGTATAAGCGGCTGCCGCCGCGGCGCTGCTGCTGTGGTACATCTTGGAGCCGGCGGTGGCGGCGGCAACAGCGGCCACCTGTAGCTGCACGTTATGGTAGTCGCCGCTGAACTGTGGATAATCCCGTGTGGACTGTTGATCCGATGTGGACTGCAAGAAGGAGGGAGGGAAAGATCAAATTAAATGAAGGAAACTTAATCAAAGTGCACTGTTAAAGAAATGAATTATAATTTAAGATAAGTTAATATAACTTTTAATAATAAGATTCTATAATAAAAAATCGAACTATTTATATTTTTTATTTTATAATATTACTATGGCATATCAAGTAGATTGTTATTTATTTTATAAGCACAAGAAGTTCATTTATCTTTAGGATTTATTTTGTACATTCAACTAAATTTAAATACTCTTATTATTTTCTTGCAGTGCAGATGCAACTCTCTTCTCCTCTTGCTCCCTCACTCTCTCTCCCCCACTCTCTCTTCCTCTCTTGCTCCATCTCTCTCTCCCTCCCTCTCTCTCTTTCTCGCTGCTCTATCTGCTCATCTACCACGCCCCTCTCACTTGGTCTGCCTGTCGTGGTCTTTCGCTTTTGCCTGCCACGAGCTGCCATTGGGCGGCACCCCGTGGTGCACAGCCATTTTGGGCTTGCCTTCCCCCCCCGCCCGCTTCCGCGCTCTGCCTTTGCTTTGTCTCCCCCAGAGAACTCGTTTGCGGCACACAGAGGCGCCCTTTGGCTGCCTTCTCATCGCAGCTGCATCTCTGCTGACGCGTTTGTATCTGTATCTTTGGATTGCATGTGCGTATCTTATGGTTGCCATGGTTGCGTAGGCTGAGCACTGTATTTGTGTGAGTGTGCCTGTATGTGTGTGTGAGTGTGTCTTGTGTGCTTTTGTACTTGCGCATTGTGTGGGTAGTTGCAAGTTATCAAATATAGTACGATATGTAAGTATAAAAGCTAATAAAGAACAAAGTATCCTCTTGATGGGTTGGTATCCAATTAAAGGTCATTACACAAGAAGAATATATACATACATACATATGTATGTAACATATATATGACATACTATACCATTTATTGTAGAAGGTTTCTCAGTGATTATTCAGACTAAAGAGAATTAAAAATGATTTCTTCGACGGAATACTTAAGCTAAATTAAGTAATTCAATTTCAGATTGTGCAAAATATTATTTGTTTGTCTCGTAATAATATTAAATCTGTAAAATACATATTTTTATAATTCAGATTAATTTGTTATGAGCCGTGTTATTTAGTTTTAAAATAAGACAGCTGTATGTTTTAAGTAAAATAATACTTTAACGTGCTCTTTATTATTTTATTTAAGTGTGTCTGTTATTGATTATTTTACATTCATAATTTCTGTTAATCCGTATTCAAATTTATTTATTTATTTTTTTATATACACCTTGGCAATAATACTCCTGCCTTATGTTTCCCTAAATAATTCATAAAATTAGAGTTTTATTTATGTTTCCCTTTTCATCTGCCACAACAGAATCTTCGTTGATCATTCATCAATTTTGCACCACATGAAAATGTTTCAAGTGCTTTTTGCCCATATTTCATGAGGCTTCCCCTCTCCCTTTTTCTTCTGTTTCTGTTCTGAAGGAAGGTTCAATAACCAAAGAGATCGAGGGGAAAAAAACAAAAAGAAATATCTGTGTTTCATATCAAAATCAATTAAGGCGCCAATTGCATGTTCCGTATTTATTTCGAATATTCAAATTCGAAAATATTTCTCTTGAGATACAACAACAGTAACAACGGCAGCAACAACAAGAGAACACACATTTGACGTCTTTATCTTATCCCACAAATTTAATGCGATGATGTATGAACTTTTTAATTTTTTCTGTTTGCTCGTTCGATCTCAGGCAATGGAGGCAAATGAGAAAAACAAAACTAAACTAAAATGCACATGTGCTTCGAGAAGTGGAGAATTTGAAAATAACATAAAATAATGTAGGAACTAGATTTCATTCTATTTTAGGGCATTTTCTTTCTTTTCTCACAGTTACTTTTAATTTAAAAATATTAATTATAACTATTAATTGTTTTTTTCTTTACTTTTACACAGTCGACTGACCTTAGTCCGACTATAAACTAATTAAATAAATAAATTAGTTTCAGAACAAAATGCCTTAACCGACGGCAACTTGAGTTGACTTTAGCCGACGGAACAAGGGATGCCAAAATATATATTTATTTAATACTTAACATTGTTTATATTATGCCAAATATTGTATGTGTGTTACATGTTGCACATACAATAATATGTCTGAGAACTATATTTAATTCTATATTCAAAATCACTTTCAACATGTTCTCAATGTGGCCACAAGATCAATTCGGCATTGGTTTAACGCAATTCCTGAAATGCCAACGAAATGTGCAGCATAAACAAGAAAATAAGAAAAAGAATAACAACAAGAACAACTGGTACAACAACAACTACAAATACGGCAACAGCTAAAGCTGAAACGTGGTAGAGGCAGCAGAGGCAGCGCAGAACTGGAGCCATCAAAGAGTTGACCACGCGTGCATAATGACGTCGCTCCCTTTAGAAGATCAGTCGATCAAAGCGAGCGCCGGCTAAGAAGATGGCCGAGAAGAGAGTGGAGAGCAGAGCAGAGCAGCGCAGAGCACGGCGCGGTGTTGGATCAAAGAAAGAAGCGACCACACGAAAAATTGTCAACATGTTGCAGCATCAAGAAGGGGGAAGGGGCAGGCGAGAGAGAGAGAGACAGACAGATAGCAAGTGAGTATGAGAGAGAGAGAAAGAGATCGAAAGGGGGGAAACGAGGTTAGTCGAGATGCCGAAAACCGAAACGTGAATCGGTGCCAATGGAATAGAGATCGGGTTGGAATCGGGATCGCGATCGGGATCAAGGTGCTTGCAGAGGCGCTTTGGCGCTTATTAAGAGCACAAGAGTAAGAAGAAGAACCGTAGACAGGACGGGGGAATTAAAATAAACAGCAATAAAAAATCAATTTAATAAAAGCGACGACTCGCACAGGTCTCAGGTATGAGAGGAGGAGGATCAACTTGCCGATCGAGCAGAACGTTAATAATTTGTCACTGCAGAGATGAAGGAATAAAAACAAACAGAGAAAACCACTTGAGCAGCAAAGCCAACAAAACAAACAAGGCAAACCGAGAAGTCGAACCGAAACTGAAACCGAAACTGAATCGACGAAAAGAACACTTAGGACTTAAGCGGCGCTTTAAGTGTTTTTTTATATGTCCCTCTCCCTTTCCATCTCCATCTCCGTCTCTTTCTCTTGCTAAACTTGTCCGCATGAGGATCCTGTTTTTGGCATTCACTTCAGCTGCACTCGCAGACACTCACACTAACACGATCACTTGACTCATTCATGAATCGATGCGCCGCCGGGAATTACGGTTCTCTCCCGTACTCCCAATGTAGCTAGCGGATGTCAAGAGTTTCTTAGAGAGTTTAGTTGTAGTTTTTCTAACATAACATTCAGTTCATTCAAAACAAGTTGAAGATGCACCAGAGAATCATCTAAGTGAAAGTCTACTACTAATCGCAATATTTGTGACATATCAAACAGTCCGTTAACAGATAATACATCTACACAATGTTTACTTTAGCACACTATAAACTGGTTAAATTAGTTTTATAGATAAATAGTAGTAGGGGCTTATAGTTACTGTGTAGTTGATATTCTTGTTAACCATCAGCACTAAATATAACGTCATAGCTAGAGCTAAATACCCTCACTGTTTCACCGATTGTTACTTTGCAAAATATGTGTTATGATATTTTTATAGTTTATTTAACATTCGTAGAATACGATTTAATAGGGGTCTTTAAGTTTTGTACGAAAAACTATTGATTTAGCTGACTATCGCAAAGAAAGTATTCCACAATCAAACTTTTACTGGGACCGATGTACAGATGTAGTTAATTTATTTGGAATATCCTAATAAATATCAAAACTCGGTCGGTAGGTTGTAGCTATAAGATATTATTGTATATTGGTCCGATCCGGCTCGTTCCCACTTATAAAGAATGTGTGCTAAGTTTGAGTTACAACAGACGGACAGATGGTCGGACGGACTGGGTTAGTTCAGAATATATTATATTATATATACTTTATACTTTACTGCTGTTAACATACTCTCTGCCGGGTTATAAAAATGTATTTAGCTTTATAAGGTATTACATATTTCTTTCATATTATAAAAAAGGTTTTAAGTAGCCCTCATTCATGTAGGTTATTACATAAGTTAATACCAACTAATTGCCGATATATTTTTATTGCTAGACACCCTTAACTATTTTTTACACCATCTACAGATCTATTTTGTTTATTGTTTCACAAAAATGCTAAATAAACTATATTTTTTTGCACTCCAAGTAGCTTATAGCTCTTGTTTGCACTTGCAAAGAGTTTTAGATATTTTTTAGATTGGTAATACGATCTAAAAACACTGAAGTCTATCAAGAAACTTTTAGCATGGTTTGCTTTAATCAGCCAAGCTTGCAGGTCTTGCAGCCTGTGCACTTACATATGCACATAAATAATACAAAACACATAAATCATAAATTATATGTTACATAAATCAAACTTACATCGCCATCACTTAGTAAAATTCCCATAATTTATTGCGGTTTTTTGTTTTTAATTTCGTTTTCCGTTTCGATTTGGCAGTTCGTTTTAGGATTGATTTATGAGCACACGGAATTCAAGTTCAACTCAAGTTTGGGGTAAATCGGATTTGATTACATTTACAGTATTATTTATATTGGGGCAATCGATTTGGTTCACGATCCCATGGGACGATGCTGATTAATGTGGCCAATAAAGCGATTAATTTGCGCATTAATCCATTTGCGAGCACTTAACACATGCGACTTATTGTTGTTGTCGGTCTTTTGTTGTTGTTATTGTTATTGTTGTTGCTTTTGTTATTGTTCTTGCTGCAGATCGAGAGCGAGCACAGCGAACCGACTTCCTTGAGGCGTACAAACAAACTAAAAAACACCTCAAAGTAAACAAAAACTTAATCCCAAAAATCCAGTTCCAGTTCGGCACTGACGCTGACGCTAACGTCGACGTCGACAGCAACAGAGACGGCAACGGCGACGGTGCAGCAAGCACCACGCAAAATCGGAAAGAAGTCAACGACGACAACATAAAAAGTCAATTTCATCAATGGGCAGGCAAGGCGGTCGTTCGGTCGATCCCTCCGTCTTTCCGTCCGTCCCTTCGTCCGTCTGCCTCTGCCTGGACGGTGTCACTTGCAGGCGTCGGCTTCACACAAACGTGCAGCGTGAGCGAGCGAGACAGCCTGCTGCACAGTTGACAGGTAAACATTTGTAGGTGCAGCATGCGGCTACGTCGACTGCGCTGCAGCAGAGGCAACGGCGGCGCTTGAACGAAATTAGTCAATTTCATGTAAGACTTGAAAAATTGTGCCTCGCACTTGAGTCCAAAAATGAAACACAAATTGAAGGCGGGAAAGAGATGGAGAGACAGCAAGAGCGAGGCAGCAAAGGAGCGAGGGAGAGAGAGAGAGATAGAGAGGAAAGAGCAACATCAACTGAAATTGAAACAGGTTCGAGTGCCCTCGAGAGGAGGCACTTGCCCCTAGAACGGTGGGCACTTAGTCTAATCCCCCCCGACCAAAGATCAATTCCACGGTAGGCAGAGACGGGCTCAGCCCATTGTGTCACCAGCTCATCAAACTGGGCGTGTGTGTGTGTGTGTGTGTGTGTAGTTGGGATCGCAGGATTGCTTGGTCAGTTTTAATTAATTGACGCCTGCGTGTTTATGTTGCGCCTAATGAGGGTCAATTCATTAATAAGGAGTAAGCAGCTAGGGCTGTCGCAATGAAATGCACTTCTTGGGTGGAGAACATTCTTTGATATTGTTTAGGGTTTCCAAAATGTGTCGTTTGATTTGTTTGCTTCCTTGAAAAAGGACGACAAGCTGAAGAACTATTCGTTACTATTCGTGAACAGTTTATATAATTTATATGAACTCTACTTGTGGTACCTTTAGAGAGGTTTCTGTATATCGAACGTATTGCAAATCAGTCTACATTCAATTCAAAGTTCTGATGATCTTCTGAAGTAACTGAGTGTCACAACGATATGCACTCTTCCTTCTATATATGACTCCAGTGTTGTCTCAGCTTGTTTTGATTTTGTCAAGATTCTTAATTTGATGCACTCCAGATCATTAGATTGATTAATGATCATTGGTCTGCGCCGGGCAGCAACACATAATTCTCCCATCAGAAAAAGGTTTCAGTCCGACAGACTGCAAACAAATTCTTTCCATTAAAATGCAAAAAAATAAAAGGCGAGCAACGATCTCGCATCAAAACGAGAGTGAAAAGTAGAGGCAGAACAACGGCAAGAAAGAGCCTGAGAGAAGAGGCGAAGAGGCGTGGAGGGGGAACAAGTTGAGGGTACGAAAGATGTCAAAACAAGAACCGCAAGGCGGACAAGCGCATATTTCAATCGACGCTGACACATCCTGCTGCGCTAATGGACCTTAATTTGTGAACAGCTTTATATATCATGCGCCATGGACCGTTAATGTGATCATCCACACGATCTTCGCTTGACGCGCAGTCGAGAGACTGGGGCCCGAAGAGGGGGAGTACAGGCGTAGGCACTGAAGCCGCCACGGTGATTAAGTTTTATGACTAAGGAAAGGCGCCCCGATATGAATATGGTATGTGGGAAATGCTTGGACTGTGGCACGTGCTTTCCAGGGAATTCACAATATTCAATTTGGAAATGCAAATGAAAACGCATCGCGGCAAATGAAAATTGTGAATGAAAGTAAGTTGAAAGCGCTGTGCGCGCACTGTCTCGATAAGACGCAGACAAATGATAATTGCCTTGGCTCCACTAATCCTGTAAACCCTTTTGAAGAACCAAAAATGTCAACGAAAGATTTCAAAGTGGCGTCACCGCCAACGCAGCCCGAGATCCTAAGTATTCGGGGACTTTCTAAGCCCCTAAGAGAAAGAGAGCACTGCATATGATTACACTGTCTATTGATTGTCTCATGATTGTCTCGCACTCGATCGATCGCCCTTTCTCTCTGTCTCTCACTCTCTCTCTCTCTGTCGCTCTCTTTCAGAGGCTCCTTCGGCACAGATGAAAGAAATCTTTATTGGTTTCTGTAGTGATTTTAAGTGGATTTGTGGTTCGATTCTTAATGGCAAAGTACACCAGTCGCAGCCCCGCCGCACCTTCGGAAGGGCCCAGCTCCCCTCGCTCCGTTTATATGGTTTTTATTCAAATTTGTATGTTTATTTCTCTTATGCCTAATTATGAGATTCTTCCCCCAGCTGCAGCTGAGTGTTTTGGGCAGTTTCAGCTTGTAATTATGGCGTTTTTATGTACAGAATGCATTCAGATCTAGCCCGAGTGGGGATCGAGATGGGGCACAATTTGCATATTGAGATGAATGGAGTGTTAAACGGGGAGTATGACTAAAAGTCGCATTCGAAAAGTGTTATCCACATTGCGAGTGCAAGGTGGATATTCAAGGGGTTGTCATATGCGCACTCAGGGCTCACTATATGTATATCTGCTGGTCTTATCATAACGCAATTAGGTCTTTTCTTTGTTTGCAGCTGAGGCAATTACTCATCGCCGTGACACTTGACTGCACAGTGACTGTGACACTCACACATACATGCACCCACACACACACACACACTCGTTCTCAAGTACTTGACAACCACACGAAACGCAATTGAAATGCGGCTACTTACACATTCGACAAGAGCTCGAAACTCAATTTGAATATTTCCAGTGATAAGCGAAGCGTGTAGAGGGCTGCAAAGGAGGGACGGGGAGGAGGTTTGAGATAATGAACTTCCCCCAGCAACAACTAACAAGCGATATAGGCATTTAACTGATTGTTCCAATAGTTGATTTTGTGAGAAGCTCACAAAACATGCACGGACGAGTACCCGAACAAGTGTTCGAATGAGTACACTCATACACTCACTTGCCTTATCACTTCGCTAGCAGAATGATGGCGGAAATGGTGCCTTATTGTTTGTTATTCTAGAATTGCAGATAAGCCTCTATTCCACTATTAATTTGGCTCATTTCCATGCGGGCAAAACGAAAGACTTAGGCAACAAACTTGCTCCACTTGGCCTTGGAGCTGGTCTAAAAGCAACTGCAGAGCTGCATCCCTTTTTGGGCTCTGTGGCGTCTATATTAAGTCGCCAGGGTCGCTTGATCTTTGCCGTCAACATGCACTGCACCGCTCCCCGTCCTCTCTCCCTCTCTCTCTCGCTCTCTCCCTCTCTCTCTCCCTCTCTTTCTTTGTGTGCGACCACACTGACAGCAGCTGTGACAAGTTTTCGGCACGCGGGCAGACAAATTCCAATTCCATGCCCCCGTCTGCCCAGGAATTCAAATGTGCCTGCGTCTGTTCCCCCTTCCCTCTCCACTCTGTGTCCCTCCCTCCTCCGTCTGGTTGTCCGCCAGTGCGCAAAGCTTTTAAGTGTCTCGGCGTCGTTGCGGCTTATGCCGTCTCCGTCTGCCTTTCTGTTCCCCTTCCCTTTCCCCGTCCTGCCTTCGATTGACATTTACATTTGTGAGAGCCAATTAATCGCAGTGGAAAAATCGTCGCTAGTTTTTGGTCTTTTCGAGTGGACTGTGAAAAGATGTCGCCTAATTTTCCCTTGTCTTTAATTAATTAATTACGGGCGTAATATTCTACTGTATAAGGCGTAGAAACCTCTAGGAAAGCCGTACCACATGCGACACAGCTCGACGATTTCATTTTTATGAACCTTGGCGCCACAGCTGGCGATACCATTACCGGACCGGATTATGTGCGGGAAATGCTCAGATAAGTTAAAAATATATCTACACAAATAAAACCAAAAAAACAATAAAAAACTTGAGCTTAAGATTTGCTTTACTCTGTTATCGGGCTTTGTTATAGGCCAGCAGCTTCCTTTGATTCAGATTTCTGAGTTCCATTTCAGTACGCGATAAGTGCAATACAATCGCTGTGAATAACGCAAACATATCGGTCTGGCATGGACTGGATATAAGCTTATACATATATATTGTTTTGGTATGCAGCGAGAAATCCAAGCAATAATCGCACTCAAGGCACAAAACTTGATAAGATCCCGATTGCTTCACTCAGCAAATTCTTTTTCCCGTAACGATAAAAGCTTTGCCATAATGCTCACTATAATGCGATAAAGATAATACAAAATTATTTTTAAAACAGTTTTCTCATTAATTCAAAAGCAAAATATGTTTTAGATACCTAAGTTAATGTTTATATATAGGATAAACGACATTGCATTATACCTGTTGGGAACAGGCATTTAATACACATCTATCTATGCTAATTGCCATAAAATACCACACTTTGCGTGTCTAATGTTTGAATTATTTTTGAGTGAAAGATATAACTATAGAATAGTAGATACTCATTTGTATAGTTGGATTCAATGCTAGATAATACATTTTACAATTGGTAGATTATTTCACAGCAAATATTTTACAACTATAAAACTTGGCAGACATGTTTTCTATTGCTGCATTTTGCATATAAGTCGGAAAAAACCAACTGCGACCTATATACTGCACATTTTCCATAAAACCTATAACCAACCTGGTTATTTGTTAAAATATTTTTGAATCCTTTTAAGTATATAATATTTTGTCACATTTTCACTAAATATATATTCTATATATTCACTAAAATATATATTCCATGGGAGCAATCAGCGCAGGTTATCAGTATCAGTTATAGTTGAATTCTATCATTCATAAATTGAGTTTACAAATAAACAATAATTCCAACAGCAAGAGACTTTGTGCTCTTAAATGTTATATAATTAGTAAAGAAACCATCGTTGTTCGGCTTAAACCAATGGTTGTCAATATATTATTATATATGAACCATATTTGTTTACCATATTTACATACATATAATTATAAATTCTACAATTATATATATATAAAAATAAAAGTTGTTGGCCTGTATAATTTAATGGCAATTAAAACATTTTCGATATTGATCCCCAGGGAGACGGTAATGGAAATAATGCCGGTTAGGCAAATATAAATATGTGGGTCTTAAAGCCATTAAAAATTAGTTAGGGCACGCTCGTGTATGCGCACATTACGCAACGTTCTTCCCGGGAATTGCAAAGGTACTTTCTAAAATCAGGCATAGAACAGCACAGCAAGCACTCAGACACGAGACGCCAAGAGTTACGATTAGCTCGGCCCGTGTAGAGGTCGACTCTGGTTCTGTTTCTGTTTCTGTTCCTGTGTCTGAAACCTTTCGGGCAATTAACCAACGCCGCGTAACGCACGACATGACTTCTGTCTGCCCCCGCCTTTGCCCCTTATCCTGCCTGGGATACGGAGTCCTGCTCATAGTTCTGGCTCGAGCTGCGAGTCGGGTCAATGGGTCTCAACCTCGTTCAGTGGCCACGTTTGACTGGGCTTCCTATTGGGTTGCCCCGTTGACCTGCTTAATGTGCAATTCACACACACACAGACACATATATACACTTGCACTCACACAACTAAATGCCTTCTCGTTCTGTTTGTTATTTATGTTTTTCGACATTTTCGCATTGCGTGCTTCACATTTGTGCTACCTGCATTTGTTGTGTGTGCTGTGTAGGTTGCGAGCGAGTGTTAAAAGTTGCATAATTACGTTTGCTGCACTTTTGCCGAGGGTTGTGCGGCCAGGGTTGCCTGCTAACAGAGCAGAAAAGCGGCAAGAGGAAAGGCTCGCATGAACTTAAAAGTTGATTTATGAAAAACGAAAACAATTTTCAAATTTGAATTTCAAATTTTCAATTACTTTTGCAAAAAAGAAAAGTCTTAATTTTTCAATGATTCCTTTACGATAAAGATATCCGATATTAATGAAATTTAAGCAGACTATATAAAGCAGTGTAACACTAAAAATAGAATTGCCTTGAATTGTTTGTGGTATCATAAACCTACACAAACAATAAATATATATATCATTTTAATGCAACCTTGGCAACATAGCATATAATATATTTAGAGAAAAAGGAAAATGTAATAAATATGATTAGTATTAATAATATCTTCAAAATTAACAAATTCATCTGACATATTGTATGGGAACTGTACGATATATTGGCTTCATTTCTTTTATCTAGCATATACCCTGTATTTAAAGATGTGCTTTAAACTTGGACTTCGCTTGAATACCTTGTCCGCAACCCAATGACCTTTCCGGCTGCCCTGTTAAATAATTTTCTGGTCAAGATTTCTGTTTCAATTGCCCAAAAAGGCAACTTTTGCTGCTGTTCTTGTTGTTGCTGCGTTTATTTTGCCTTTTTGTCGAGAGTCAATTTAGTTTTATTGCTCTCTGGTCTCATAAAAGTGTCATAAATTATAAGGCGCTTCAACAGGCACGCACACTGCGAGCTGAACAGATACAGATGCAGATGCAGATACGGATACAGATACAGATACTTTGTGGATATGGACACAGATACAACGTGTAACCTGTGCCACTGGTCACACGCGGCGTTTTGGCTGGCTCTCAGCAGCGTGTCCGAAATACTCACACACACAGAGGCATACACACACTCGTACATACACACACACACACACACACACAAACTCGCACACTGTCTTGGCCATTTCGAGCTAATGACTTTATTGGACTCTTTGCAATGCACTTGAAGTGGAAACTGTTGTCATGTTGTGTCATTGTTCGCAATGTTCTGTGCCATTCTCCCTCTCTATCACTCTTGCTTTGTCTCTCTTTCCCTTGTCTGTTCTATTGTCGACTCTCCCTTTGTTTGTTGTCTTGGTGGCGCCAGCAGTTAATTGCCTTATAAACTGGCAATGGCATTGGCACTTGTTGGGATCTCGACCCTCGGCCAAGAGTGAAAGTGTAGCAAGGGTTAAGCGAGGGGCGTGTAATTGCGTTAGGGTTAATGTCTATGATAGTTGAAGGTTGCAGATTTCTATCTAATTGGCTTCAAACCCAAAACACTCATTCTGCTTAGCACAACGCAATGAAAGTTGCCTGAGTCGTTGAGTATGCTCGGTTTGTAAATACCCTACACAAAGTTTAAGTGGATTGGAGTATGTGAAAGAAGGTTATAGAGGGAAGAACAATATGTCTAGTATCATTTGTACTCCTTCTTTTTTGCTTAAGGTTTTTTTGCCTATCCTTTTCTTTATCATACAGGGTATTAAGAGCAGCGTAAGTTTGCACCTGCAAATGCTCCATTATTTATGAGGCATATTCAAGCACAAGCAGCAGGCTTATCAGCTTCTTACACATTGGCCTAATGTATGTGCATAATGTGAGTGACTGCCTGCTTGATGAATAATCATGTTGTTCTCGCTTTTCCAATGTGCGTTTTCATTGTGCGCTGTTCGCAAGTTCGCTGCCTAAGTCTTTTGTTTGCGCTTGAATTGTCGAGTACGAGTGTGTATATGTGCTCAGCTCAACTACAGTGTGTAATGCCATGCTATCGCAAGACAAGTTCCGCTTTTGCCACGTCCCATCCCCAGTTCACTTCGGGGTAATTGCTTGTGAGAAAGGGCAAGCCCCAAATGTAATTTTAGCATTTTGTTATCAATGGCACTGAGGCGCAACTGACAATTCACATTCAATTGCTTCTTATTTCCGACAAAATTTATGGCACTCCCCAGTATAATAATCATATGCATATGTATTCAAATTTGCAGTTCGGAATGCGATACAAATGTTGTTTCAAAAGTTATAATTGAATTTGATTTAGCTGAAAGTTTAAGGCAGCCTCAACACGATTGACTTATCATCTCGAAATGTGGAATGTTTTGGCCTGTAAATAATGATTTCTGGTTTACAAATCGTTTTGTACTCAGCCTTTAATATGGTGTTAGCAGCCGTTTGCTCGATAGCTAATTGAATAGATCCATAAACGTAAAGTATTCAATTTGTGAATGACTTGTAAATGACTTAATTGAAATATTCACACATAACCTGCACTAACTTACTTTGTTGCAAACTGCTGTGGTCATCATTCTATCTTAATCGAATCATTGTAGTATAATTTCTGTTTGTAATAAATGCTATAAGAAGCTAAACTCAGTTGCTCTGCGACTACTTGACGTGTTACCATATAAATACAATAAATATTAGCTAATTCATAGTATAGATTCTTATCATAACTGCTGAAAGGTATCAAGTTACTATGCTAAATATTTAGTGATCTCAAACTGTAGATTCATATCAATTCTGATCTAGAACACTTTAAATGACTGCAGTTGAGGTTTCATGTTAATTAATGATAAGGATCCATTAATGATGGATTGTTAAAAGCATTAGAGAAACTGGTTTGTTTAAAAGCAGCCAAGGCAATGCGATATTGTTCGTGTGTAGGCGACTCTTCAGAAGATTCGATTAAACTGCGACAAACAGTAATCAAATTTTAAATTAAATTTATCATATCTTCTTAGCCAGTGTAGGTTTTTTAAAGACTGACATCTTATCAAAGTATTTATCAACTTTCTTTAAGTTTTTGTTTATAGTTTTGTTTTCACTACTCTATTTCTCCAGCAAATATTGATGAACTGGCTTCAACCTGTATCCAAGCTAGTTTTGAATAAATATGAAAGAGTAACTAGACATAAACTTGTTTTTCAAAACGAAATTAAAGAGATTTTTGGAAAATATTACAGCAAGTTTAATAAAGAAATATTATATAATGTAAATTATAGATGAGATAATATATAAATATAATATCTATATTATATATCTACTACACCAACAAACTTAATTCATATTAAACACTAAATATATAATTTTATATCTATTACAACAACAAACTTCATTCATATCAAATACAAAATACCCTTTTATATCAATTTTATCATGCAATGATTATAAAAATTCGTTAACTTACTTTGTTTAACACTCCCGTCTATTGTTCCAATTGTCTTTTATTATTGTTGTTGTTGTTGCAGCGTTGCGTTATTATTATGATAATGATGTTGTTTGAAATGAGGCAATCGTACGCGAAGTGGGGTTTATTATTATTATTTTTGTTGTTGTTGTACTGATTGAGTAGCCTTTTTTTGGTGTTTATGTGAATCTTAATTGCTTTTAAAACGCGTTTATTGCCAGCGACAGCAAACGTTTTGTTTCGATTTGAACATAAATTTAATTAGTTGTTGTTTTTGTTATTATGGTTGTTGCTGCTGCTGCTGTTGCTGCTGCTACTGCTTCTGCCTCTGTTGTTGTTGTTATTGTGGCAGAGACGACACGACACTTACAGCTACAGACGGTAGATAGCGCTAGATAGATGGCTAGATAGGTAGATACAGCGCGCAGATATACAGATACAAGCGGTATCTTATAGATACATTTGCATATATGGCTGGCGAAAACAAGAGACGAGAGACGATACACGAATTAGCATGCGACACACACACGCACAGCTCTTAAACACATCATTAACAATGTGGGGAGGCGACACGCAAATACGAATACCGAATGAATGCCGCATGAATATGTGAATATTCAAAGTATACACAAAGTTGCCACTGGAACGAGTACAATAAAAATGCAGAGGCAGTTAACGCAATCCAAATTGGATATTGGTTCACGGTCTGATTTGAAACTTCTGCTGATTCACAATTGGCGACGGCTTTTCACAAGATTTTCACCACAGATATTTTCACGTTGCACGCGCCGCTCTGCAATTTCGCGTAGAAACGTTCGAAAGTCAACTGAGCGCAAGACTCGCTGCGGGACGCCAAAACGTTTGTTGCCAGTTTGTTGTTGTTGTTGTTAGCCGTTTCTAATTGGAATGGGGAAGCAGACGAGGACGGCGCGAGCACAAGATGGAGCGAGTTAGCGAGCGAGGCAAACGAACGAGCGAGCGAGCGAGCTTCCGGTTGGACGTACGCTGCGAGCGCGACTGTCGCGGCTGGCGCAACGAGCAGGCAAACGAGTTTCACACACAATCAAACTGGCGCACACACACACACACTCTCGCATACACGCTATCGCGCTGTGTGTGGAAGTGGGTGTTGCCTTAGCTGCTTGCGCGCTCTCTCTCTCGCTCTCTTTCTCTTTCTCCCTGTCGCACTTGCCGGGGCTTGTAATCGAATTGGAGCCATATTCAAGTTTGCTTGATTTGCTGTTTAGATACTTGTGTGTGTGCAGTATGTGTGTGTGTGTACGTACATGTGTGTGCGTAGTTGTGTGTGTTCGAATCGCTCTCTTGAGACTGCCCACTTTTGTGCTGTGGCTCTCGCGGCGTATGCGCAACATTTTGAATTATGTGCGCTCGCCATAATAATAATCATTAATCAAGACAAGCACACACACACACTCACGCTGTGTCGCACAATCATTAATATAATAAACAATCTGTGAGTTAAGCATAATGTTTGCATATAAAACAGGCGAATGTCTTCGGCATTTTATGTGCACTTTAATTGGCATTTCATTTACCAATTGCCATTTATCGTCGACTGCCTTCGGCTGCCTTCGCCTGCCTGAAACAAGCGTGTTCGTGTTTCTATTGATTATCGATAACTCGCTGGCACCTCCTTATGCAATAACCACATGATGATTTAAGGCTTCGTTTAATTGATCGTAAGCATTAAAGCCCATTTTCAATTTCAATTTGTACTAAAAGCGATCGCAATTCATTTTGCTAGAACAATTTGTTATCTCAAGAACCTGTCACAGATCGAGAATTTCGCAGAGATAAAATAATGCATAGCAAATAGATTTTAATATATGATTTAGTTTAGCTATCAGTATTCAATTTGTTTTAAGCAAGCAATTAAAGTTACAGCTTAACAAAGAAAGTCTCAAAAGCGTCGTTTATTATGTATAAAATATGTGAGAATGAGCATTTGAGAACAACATTATTTCAGCATGGTATACAATTGCCTTTATGCCAAATATATTGTTCTTAGCTCTTATAGTTTCAGAGATCGACGCGTTCATACCGACAAACGGATAGACAAGCTTGGCTTAATAAATACGGCTCTTGATGTTGATAGGAAATATAGTGTATATACTGTCATGGCCAGTTAAGCATCCTTATACAATTTATATAAAGTATTCCCTTTTATAACCAATTTCATATGATCCTAATTTAAATTCTCTTAATCAATTATTATTGTTATAATAATGATATTTAATATCATACAATAAATATCAAAATTTGTTTCCTTATTTGTTATTATATTAACATAAATAGTTAGCATTCGTGTAAACTCAGATTTTGTATATTACTTATTAAAGTTTAATTTCGTAAATGTCTTTAAACTAACCTTAACTTGTTTAAGATCTTCACTTACTCAAAGCTTATAATTACTGTATACAGTCAAAGTAACTTCATTTGTAATGTCATTTAATTTGCAACTCCCTTCATGTGTCATACTTTTACTATCAACAAAACTAATATTCCCCAAATTTGCTTGTAAAACCAGCTAATATTTTATACCCCAAATGATTTATGAGTTCCACATTTGGTCAACATCATAATCATATCTAAGGGCTCCCTTTACTATGTGAGTACACAAAGTAATGAACATATTTTGATAGGAGACATCACATTAATTCCCTGTGTCATAAAGACTCATATAAATGAGACTTCTACTCTTTTTTGAGTTTTGAAAAACTTTGGAAATTAAACGAAGAATTTCGTTAGAGACAGATTGACAAATGCGCCGTGTACACCGTCTGACAGTGTCTGCAAAAAGTTCAATTACCACAAATTAAATTTATTAAATGCAAAGCGAGCGAGGAGCTGATAAAACCGCAATTATTTATAGACGCGACAAACAGCGAGAAAGAGAGAGAGAGAGAGAGAGAGGGAGAGGGAGAAACAAAGAGAGAGAGAGAGAGCCACCAGAAACGAGACAGAAGACAAACGCCACTAGACACGAGACGAGGTATGTGGCATGTGGCATGTGGCATGAGGCACGAGAGAAAAGCGGCAAGCTAGTCACGCCGCCTCATAGGTATATGGTTTTTATGGGAAAACTATATATAGGAAAAGGCACAGCAAACACGTTGCACGTAGCAAATGAAATGGACTCGAAATGCGTGTGCGATACGCGCCTGGCCATAAAACGTCGCGAACATGCAACAAAATTTATGCGAAACTTTAATGAAACCCAGACGGACGGAGTCGCACACACACACACACATACACACTCTCAACGACACACACATACAGACCAGCATACTCGCACACACTCACACAGTTCTATCCTGGCCAATGAACGTGCCGCACGTTTCATGACTCCACCTTAAAAATGGGGAACACTAAGTTGCAGCGCGCACGCAAACGAGGCAAACACGAAACGAGTTTCCAGTTTCGGATGCTAGGCAGGTCGAGAGGCAGGTCCCGAGTTCAGAGTCAGTTGCAGGGCCAGACAGCAGCAGCAGCAGCAGCAGGCACAGGGCACTGCCGTCCTGCCCGCCTGATTGCCAGGCGCGATAAATGCCGCGAATGCGTGTTACCAAACTTCTGCGCCGCACTGTACTGTGCCCCGTCTCCAACAGTGACTGCGACTGGGGTGTGTGACAGGGACGAACTGCTGCAGAAGTGGTAGAATTCGTAATGGTGGCAAGCGCACAAACAGAACTCACTTGCCACACAGAGGCGCCTTCAAAAGGGGATGTCAAATTAAGAAGGGAAGCTTTTAATTAATATCCATTCTTTACTTTTTTTAGACATCACAAAAGAATATAATACTATGTTTATTCTATATAATCTTCTATTGTATTGCACAAATATAATTATGTACATATACATGTCGTACATAACATAAATATTATATATAATTGAAATTATACAATACTATTAAAATTTTAAAATAAGAAAATTATAATATCTTAAGGTACATTTTTTTCTATAACAATCGTTAATATTATTTAGTATCCATGAAACTTTGTTTTGTTCGAATAGAGAGCTCAAGAATCAATTTCAGAAGCAGCCAAAAACAAGGTGTATAAGCCAAATTTAGAATCTTAAGAATCTTATTATGTTGTTTACTCACTACATATGTATATCTTTTCCCTTTTAAACGTTGAACTTGAATGGAAACCCTTCTTTTCATAAAACTTTTAAAGTTTGTTGGAATGTGACAGGAATTAAAAGAGACATAGAGACATCATTAATTTTGCATAAGAAACATTATGAAGTTTACTCTCTCTCTACTCTGTATTCCTATATCTGTCCCCTTTTGAACCCACATAAAACTGTTAGACTCTATTGGCAATCCATTCATTTGTTCAATCCCAAATCTCATTTAAATATATTATATTAAAAGCAGCCCCCTTGTGAATATTTTGGGCACTACCTCCATCCTACTCTCACGCGGACAAGAGACAAGTCGCCTTTATGGCGCCCAAGAAAATGGGCAGTGCTGGGCGCCGACTGGTTCTGCCGCCTGCCGCTGAGGTTGTCCGTTTCTTGACCCATAGGCGAGTGCAGCATGGCAGTATGGCAGCTTGGCTGGAAGGTAGCTCTCTGGCAGCTCTGGCTGCTTGGGGACTTGCAGTTTCTTGAAGCTTTATCCATGGCGCTGCCATTGCAATTAATTTTGGCATTTTGACATTTACGCTTTTTGTTTGGGGGCTATCAGCGGCGAATGCGGCGAATACTTCTCGAATTCTCTTTTTTTTTATTCCAGGTATGCTGGCGCCCGATAAGACATTTTGCATATTGAATTTGCATTGGAATTTTCTCACGTTAAGGGATTTATTCTTATTCATATTATACATGTACATTGTATGTCTGCAGAATTTCGAAAGTCGATCTTTTAATTACACGTAACGAGTCCCCAGAACGAGTTGTCTAACAACTTGGCGGGACATTTGAGAAATTTATGCTGTCGATAAACTAATGAAAAGACCAACGAGATACCTAATTGCCGTGGCCTCCCGAGACAGTATAGTAGATGTGGAAAATCGCAGCTATTTTTCGTGTTTGGCCCTGACTGGCACTGGGCAAAGTGCCCTCTGGAAGAGTCATGATAAGCGAAGATTTCCCCGTCAAGTGGGTGCCGTATGAGAAGATGTTGCTGCCGAACTTCGAGTGGATTGGCGCCTCAACGCGACAACTTTGTTGCTCGATTTGTTCGTGAGTTCGACTCGTCGACATTAAACTTATCACTGGGGCCAATTTTATGGTCAAAACAAATTTGCGGCAATTGAAAAAGCAGTAGAAAAACGGTGTGGGGTGAACAAGTAATCAACCTATCTTTACAACTCTGCTAAGTATTCCTACTAACGATTTGTGGGGGCGTGGTACTCAGTATATACATACATATAACTTGATCTGCGTGGTGTTTTAAGCTTTAAAAACTGAGATCAAATGCGAGATGGATACAGATTGTATTGCAAAGGGTTTCATATCTATAGTATCACAATGACCTCAAGACTATATACCCTTGCTACTACCTGTACAATTAAGATGATTCCATTCATGAGCTGCCATAAAATGTAATTGGTATTCTCTCTTGCTCTCTCCTTTGCTTTCCTTATTGCTCAAGAATGTATATGTTCTATATAATATACTATTCTATTGAACAAATATATAATAGCATATATTATAATAACTATAATTATTAGAATAAGATGTTTCTATAACAATCAATCATATTCTAAAGTATCTATGAAACTTTGTTCTGATCAAGAAGAAACTACACGAATCTATTTCAGAGACAGTCAAAAACAAGATGTACTAGCCGCAAATTATATATTCCATATAGAGAAGTGGGACCTGTCGGGTCGTGCGACTGCACTTAGCCCCTTCCCCTCTCCTCCTTCCCATTCCCTTCGCAGCCAAAGTGGTGGTGACATTTAAAAGCTGCAAGTGCATTAGTGTGAAACAAGGAGCGAGGCGCCGTCTAAATTACAGACACACACACATGCACGCTGATGTAGAGATATGACACACACTCGCACACCGTCTGGCATCGCGATCGCGATCAAGTACCATTCTGAACGCTTCCTTTGGCGCCACATTTCTGTGGCTGAGTGGAAGTGGTAGGAGCCCTTTGCCCATTCCAAGAGATGCAAACGCGGAGCAAAACAAAAGTCCGCAGTTCCCCGACGATAAGCGAAGACACCGAGACGGAGACAGAGACAGAGACCCAAGTGCCATCCTGCCAGCCAGCTGAACTTCGTTTCGGTTCTTTTTTCTCTCTCTGTCCCTCTCTCTCTGTGTCTCTCTCTCGGTTTCGATAAGCGCCGCATCTTCAATCTTGCGGCGTCTGCATTTCGTTGTCGTCGTCGTCGAGCCCATCATCATCATCATCGCCATCAGCATGATCATCATTGTGGTCATCATCATCGCCATCAGCATCTGCATCGCCATCCTCATCCTCATCGTCATCATCATTATCATTGATATGCTTTACGCCGCAGCGCCGAGAGTGTCCATTAGTCGAGTCGCCATCGCCATCGCATTGGGCAACTCACAGGGAAGAGATAATGTGATTTCGGCCCAGCCCGAACCGAACGACCGACAGGGAGACCGATCGCCCGAGACCCGTGAACCAAATAGAACGAGACGCGCGTGAGTTGTGATAACGCAGCCGAGACAAGGGAATACCTTGCGATGGGTCTCGCCTCGCCTCGCCTCGCCTTACCCCGTCTTGCCCCGTCTTGCCTTGCCCCGCCTCATCTCGACCAATCTCATTTTGTCTTGCGTGTGAATTCTTGGAATTTTGATATTTTTTCCTAGAACTCGTGCGAGTTGTTCCCGGGCTGGGGCTGCTTAGCCAGCTGTGACGTCATCGTCGTTGTTCTTTGAATTGTTTTGGCCAGGGAAGGTTGACATAGAAAGGAGCATAGGAAAGCTTAAAGAAAACAGAAACTAAAGTAGTTTCATAGATATTTAAGTAATCGATAATCTATATGTTTCCATATAAAATCCCATAAGAAAAGGTTTACCATCTATAAAATAAATCAATACTTACATAGAAAATTTGATATTAAATATTTATATTGAAGAGAATGTTCAACACATTTGTTTTGTATTATATTTAAGTTAATAATATGCACGTAGATTCAATATTAGGAATATTATATTGAAGATAATTGTATTATTTATATATTATTCATTTTCATTCATATATACATTATATTACTTATTATATTATACAATATATGTACGAGTACCTTCCACAGTTCTAAGAAAGTTATTGCACTGCACTCTATAACGTTCATATAAGCTATAAATCTTTAAGCTTAACTACAGTTTTGCACTCTCTATCTCTCCCTTTTTCTCTATATATATGCATATATCTATCTTATATATCTCTATCCCTTTCTCTTCATCTCTCTCTCTCTCTCTCTTACTGGCAGGGACATTTCTGGTCTTACTGACGGCGGCGTCTGGCTATCTGCTTTTATCTATTTTAACTGCGCGTTGTTAAAGCGCATTTTCGTGTCGTTTGTCGATTTGTAATGCCAGCTCTCTGACGATGATGATGGTATGAAACCGACGGAGAGATAGATGATGCAGTCAGCAAGAGAAAAAGAAAGAGAGAGAGAGAGAAGCAGAGAGACACACTCCGTTCTCTCTGAGCGGCTTTGCAACTTTGAAGTTGGCTAAGTGGCGCCTCGATACCTTGACTGGGTTCCAAAGCGGGTTCAAAAGGCCGCCTTACTAGGTGGTCAACTCTCTTCAATTCTCAATCAACTTATAACTTCCCTCAGCCATGCAAGCACTCCCCTTTCCCCCCGCTCTAGTAGGGCTGACATCTTTCACTGTCTAATTAAATGCAGTCTGAGACTTTATGTTGGCTTTTATGCCCAGTCGGGCAGTGCCGTGCCGTGCCCTGACCCGTTTGTTGGGCTATCTTAACAATAAACAAATGTATATACATCTGTGTTTGCTCTCTCAACTATTTATTATTATTATTTAAATAAGTGTGTGTGCGTGTGTGTGTGTGTGTAGTGGATAAATGTTGCCATCCATTGCATTTCAAATGCAGCTATAGAGATTACCTCCTAGAGATGGCAGCAGGTTGGACCTGCAGATCTATTAATTAACATACATATGTGCTTAATATATTGTACATATTTTCCAGTAAAAAACGAAATATTTGACTCTTATATATATTCATATTTAACATAAAGACTCTAATAATTTCATATGTCTTCTATTTCGTGTTGGGACTTCTTTAAAGATAAGTATTTATAATTTACTTAATGGTATATTTTTCAAATATAAATATATATATTAACATTTTATTTACAACTACAAAGAACAATATATATTTTGTAGTTCAGAATCAAAAGAAATAATATCGACTTCATGGCGTAAACCAGAAAGAAAGACTACCTTTTTGGCATGTCGAAGGTTTTATACTCTTGCAGGTTATTTATTCTGACTTTTTGCATACAAGTGTACAAAACTATATTATTCCCACGGCAGCTATATGTTATAGTGCTTTTATTTTAATAAAATTGTATATGCATATTATTTATATAGAAAATTGTAGTAAATTTGGTTGCAAGTCTTGAAAAATAACAAAAATTGGCCTTCTTTCGAATTATTTACAGCGTGGAGCAATTAGAAGCATGTGTGCCAGCGTGTAGAAGCATCTCATCAAGATAGTTCTAAAACTGAGAGGATTGTTTGTGTTGCAACATACGGACATGAGGACAAACAAATAGACGGACAGGTCTACTTCGTCTTCACTGTTAATGCTGCTTCAGGATACATATACCTACATACTCTATAAGGTTGCAGATTTCTTCCAAGGTGCGATGCAATACTTTGGCCATAATGAAGATACCCTAATATTAAAATATTCTATACCTAAAGATATTTAACTAAGGTATTCATAATCAAGTGGCTCGTGTCACGACAACCAGCGTTGCCACCTTGCTGTTGGGCTCTAACACTCTTTCTTCACTCAATGCTCCAACTGAGCCGCCGTCTAACAGTTGTTCGTCTGTCATAATTTTCACGATACTGTCGCAGTTGGCAGAAGAGGGAAGAGGTTAGCTAGTTGCGGCTTAGGTTGTAGCATGTGGAAAGGAACGAGGGCAGAATGTGGGAGGGAGGTGTGTGAAAAATGGCGCCCCGCTGTCGTATCTTGTTGCTTGTCACATTGAATTATTATTTTATGGTCGACTTGCACGTTTCCTTCCACCCCATTCGCGCAATGGCAACGGAACAGGTTCACATGCCGAGCCGATTTGGACGGCACAAGTAGCCGCATTACCGCAGCTCGCTAATGATTTAATTTGTTGTGCAGATCCCGAGATTGTAACTAGAGAGAATCGTGAAGAATCGAGATGCCAAGAGACTCACCTTGTCGAAGCTTTTGATGAAAGCATAAAGATGAAAGGGAAGTAATTAGACAATCTTTGTGCAAGTGGACAGTGGCTTAAGATTCTCATATATCTCCAAACAAAGCGTTTTATTATGCCCCGTCTCTTTCTCACTACTCCCCCGCTCGTTTCCCCTCCGCGTGTCAAGTGCAAAACACAACAACAGCATTAGATCCTTCTGCTTATCTTGCTTACATCGCAGATATTGCTGGAGAGAGAAGCGGCAGATGGAAGTCTGTTGGTTGGAATGATCTGCACTCCCACTCGGTAGCAGTAACAAACAGTCTCTTGTGGCATGCCCTCCCTCCACTCCCCCCACTCCCATTAGAGGCAGCAGCAGCACTTGCAACGCCCGATCGAGCGTATAATTTGTGCGAACACATTCCAAAGCTGCCGCTACTCGTACTACTCGTCGAGCTCTCTCCCTCTTTCTATCTCTCTCTCCCTCTCTGTCTTTCTCTGGAGCTCCTCCTCGCCGCCCCATTACTCATTCAGGCACTCGCTCGGTCCGAGCTCCGTACTCAAGCTGGACTCAGTTGGAGCGCCGGGCCAGGCCGAATGCTAATAAAAGCGGTCGTAAAACAAGTTTGCCTAATTGATCGAGCGTACGCCAAAAACAAGAAAATAAGCTAACTCAAGTGGGAACTGCTCGACAGGCAGATGCTCTGTAAGTATGCAGTTGTATTAATGATATAACTTAAAAGAAATGAAGGCGAAACGAAAGATGTGGAATGAATGAAGTAACTAAGAAGGAGGAGGAGGAGCATTGATATATTAAGTTTGATTATGCTATGGTAAGATCGTGTGTGGTTAAAGATAATGTATGTGTATTTCCTATATGACATTCAATGATATAGATAGAGTTAGCCAGTTGTATTTTAATTTGTTAACAACTTGAAAGTGTAGTTTCTGCTTAGCGTACTGGGTTTTACTGAAAAATGAACTAAATGAAGGTAGAATGAAAAAAGATATAAATAATGTAATAGAAAGATGTAGATAATTTTTATTTAAATTGAAAATATTAATATTTCATTATAAATATTTTAAATTTATCACAGCTTTGCACATTTTTATAATTGTATATATTTAATACAATATAGAACTCATCACTTCTTTATGTTGCGTCTGCCATACACCACCCTATTCATTATACAGGGTATCCAGACGCTGCAGAGCGCAAGAAAATCAGACAAAGGCAGCGCGTCTGGAACTGGATCTGATACTGTTGGACGGCAGCGCGGCAGGGTCTCCAATGCAGGCGTTAATAGTATACCAAGCTTGTGAGCCTCTGCTGCCGTGTTCCTACCCACACCCCCCGGCCTCTGCCCTCGTCCTCTGCAGCATTTTTGCCATACCATCGACGACAGATCAAAGGCAGCGCCACGCGGCGGTGGCGTTACTCGGCGGCGGCGGCGGCGGCGTTGTGCGTCGGACAGGCTTTTAAGCGATGACACCAAATCGCTATTTGGACACTGGCCTGGCCTGGCGTGGCTTGGCCTGGCTTGGCTCTCGGCTTTCTTCGTTTGGGGCCATCGTCGCCTTTTTACTTACTTGTTAAGATTTTACGGTGTCGTCGCTGCCCCTGCGCTCTGCCCTGCGTCAGGGAGGTCATTAAAATTAATTTGGATCAATTTGGTCTGCTGCCAAATTGTTGACAATGAAATATAACAGGCTTGGCCCCCATCTACAGGCGGACGCGTCTTCGCACTTGGTAGAGTCGTCAAAGTCGTCGCAGGAGTGTCTTGCCTTCAGTTTACAACTTATTTATTGTTATTTTTATTTTTATTTTTACTTTGATTTCGCTTTTGTTTTATAAAAAGTTCTTAAACTTACAAAATCGTCGTAGGCTTCTTTACGGTCTTGAGCTAAACTAGCACTATAAACGGATTTAACTACTAAAGATATACATGCATATATAAAGTATAGTATACGAAGTTATATAGCTGGCATAGCATGTGGCACAAATCGTTTCGAACAATATGTGGCAAACAGTTGACTAAGGGAAGGAAGACGTACGTACGGAAGGATGATGGCGAAACTGCGAAAACCGAACCTACTAGGAATAAGTTCGAAGAACCTTTTGTAACCAGAGTTGGAACTAGTTCTGCATGTTAATAATATTCAATCAGCTCAAAAGAGACTTATGAAATTAGTTGAAACTAGTTCTGCTTGTAAATAATATTGAACGAGCTCAAAGGAACCTTATGACCTCAGAGTTGGAACAAGTTCTGCATGTAAATAATATTGAAAATAAAGTCAAACTAATTACAATGTGCACTGGCTTTAATATGAATTCTTTAGTTTAATAACTAGTTCTTTTCTTTGGATATTGCGATGAAGAAATATAAAATAGAAAACTCTCTAAAGTTCTCAAAATTAATTCACTTAAATTTGCATTATGCCAAATATGATTTCGGTGCAAACTAATAGAACTCAATCTTTAATTTAATTACTTGCAAAATAGCAAACAAATGTAACTATCATAATTGGATAAGTTTCTTAGTTAACTCAAAGAACTTTAGTCAAACTGAACAAATTTATGCACTGATTCAATTATAATCCACACTCATTCCATGGGAACTAGTTCTTTGCTTCTAATTCAATAATTCCTACTAGAACTCACACTCATTCCACGTTGTTCTTGTTTAACCAATTTTAATCTAGCTCATTTCAGAACTAGTTCATCTCTTTCGATTCTTTCGCAATCTCTTATTTACAGACTTCCATCTTACTGGGGTTTGGGAAGGGGGGGCCTCTTTAACTTAACTTACATAGTATATAAATAGTTTGGCAATTTGTATATTTTGGTTGGGCTTACTACTCTATATAGATAGCATAGTTAACGGTACTTTACTTTAGTATAGTATAGTTTGGTCTGGTTATTCAGTTATTCGAAGTGCGCTCCGGCAGGCCAGTGCGCGTGATGACGCTCGGAGTCAGTTCGCTTTGTGAACTACGTCCACTCTCGATTGGCGGCACACTGTGGGAAAAGGGGAGTGGGGAAGAGGGGGTTTTCTGTAAGTATAGCTACATTAAAAGACTATATATATCGACTTACGATTGGGCGATCTGGCGATTCAGTGTGCTCGAGTTTGGCAGATGCGGCGAATGGCTTTGTGCCGGAGGCTGTTGTTGCTGTTGCTGCTGTTGCTGTTGCTGCTGTTGTTGCTGCTGCTGTTGCTGCTGTTGTTGGCTGTAGGGGGCGTGGCTCTCGCTGGTCACATGATGACGCGACATATTAAGCGTGCCATCCGAGCTGGTGGGCACGGTGGGATTCACAATAGTGAGCACGCGTGCACCGCCAGCACCTGCTGGCCCTGTGGTGGACATGTCGTGTAGCTCAGGACTCGCGTTATGCTGCTGGCTCTGGAGCAGACCCACTGGCACCTGGGAGGGATACAGGGGAACGTTGTTCATCATCGCATTGACGCCTTGCGACATGCCTGCAATGGCATGAGGAGGAGGGAAAGGGAAGATCAGTAAAGGTTGTCAAGATTGCCCTCTGCCAGAAGGTGACTCCTTCTCTACTCACTTGGCAGCGGCCTGTGCGTTGCTCCCATGGGTGCTCCGTTGTTCTTTGGCTTACGTTTGCGCTTCTGGATGCCCTCCTTCTTCATGGACAGCGGCCGATTCATGTTGTGCAGCTTGAAGTACAGTCCGCAGGCATTGCACACTGGGTTGCCCTCGTTGTTGCGCCGCCAGAGAGTTGTCGAAGTGGTCTGGCAGTTGGCGCAGTTGACGCCACTGCGGCGATTATTGGGCGCAGCGGCTGCCTTCGGCTTCTGGCGCTGCGGCATGCGCGGCTGCATGACGCGACCGTAGTTGGAGCACACCGGGCAGAACCACTCGGTGCCCTTGCGCATGTACGATGTCTGGCAGACATCACACTTCAGCTCGGGCAGGCCATGATGAGGCGTGGGGGGCGTGGAGGCGCTGCTCATTGCGCTACTGGGATCGTAGCTGGCAGGCGGCCAATGGGCTGTGGTCATGGTGCCCGCGGGATAATCATCGACGACCTGCGGATGATAGTTGGACTGCAGGTTGGTCAAGCGGATTAGGTGGAAGAGGAGAGAGGCGAGAGCAAGGAGGGTGTATACTTACAAATGAGACATTCTGGTACTCGGCTCCCGCTGTGGTCCACAAGGCCGCATCGTTGGCATTGCCGCCACCGTCCAGGAAGGATATGGTCGGATATGGCGCACTCTGGCGCAAAGGATTCAAATTGGGATCCGTTTTGGTGATGAACTGCGTCGCTCCTGGCACACTGTATATGGTGTTGCCCTGCTGCAGTGTTGTCGCCGTGTAGCTGTTGCTGCTGAACGTCGAGTTGGGCGGGAAGGGGGCGTACGCGTTGCCCAGATCCGCATAGGTCTTTGACTCGTTCGCCGCATGCACACTGGCATCCACCACGGGCGCCTCGTAGTACAGACTGGCGCCCGAGGGCGTCTCCGGTTCGCCGCTGGCCGTCGCAAAGCGTCCGTCCTCGGTGACGTAGCGCACGGTGTGATTCTGCTGGCCGACAGCAGCAGCGGCAGCGGCGGCGGCAGCAGCTGCTGCGGCAACTGCTGCATGTTGCTGTTGTTGCTGCTGCTGCTGCTGCTGTTGGTGATGATGCTGCAGTGCAGCCTCGCTGGTGACCACAATGGTATCGCCATAGCTGCCTCCATTGGGCGTGGTGCATTGCTGCTGCTGTTGCTGCTGTTGTTGGTGATGTTGCTGCAACTGTTGCTGCTGCTGCTGTTGCTGCTGCTGAGCTGCCTCGCTTGACACTTCGCTCTTGTCGATGGTCTCGATCTTGATGGCCGCCACATCGTCCCCACTGCAGATGATCTGCCCCGTGGGGTAGCTGTAGAGTGTGCCCGGCTGGGCATCCACCTCGGCCGCGTTCCTGGGCGCCATCTGTATGTAGTGATGGGGCGAGTGGATCGCACTGCGCTGGTACTCAACGTGTGAGTCCGGCGCCGAGTTGGAGCTGCCGCCGTTGCTGTTGTTGCCGCTGTGCTCGATGTCGCGTGGTTCACTGGGGAAGAAGAAAGGAAGGATTAGCAGGAGCAGCAGCTGGAAGGGATTCCGTCTCTACTTACAGTGTTCCCGCTGTGGTCAGTATGAGGCGCTTCTGGCCACGTGGCTTCACTGCCACGTACTGTGCCTGCTGCTCATCTGCCTCGCCAATCTGACTCGTCTGGCTGTTTGAATGCACCAGCACTCCTGTTGCCGACTGCTGCTGCTGCTGCTGTTGTTGCTGCTGTTGCTGCTGCTGCTGTTCCTGCTCCTCCAGTCCGCTATTTGCCTGTGGATCAGTGCCGTTGGTGGACTCAATCTTAATCTTGTCCAGCAATTGCAACTGCTGTTTGCTTAGCACCTGCTGCTGCTGTTGCTGCAATTGTTGCTGTTGCTGTTGCTGCTGCTGCTGCTGTTGTTGCTGCTGCGGCGTCGCCTGCGCTTCCATCTGCAATGGGCAAGACACAATTGTTGAATGAGCAATCCACAATCCACACACAGAGCGCATGACTTGGCCTGTTGTCAAAAGTGTGGCTCCAGTTCCGGCCACACAGTGCGAACCGCGAACCGCCGCCGCCGCCGCCTCTGCTGCCTCTATTTCCGCCACACGAAAATGTCAACAAAAGCGCAAAAACCCAAACCCAAGAGAGACTCAGGGCCCCAAGCCCGGCAACAAGAACAACAACAACAACGTCGATCTTCAAAGGCGCCGCTTGCCACAGGTCGCAGCTCAATTTGTCGCCTACAAATCATAAAATACAACTCGAGTTTGAGTTCTGTCGCCAGCAGCTCCCCTCCCTCTCTCTCTCTATCTCGGCCTCTCTCTCTCTCTCTCTCTCTCTCTCCCTTCTCTCGGTTCCTGTGTGTGTTTGCCCTCTGCCTCCTTCTCGGCGATCTTGTACCAACAATGTCGCACACACTTTTCACTTTTCCCGAACACTAAGAAAAACAATGAGTACAATTTGTAGCTCACAATACCCAACATAATATTGTAAAGTACTCTCCTATTTAAAATATTTGTACATCTTACATCTCTGACTACATCTTTGTGCATATATATACATATATTCCTCATAACTAACACAAAAAGGCCCCCACGAATTATATGCCCTCCTCACTTCATAAAGAGTTCAATGAATGTATCTCTTTTCTCTGAGGATTACTCTATAATGATAGGTTCTTCTCAGAAATCTAAGAAGACTAGCTCACAGTTCTATATTTATATACTATAATGTTATAATGAAGTTCAAAGGCTCCTCTTTAATCTAAAAAGAACATCTTACATGTCTTTATTTACCTAATTGCATATACTTATTGACAGAATATACTCCACAACTATTCATTCATAGGGAAATCTAGAGCTATACTATATATTTATGTTTCTAGATATTCAAATAATAAAATGAAAAACAATTGAAATAACTCTCTGCAATTCATTTCTCTCAGTGCAACAGTTACAACTGTACAAACTATGGCACAATTTGTTGTTTACACGCAGAACTCAGGTTTGGTTTTGGTTTCGTTTTCAGTTTCGTTCAGTTTTCGGGCCGGAAATAAAATTTAACAATTTCGCGTCAGTTTTTTGAAAAAAAAAAGACAAATACCATAAAAACAAAGAGAGAGAGAGAGAGAGAGAGTTGTTGTTAGTTCCTACGTCAGCTGTAACTTCCTTTGTTAGTTTCGTTTTATGACCTCATTCGTTGGGGGTGGCAAGGCGCCGCGGCCAAAATAGTATCAATATGCGATCGTCATCGTCGTCATCAACTTTGTCATGGCCCAACTGTGCTTGGCTCTGAGTCTCTTTACGAGCTCCATAAAATTGCGTTGCTTTTAGGCGGGTTCTTTATACCTCTAGAGGGAAAGGCCCCCACGACCCAAGGTACAAGTACCAAGTTCCAAGTATAACCTATTTCAAGGCTGAATGTACATAAAATCGCTTATGTGCTATATCATAAAACTCTACATTGAAACCTGAGATACCTGATACAAATAGAATATTGATATAGTACCCAAGCAAGTGATACTTATATCATTTGTAGGATTGATGACTTAGGATTGAAGACTGAAGATTGAAACGTGTTTACTAACATTCACTTTAGTAAAGAAATGGGATAAATATAAAGCATAATATATTAGTAGAACTAGTACTCACGCTAACACTGAATAATTTAAGTAATACATTAACATTTATTATCATATTAATATATAGTATAAAGTTAGGATCAGAAACTTTTGATTGAAAACCCCGTTGCTGTTCCATTTAATTAATGTGTATATGTATATATGATTTATATTTTGTTTGTTGCTGGCACATCGGAAATGATCGATATAGGCACAAGTAAAGTCCCTTGTCTGCTATATATGAATCATTTCAAGTATTCAGACCAAAGTCGAAATGAGTGTACAAAATTCAGCCTTAAATGAAAATGCGTCAGCCAGAAAGAACAATTTATATATATTCTCAAGACTTAAGAAAGAACTATCGTAGATAAAATCTGATATAAATCATTATAAGTCCAAAGAAGAAACTATCAAACTATCGTTGATATTGCCATCTCCAACTATCGAGTGTAAAATTCGCTTTAAACAATCATCGCATCGCCGAGTTCAATGAATGCTCCACAGAGATAATATAATGCAAACGTGATTATTTGTAATCTAGGATGTAGTATGATATGATATGCTTGGGGGTCTATATACATAGACTTCCTGTGTGTGTGTGTGTGGCACGTGCCAATGTTTGTACATGAACAGTTTAGTTAAGATACTGACAATATCTTATCCGTTTACTATCAGCCTGCACAATCAGCTGCTGCGAGAGAGAGTGAGAAAAAGAGAGAGATGGAAAGAGGGAGAGTGAGAGAGGTCATGCTATTGGGGACGTCAGGCAACCCGTCATGGGGTGTGGATTCATGGTATTCATGAATGAAATATCCCGAGTCGCACCTACTTGCTGTGCTGTGCTTTATCTATATAAACAAGCGAGATATTGGCTATATATATATATATGTATGCACGATATGCCTAAGCGCAGCAAAGTTGCGACGACTTTTCCAATTACAAAATGAAAACGCATCAAAGAGAAGAGGAAAAGGAAAACTCGATAAGATGCGAAAGCAGCTGCCCAGCTGCAATTACAACTCCATTAAATTGTGCCCTTTGACCCTACTATCAACTATCAACTGTCAACTGGCGTGGCGTGCCGTGTCTAATGAAACTATCGGAACTATCTCTCACTCTCTTGATAACACACTATCAATTGCAGCCGCCATTGACCAACTGTTTAGACGACCCTCGATTGCGATTGGCTGCAACTTCCGCTGCAGTTTCGTTGCCAACCCTACAATGCCCTAAGGGTTGCTCGATTCCGATTCCGACTACCCCCACCTCTATCTATGCCTGGCCTGGTTCATTCATAAAGCATTCCACTTCCATTTCATGTGCGCATCCCCTGCCCCGGGCGAGCAAGGCGCGATAAGGTTGACATAAATTTCACATTACGTTAGGTAAGAAGATATATCAGATATATGTTTGTACAATAAAAATTGACCTTTCTTCATGAATGAAAAGAGAAACCCACTGCGCGTGCTGTGCCGCAGTCGAGAGAGTCGGAGAGGAACTAGGACACCTCTAACTGTATTCGTCTGGACGGTCTTATACCCTGTAGACAGGATATTAAGGGTACGAGGACTTATGGCATAGATTCATTGTAAGTTACAGTTAAACATTATATTTACAAAGTTATAAACAAAAACACGAAATAGGCTCCCGCTTTAACTAAGATACCTCAGAAAAAATGTTAATGGAGGTCTCAAAGAATAGATTTCTTAATAGTTTGTTGCTTTTAATATATTTCAAATATAGTTCTCCATTGTAAGGGATTATAGCATAGAACGGACAGTGTTTCTTCTTTAAATTGACTAGAACTCCCCCACTAAATGTCGTTTAATCGAGTTTTATGTTTATCTTTCTACTACGAGTTTGCATTGTTTGTCATCAGCCATCAGGGACATGCAGCCAGTTTTACTGGGTATCTGCTAGCGTAGCAATGTGCAATCTTTTTAGTTATAGCTATTCTAGCTGAAGTTGACTCTAACGCCAGCGCCGCAATTTCGCTCGCTGGCCTCATAAAGATAAAACATCTTTCCACATCTCTCTCGCTTCGCTCCGTTTTCGTTCCGTTTTTCGTTTTCCCAAATGCATTTTTCCTGTGTCGGCGTGCAGTTTGTTAGCCCGGCTCCCGGGATGAGTCATTCATTATAAATCAATTTGTCTTATCTCATTGACAATTGTCGCACTGTCTGATTCTGCCCAACTCTCGGACTCTCTGTCTCTCTGAATATTTGTCCATCCACAAAAAGAATCGAGAAAAAAATGAATTGAAAAAATCTGTTAACTGCCGCTGGTTTTGCTGCTGTTTCTGACCTTGTTTTGGACCGAGCAAAATGGTCGCTTGGCATTCGATTCGATTCGAATATGAAACAAAGAGACAGACAGAGGGAGAGGGAGGTATAATTAATCATCGCGGATATCGATTTAATAAGCTGCATACCGAATGCCGAACGATGACGATGACGATGGCGCTACCTGAAACATATCTTTAGGACGTACCAGAAATTCTCAGCTCATCAATTCGAAATATATATGAACGGCAATAGTGTCATAAAAACCCAAAAAAAAAGATATATATAAAACCTTATGGAGCCGCTTGTCAATTTAATGAACCGGTGTGAGAAGCCAGCGGAGGTTTCAGCTTTAATGGCGCCCCGCCTCATTCCAATAGCTCACGCTGTCTTGTTAAAGTGTCTCCGCGATGTGAGATAAAGCCTCAACTATCAAATGGGGCCTAAAGTCGCTCAGCGTTTTATGGATGATTCTCTTTTTATATGCAGTTCAAATTTGAATAAAAAATTGCGGCTCTGAATTAAGATAATCGGGCAATAAGAACAGGAAATATATAGTATTTCTAACGGAACAATTTATTTCTTACGTAGGCAATTATTTATTTCTTTGATAAAGGAGAAGTGTCTAAAATTTTATTGTTAATGTAGTTGAATTTTTTAAAATTTATATCGATTTTATATAGATAAATAACACTTGTTGCATTAGAATAAACTATATAGAATATTCATATTATATTATTTTCGTTAATTTTGTTATTATATTTATTATTAATATATTTATTGATATAATTGTTTTGTTGTTATATTATTTATTATTATTTATACGAATATTAAGCTAACTCAAGGTTAAAAATTCGGTTTGATTTCGCATTGTAATAACATGAATTTTCATGAATTTCATCTAAATATTCATATCATATATGATAAATCATATATGATAAATAATCGTTCAGCCATTTACCATTAATATTAATATTAATATTAATATATATTCTTATTAATTCAACCACAAATGTCTTGAATTCATTAGTTCAACTTTAATGAATTCGTTTTTGCAAATTAGTTTCATAATATATCTTTCAACAGATTTAATAAAATTTTCTTTATATATTTTTAGCAACAATAGTTATTCTACAGTTTTAGATTTTACCTTATATTCACTTTAAATATTTCTTCAATATTATTTTTGTGTGCATTTTTTTATTGTAAGTATATCATAATTTCAACTATCTTCAGGCCTTAATTTAAGTCCGAAAAACTCTTGAAATTTTTTCGATTATTCTGTAATTTCCCTTTGGCGAGAGAATTCTAGAACCTCCTGCCTTATATGGCATATATATACGCACCTTCAGCTGCATCTTGATGTCGATGGCGATGCTATTGCAAACCATCAAAAAGTGCGTTCCTCCTACGGTTTCTCCGTTTTCGCGCGTTTTGCTATGTTTGGTTTTATCTAAGTTATGTTTCTGTTTTTTATCACTTGATTTCTTTCTATTTTTTTGTTGCTTTTGTTGTTGTTTAAAAATTATCACAAACACTGGAAAATGTTATCGTTCCGTTGGGCGCGGGGGGTGGACGAGGGGAGGGACACCTGTTGAGGGTGAGCGCGCGCGAAAAGCGTGTATTGTGTTGAAGGAAAATCGAGGAAATCAAAGCAGAAGCAGTTTGGAAAATGCACGTAGATATTCAGCGTTTGCTTTTGGCATCCGTCGAGCGTTCTCGTCGTTTTCCCGCGCGGCATTTAATAATAATAATAAGTGCTATTTTTTCGTCGAGAGACCAACTCGAGCCCGGGCCCCGATGTCGACGACAACGTCGACAACAACACCAGCAACAACAACAACAACAACGACAACACGGAGGAACAACGACAACACCGACGACACCGACAACGACAGAGGCAGCGGCAGCGGCAGCGTTTAGCACCTTTTTGCCGCAGCGCCCAATTATAAAACGCACACAGACGCAGCTCTTGGCAAGGTATATAGCATATAGCACCTTTGTGGTTGGGCCGATTTACCACAGTGTGTGTGCGTTATGATTTATTTCTATGCTCTTGCAGCGTGTTGCTGCACTGGTATTGGTTATCTTATCGCCAGCAGCGATAAGGTATTTCTCTGCATGTATGTGGGTGTGTGTGTATGCGAGTGTATAGCAAACAACAACAGGCAGCGACGTCGACAGCGATAAGTATCTGTTAGATACAAATTGCGCATGCGTGCTCGGCTACAGTCGCTGCTGGCAACACACACTCACACACGATGTATATGATGGTATATATGGTATGTAGCCCAGTTACCTGAGACCCACCATACCCCACCCCCACTCCAGGTACAGCTCCCAGCTCCCACTTCGATTCTATTGCACGGGTTTAGATATTTTTCGATTGTGCAATTTGTGCCTGGCGCATTTTCTAATTGCGGCCGTAAAACACTTTTCTGGCAAACTCATAAACAGCGCCGGGTTTGTCAACACACAGACACACACACACACTCTTGGGCCGGGCTAAGACGGCGCAGCACCTGTCCACCAGGCAAGACACACACACACACACACATAGAACACACATGTGTCTGTGCTGTAGCTCTGAATGGGGCCTCAGGGCACGAATGAACACACTCGGTGTGTGCTCCACTTCATAACTGTCTCAAGTGTTGTAACTAATGAGTATCGACAACAACAACAGCAACAACAACTCAAAGAATTCCTACAACAAACCACACGTGGTCGATGGGATAGGATACTAACATACCTACTTATATGCAGAGCACTTGTTGCAGACCTGTGAAAAGATCGCAACTGTTGTGGGGAACTGACGTAGCCAAGGTGAACAAACTAGAACTTTCTTATAACTATTGTCCACTTCATTAGAAAATATATTATAGTATTAGCAATCGAAGATACTTTCCATAAGATTCAAAATGATCTTTCACTTCGTAAGTAAATATATATCTTTACTGTGTATACGGTTTCAACAATATTAGTTTTTATCAGTTTACATATTCCAAACTAGAATTTTTTGTCTTTAACATATTCAACTAGAATTCTTCCCTTTTGACATATTTATCTGCAGAGATCCATTAGGTCGTGGTACATTTCCCATTAATAAATAATAATAATAATATATTTGCAGGCTACAAATGTACAGCTTAAAACGAAACTGTAAGATCTTTTTAAATATTAGTGGAACTCAAAGGTTAAAACCCTTGAAGAGTGCGGTGTGCTCCAAAATTATCTTTGAAATTTGTTTATTATATGCATATTGTATAATATATTAATAATCATATATCTATTAGAGAATATATTTGGCATATTTACGCTTTAAGTTATTCTCTAATTCAATAATTTCTCCGCAACAATGTCAAGATTCCAACCGCAAGCAAGCTCAATGAAAAAGTAAAATAAAACTAATTGAATATCTATATACTATAAAATTAATCGAATATCTATGTATCTTGTCTCTAATCTAATATCTATCTAAAAAATCTGTAAAGACGCAATTCTGAACATGAAAAGTCAGCAGATTTTAGATAAGAATTCTTCTCTTTGAGCTTCCAATTTGTAACCGATTGTGTAAGTACAGCAACTTGATATACATATGGTATATATACATATGCTATATAGCTGGCTGTATAATAAGTGAAAACGGGTCAACGCAGAAATCATAAATTCTTATAGTTACAGCCATAAAGCCGGCCAGATATATGGCGGTCATTAACATACGAGCACATAACGGGCCCAAGCAGCGCACAAGACAAACTAAGAGAAGAACAGGGGAGTGGCAGCAGGCGGAGGAGGGGCAGGAGGAGAAGGAGGCAGACAGAGTTGGAAAATGTGCATAAATCAAATTGGATGAAAAATAACCAGAGCTGGTTGTGTACAGATATCGCTGCCATTGCTTGCAACTTTCTTTCAAGTATGTGCACGTCTGTGCATGTTTTAGCATGTTCAAGCACACATGGCATATTCTTTAAGTTAAGGTATCTATGCAACAGTTGATTAATTTAATTGTTCGGCCTTGTGGGCCACATAAATCATGTATGTGGGGGAGCCTAACAAAAGTATCTAATAGTTCGCCTGCTACTGCCTGAGGCGCACTTGAGATACGCGACTGGAAGGTGTCACAAGCCATCGTCAAGGCGATTAATCACGAATGCCAAATGAAACTCAAAAAGCTGACAGCTGAACTCAGTTAGTGACCAGACAACCCCCGCCGCCGTCCTGCTCCAACCCCTTGCCTTGATTCGAAGCCTCTGCCAGCTCTGACGCGGTTACAAATGGCGCAACATGAATTCGACATTACGATTCAGTACAATGTGCCCAACTGTTGATCAGCTTAAATCACAATTGCGCACAGCTCTAGATAGCAATTTTATTAATGGTGCGAATATAAAAGTGCTTAAGTATCTCCTATGTCAAGTTGTTTCCTGAATTTATACTTCATTTATTGTCCGCTTGGGCTTACATTTTTAAGGTAGTTTAATGTCAACTAACTTTTAAATATTGCTAGTCTATATATAATATATATGGAGTAAATGCACATATATATATATGGTGTATATATAAGTTATCAATTGACATATTTCTCAAAATTCTATTCTTACTACTAATTGTACAAATGATATTCATTGTTTGTTCAAATTAGATTAGTATCATCAAAAGTACTCCAAATAAATTAAGTTGATCTATAGTATGGGTTACTATAGATCATTTGGTTAATATATATCATCATTTAGTTGCGTATATAATTTTCATTCCATGGCATTCATTAAATTGAGGTCTTTGTTATTTTGTGTTAAGTTCAGTTATGTGTGATGTGATATGTTTTGAAGTTCAAGCTAAAATCAAGAATAGCTTATGTACTTTATATAATTCTGATTACAACATATGTAATATTTATGGTGTATAAAACAATCTCTCCATATCATTATAATCGCAAAGCTTGCAGTCTAAACTCAACCAAAAAGTAAATTGTCAATAATCATTTTCCACAACTTTCCCTAGGCTGCTCTATCTAATTTTGCTTACTGTGAATCAGACCCAGACCCAGTTCGAGACTCAACCTTCTCTCCTGTTCATATGCGCAGTAAAATCGTGGTCGAATAATACCCAAAGTTGATGACACAAGCCGCCAGGCTTTAGGGGACTTCACATTATATGTAGAACCAAAATTTATGGACATAAGACACAAGACTTAGAGGGGCGGCACAAAACTAAGGAATTTATGGCGTGCCAAACTGGCTGACCAACAGCCCTATAAGTCTATACACATATACAGATATGGTACATATATATCTTTCCTGGAATCGCACTTGTCTCTATATATGTAGTATATATATATATAGTACCCTTCAACTTGTCCATGCAGCTTGAAGTGCTTGCGCCACGCAAAATGAAAACGAAACTCGAATGGAAACCGATGCAGAATGGAATCGAGTCGGCATCGAATCGGTTATCAGCACTTCTCGCCCATCTGACAGTATCGGCCGATCAGTTCGAAGTTAAAGCAATGACTTTACCAAATTTAATTTATAAATTCCCAATACAACGGTAGCAATTCGATTTCTGTTTTTGTTTTTTTTATTTCTGTCTTTTTGGCGGTCGTTCGGTCGGCTCGACTGATAAAGAAACCAAACTCGATGAGGGAAAATTAAAACGGCAAAAGGCGCGGCATAGTTTTAATTACTTATAACGGAAAATGGGCACAACAAATGCCGTACTTCGATTCATTAAATCCTCTGTCTACCCTTCCCTTCCCTTCCATCTCTCCCCCTCTCTCTCTTTGCCTTCCTCCCTGTTTCTCCACCAATAAGAGCCAAAGGCAGCACGTTCTGGCGTGGTTCAATCAAATTAAAATGAAAAATTTCAAATGGCGTCGTTGCTATTGTTGTTGTTGTTGTTGTTGTTGTCGTTATTGTTGTGGCTGCTTCTTCTTGCTGGCTTCGTTTCGACGAAAGCAAATTGAGTTGAACCCATTTCTATTAACCTGCTGTGCGCCCAGCCCATAAATCATGCGCGGCACGCAACGCCCCACCACGCCGCAACAGGGCAGCTGTCGAGCTGCCGTTCGAGGCGAGTCGAGTCGCCATTGCACATCTAACCAACCCCACACCCTAACCGATCCTCCCCTTCCTATCTTTACCCCATCATACTCAACGGACGTGAGTTATGACATAGTACACATTTTGTATGAGAGTTTATGTATTGTATAGTATATGTATATCTGCTCATACGTAAGTACATATGTAAAGGTTTCTTCAAAGTTTTCTATTAATTATATTATATTAATTAATTATATTAAATATATATAAATTGATTGTTCCCTATCGACAAAGTGATTTTTCCAATCGTCGTCGCATATAATACACATATATTCGTGTATATACATACAATATATATAGCAAACATATCGAATATCTGAGAATAGATAGTGGCCTTAGATAAGTTAACGTATCTTAACAGAGATTTCGAGAGGGACGCCCCAGAGAGGGGCGTGAGACAGAGAGGTAAAGGCGGAAGGGTACCAAGCCCCCCAAATACGACATATGTAAGAAGCCAGAGAGAGGCAGAGAGAGTGTAAGCAAGAGAGAGAGGGACGACCAACAGCTGCTGCTCCTTAACCTACTCCAATCGGGAGGGAGCGATAACTCGACCATATCTGCGGCCTGGCTGGGCAAACATTACGATCTAGGGCTTACCCAAATGGATCGCACTTCATTTGCTTAACCGATAATGCCGGGACTACCCTGTGACGTTGCCAATTTCTTGACCTAGCTAGATAAAAATATCTAATCTTGGCTTTCACAGAAGATAATGAAGATTTGCTATCAATTTCCCGTGTTGCCGTGTTGTCGCTAGGATATCGAAACAAGTTTCGGGGTATCTCTGCCTCTCTATCTCTGCCCCCACACTGGATTCCAGTCGGGGCAGCCGGGCGTGCTTCTGCTTCTGGTACTGCTTCGGTTTCAGTTCAGTTTCTGTTTCAGTTTCAGTTTCTGTTTCAGTTTCTGTATCAGTATATCAGTGTTTGAACTGATAATGTCCCAAGATAATAAGCGATAATAATTTGAATTTTTCAGTAATTCCTTAAGTTTGGACGCACAACGACATGGAATCTAATCACAGTTGCTGAGTGTAACCGGGATTTTCAACATGGAAACATTGGCATTTTCCGAAACGCGCTTGTAGCATATACATATATATTTTCGAATAATTCGAAAACACTCGAATAACGATTTATAAATCGATAAAAGGTGATAAATGACATATAAATTTTGTTGTAATTTATATAACCAGTTCAGGCTGCTGCAAATTTATGGAAACAGTGTTGATAAGTGCGCAAATATCGTAAATATTATAAGATATTTGCATTCAAAGTGAAAATCGGAATTTTAAATGCTGATCCCTATCTAAATCGGCTCGCCTAATTGATGATCCCTGCTTAAGTATATTTATTCGATCGAAGTTCGTTATAAAGTTCAAGTTGCACAAAAACAATTGGCAAAAGAAACGTTGTTTGTTGTTGTTCTTTTTTTCAAGTAGTACTCGAAAATTGTTAAAAATAAACGAATTGAAGCGGTATTTTGTTTTTGTCGCTCGTTGAGATTAGATAAAAACGCGTATTAATTAAAACGATTTCGGGGAAAATGTTTCCGTGTGTGGCAAGTGCCTTGTATAGGCTATAAAGTGTGTGTGTGTGTGTGTGTGAGTGTAATCGATCGCAAAATGATATGGACTATAATAATGGAGAGATTCATAAACAAATTTTAGCAGAGTGAACCCCCAAATCTGTTTTAATTAAATGAATTCGTACGTACGTACCCCATAAAAGACTCTTGTGCTGTGGGCTGTCAACTTAGTTTATAGCTGAATTTTGAATTATAAATGATACTTGATTAGGGAGTTTTGTTTATTAAATACCGTCTAAAGTCCAACTACCTGTAGTTGTAGTGCTTAAACTCAATCACAAAAGGATACTTACAGGGTATAAAGCGCATATAATATTCTTGTCGATCTTTCATCTGGTCTGCTCATTACTGTAGCAGTAATACGCACCTGCCAAGTACTTTATTGCAGGGTATTACATAATATCAAAGCTACACTATATTGCATTCTGTTTGCACTACTGCGAGTATTTCTTTTTACAGAGTATCAAAGGTATACAATATTATTGTCTGCTGTAATGCACTATCTATCTATATACACTTTGCAGGGTATACACAGCGTACAATCGACATCTGCATGTCACAAATCATTCTTTTTATATGGTAACAAAACTGTCTATTTATTGAATACCTTACGCAAGTACTTATTTACAGGGTATTCAACTGTAGATGCCATACAGTTGTCTGTCTTCCACTTAGTGTGCCACTATCATATCCCACCTAAGTACACCTTTGCAGGGTATACAATGTGTACAATTCTTGTGCATGTCGCAAGTCTGTCTTCTCAGAGTTCAAATTGCAGAGTCGAAGGCGAAGACGAAGACATTGTTGATGACATGCCCGTGTCGACATATTTTCATTTGCCGCATGATTCCCTTTCTGCCACCCGCTCTTACTCTCTCCCCCTCTCTCTTTCTCCCTCTCTCTCTCTGTCTCTCTCTCTCTCTGTCTGTGCTACGTTCTGTTGCTCTGACGAAAGTCGACAGTCGCACTGCTGTCGCTGTCTCTGGCTGCCGCTCTTACCGCTCTTCCACCTACTCCACCTACTCCTCCTGCTGCTTCATTTCATTATCTTAAGTACACATTTTGAAGTACAAACGTCAGTTGGCGATAAGGTCCACAGAAACGTAACGTAACGAGGCAAAGAAAGACATCGCAGCGCAGCACAGCAACTGTGGCAGGCGAGTCAACAAAAGCGGCAACAAGAACAACAACAACAACAACTATCAGCGCAATGAATCGTTGCTCTAAATGCAAACTGTTTGCCCAAGCAACGAGCAAGTTGCGGGAGTGGGGAAGGGCAGAGGGAGGGTGAGGGGGCAGCGACAAGGACAGGGAGTGTGGAGGGGGCACTTCCCATAGTCCAATTGTTGCACGATCGGAGGCAAGCGGGAAAACCTCATTATTTAATTAGGCAACATTTTCCTGTAACTACACGCACACATACACAAACATACATACAGACACGCAGACACACATACAACTGTACATAGGTATGCTCCTTTCTTTCTTGTACTTTCTGCATATGGTAAATAGCATTATCAAATCATATTATCTTATTTATAAGCATTATCGTGGCGAGGCAGATACAGATTGCCTATCTATGGCAATGGGCATGTAAAAAATGAAAATAATATCTTACTGTATGTGCGCTTATTTCGTCGCTGTGCGGCCACAGTAAGTTTTGCACTTTCCATTTAAACACGCATCGGCATCGCCATCGCCATCGCACCGTCGTGTTTCGCGTTCAAAAAATAATTATAAACGAGCATGAGTATTATTATTATGATCACCACCTCCTCATAAAACAAGCACGAAAAAAAGTGTGTCTAAAGCGAACCCGCTTCAAATAAAACGCAAAGGAAAACAAAGTTGTGCCATAAAAATATTGTTGTACGTCAAGCGCAAAATTAACCTATCGTAAATTACGAACTGTGGCTCACACATATACACATCTGTATACGACATGTGTGTGTGTATAGCGCTGACGTGTGTGTAAGTGAAGTATACGACACTACGTTCAAAAAGTACAGTTTCTACAGTGAAATTTGATTTCTGTTATTACAATTCAGAAAAAAACAAGAGGTATCTGTTTTTTCAATCGAAAAATACTCTGCAATATTTGTGCAACTACCTATTTTAAATTTACTATAAAGTTTTTAATAAAACTCAATTACATATTTGGAATCAGTTTGTATAGCTGTTGTTCTGTTTACTTTAAACATTGCTACGTTTTTGCCAGCTCAGTGTGATCAAACTTTTCTTGCTAGCTAAGTGTGTGAATTTTATTTTGTGATTGCATAATTATATGTATTTTTTGTTAATTTTTGTAAATTTAATTTGAATAATCTTAAAAATCGATTTAACAGCCTCGATAACATCTTTCTTGTGACATTACATACTCCTAGCAGAGCACTGTAGCTTAACATTTGAATAAAAGCCCAAAATGAGAATGAATCCCCCGTGCTTACAGTGTGTGTACACACTTACATACATACTTCATACGTTACACATATGTACATTGTGTGTACACACTTGCACACTCTGGCGCACACACAGCGCTGTTGTTGTTGCCGACTAGCGCTGCGCGTGTGCGCCATTTTGAAATGACTGCCAAAGATGGCGACAACGATAAAGCCTTTCAGCCTGCTGTTGTTGTTGCTGCTGCTGCCCTTGTCTTGCGTTGTTGTTGTCGTCGGCGCATTTTGCAGTATTTTTACACGCGTGTCGCATTTCAAGTGTTTTTTAACCTTTATGCAGCCTCAACTAACTGATCCCGTAGCCAAAGAGCTACTAAAACGGGCATTAGCACAATTGGCAATATCGAACGGCAAGCAGCTGAAATCAGGAATCACAATGAAACTATATCTTATCACTCATAGTATACCGTATGATATCATGTAAGACGATTTCTGTTTACCCATGAATGGTATTGCACGAGGCATTATCATCCCATTATCTCTCTCTCTCTTTCTCCCTCTCTGCAACGCAAGACCCCAACCAACAGAAAACATTGATATCAACCATGACCCAGCCCCAGTTTCAGAACTTTGCAATCTGTAATTCTATTTGTTTCTGTTTTCTGCTTTCAGCGAAAGTTAAGCGAAATCTGCGCAATGACCGATTAGAACTGAATTCAGCAAGGCAGATAGTGCTGGGGGAGCCATAACTATTGTTATTATTATTAAGATATGTTTGGCACAAAGCGGGGCCAATTTGTTTATCAAACTAGCAATGAATTGTCCTATCTTTATTATTATTTGAACGTTTCGGGGATCGGGGTGATGACATACCGTGGCTTGGCTTATCAGCTATCAATCAAAACTTCCTCACTCCCGCCTGCAGCGCCTGCAATACGCTTCCCCATCACATTCCACACAGAGGCGGGCCCGCACTTGAACATTGCACGAGCTGTGACAGTTCCCAAAGTCCCCGACATGCGAGACTTTTGTACAGTCACGTAGCCATCGTTATTGCTAGAGTCCCCTGCTCCCTTCTTCCTCTCTCTCTCTCCTTCTCTCTCTGTCTCTCTCTCTGTAAACAGCGCCACAATAAACAAAAACTGTTTTGCCACATAAAATTTTGATTTCGCGTGACTCTAATAAAAAGAGCAAATGTACTGAAACTTTAATCACAAAAAATAGAGAACAAATCAAATATAAATAGACAAAGAGCGGTAGAGAGAGAGAGAGGGAGAAAGAGAGAGCGAGATAGGCATAGAGCAAAATGCCTGTCGCTTATCTAATCACATGGAGAATGTTGCTTTTGTAAATGGTGGCAAATAAAAAAACAAAATACTGTACAATCATGTGTGTATGTATTCCTGTGTGTAACACACATATACTGTATGTATGTTTTATATACATGCATGCGTGTGTGTATTCATTACTGGCATAGGAGCATGTATCGAGCACTTGACAATTGGGAACTATGCAAGAATCCAATAATTTCTATGCGCGTACCTTGAATTTGGATTAATAACAATTCAGAAACTTACCAAGCTTCATTTATATGCAGTAAGTAAGATACATCACTTCATTTCTATTTCAAGAAAAATATATATATTTTACATTGTCTCTAAAGAAACAAGTCCATAAGTTTTCGCTTCAAGAACCTCTAGATGTTGCCAGATGAAACTATCGAATTAATATAATATATATACAAACTAAAACAGTTTATTGAAATATCGTTTACAAAAGTGTTGCAACTAAACAACTCGTATTTCGTATTTTAAATTTAGAATAACTAATTAAATACAGTTGTATTGTCATCAAAAGCTAATCATGGTTTAAAATTTAAAAAAAGGGACTTTATGTAAATGTACATAGATCCCGAAATGGAAACATATTAATTGATTCTGAAAAGACTTTTTCATTCTATATTTTTATTTCTATTCATTTCCACACTGTGGACTGGCAATTCAGCTTTTTTCCCGTCAAATCTGGCTCTTTTCCCCTGTTGGTCCGCGGCGCAAGCAGTTCAAGCGGGAAACTGCTTACTGAATGCTGTCATCCCCGACACAAATGTGGTTCGTGTCTGAGAAACGAGCTCTGTTAGCGAGAAACAAGCAGTTTTTCATTTGGAATAACGGCGGTTTTTTTCAATTTTCAATTCGAAATTGCGCCAAAACCGGAAAAGAGAGCGCCATGTGGTTTTTTTTAATCTGTTCATGTTTTCTTCTTTTAACAGTGTGCACAGTTTTCACTTTCGTAAAGTGCACAGAGCGCCCTGGGCGGAGCTCCAAAGTTTTAGCCAGTTTTTTCAGTTCCTCCGCGTTTTTTAGAAAAAAATAACGTTTAAAAAACGCCACCAAGGGCCAGGGGGGCCGCGGGCGGGGAAAAAACGCTTCTTAACAGAATTCTGTTTGGAATAAATCACGTGCGCGCAAAAGTATGCATTACATTTTTGTAAAGAGCACGTTAGCACTTTTGCGTTTAAGTTGTTGCAGCCCTACTGCGGCGGTAAATCGATAACACTTTGTTCGATTAATTTTAACTATGCGCTCTGCGAGCAGAAAAAATGTGAAGACGTTAAATTAATAATTAATGTACACTTGGTTTTCTTAATATTAGGGCTGGTGAATGAATAATGAATGGGTCAGTTTTTGAGTAATCTCTCTTTGTGAATTTGACTGTTTTGGAAATTTAACAGAAATGAACTAAACGAAATACAAACCCAAATAAAATACAAGCGAAAGTTTTTTTTATATCGGGTACTTGTCATTTATTTGTTCAAAAGTAATAATATTAATATTGCAAAATGAAGTGAAAAGTTGTACGAAACTAAAACTTAATTTGGCTTTTAAATATTTATATAATTAATATATATATATATTATATGTTTATATATATGGTATGTATGTATGTAAAAAATATAGATAAATTATTAACTAACATTGCATGAGATTATTTTGTTTTCGTTGTGTTTTGTTTTTGATTTACGCTCGATTTTGTATGTGTTATTTTTTCGATTTTGTAGTATTTCTCGTTAAAAATAGTACTTAAATATCTAAATGGAATTTGTTGGTTTTTTGTTTTTGGAAATCTCAAGTGGTATTCGTACAATAATAACAAAATGTGTAAACTCTTACAAACTATATCTAAATATTTCTCCGGGGGCGCAACAACAAAAATAACAAAATGACAAACCAATTTTGGGTGTGTGTTTCAGACATTTCGCTATAAAATTAAACTAAATTCGTAATAACAAAACTCGAGTAGTTGCATTGCTTATGGAAATGTCGAATGTACAAAACGAGTGTGTGTGTGTGGGTAGGAAGGGTAGGAAGGGGAGGGGTTGTGGGTTCTTAGAGAACTCTAGTTTAGTATACGCTTAAAATGGATTCAAGTTTCTTTGGAGCTGTGAGATTTATATTATGATAACAAGAATATCTTTGGTCACGACGATTCTCTGACAATTCTCTGAATTTTCTTCGACTTTTCTCTCTCTCTTTCTCTCTGTCTGTCTATAGTTTCCCATTCTCTATTCCATTTTGACAACAGTTTCGCGCTCAATTGCGCCATATTTGCGTCCAAATTCGTGGAGTTGCTGTTGTGCTGCGGCGTGCAGGGCATAGCTGGTAGCAATCTGTTGCTCATGCTGCAGCTGCAACTGTTGCTGCTGCTGTTGCTGCTGGCGATGATACGCCTCCAGTTCGTAGTGCTCATCGATTGAGGTGGAACGACTGAGCAACATATCGTCGTGTTGCTGTTGATGTTGCTGCTGCTGATGATGCTGCTGGTGCTGCTGATGATGCTGCTGCTGCTGCTGCTGTTGCTGCTGCTCCATCTGTTCCAGCTTAATGATGGCCGTGCCCACCTCCTCCTCCTCCTGGGCAAGATGATTGAGATAGTAGGGGGATGAGGGGGCACGCTTACACAAGGCCATCTCGGTCTGACCAAGCGCCTGTTGCTGCTGCTGCTGTTGCTGCTGTTGATAAGGATTTTGCAGACTGATAATGTTGCTGCTGCTCAGCGAGGATAGTGTGTGCGATGCCGTTGTCTGTGTTGTTGTTGTTGTGATGGATTTGTTGCTGCTGCTGCTGCTGCAGCTGTTGCTGGTGTTGGTGATGGTGTTGCTGCTGCTGCTGTTGCTGGTTGCCTCCGATTTGATTGCCGTGTTGATTGCTGCCGCCGCCGCCGCTGCTGCTGCAGCTGCTGCCGCCGTAATGGAGCTCGGCATCAGTTGTTGCATAAGCTGTTGCTGTTGCGCCAGCAATTGTTGCTGCTCGGAGCTGTTGTTGCTGTTGCTGCTGCTCAATTGTTGAGCTTGCAGATATTTCTGTATAATTTGTTTGTTATTTTCATTGTTGCTGCTGCTAATGTTGTTGTTGTTGTTGTTGTTAAACAATGTGCTATTGTTGTTGTTGTTGTTGTTGTTGTTGTTATTGCTGTGAAGCTGCGTGGGCGATGGCGTTGAGTAAATGGAATGCGACATGACGGAAGTGGGCGTGGTGGGCGATGATTGCTGCATGCTGCACGATTGCTGCTGCTGCTGCTGCTGCTGCTGCTGCTGCATGTTAATGGGCGACATTTGGTATGAGGATGTGGGTGACATGTCCAGGCCAGTGCAGAGCTGCTGCTGCTGCTGCTGCTGATGATGTTGCTGATGTTGCTGGTGGGGTGACAATGAGGAGGAGGCCATGCTATGTGGCGAACTTGCTGCCGATGAATGTTGCTGCTGCTGCTGCTGCAACAATTGCTGCTGCTGCTGTGATGCGTATGACATGTATGCGAGTGGTTTCATCTCTGAGCAGAGCGAGAGAGAGAGCGCGAGAGCGAGGAGGGAGAGAGAAAGCAGACATCACAAATTAGGCATGCGTGCGATACACAAAATGTGAGAAGAGAAATGAATTCCAATTGGAGACAGACTCAACTTACCTTCATCCATCTGCTGCTGCTGCTGCTGCTGTTGCAAGGCCTGCACACTGTGTCCTGCTGCTGCCACCAAGGACGCTGCCTGTGAAGCTTTCATTTTTCTAGACTTTTCTCCCTTGGTGCCCTTTGGCTTTCGCTTGCGTTTCTGAGAGGGGGAGAGGAGTTAGTTAGGCTTGACTTCTTTACACTTGTGACGTCACACTACGCCTACCTGTATCGTGTCCTTCTTCATGGTCAGCGGCCGCACCACATTGTGCAGCTTGTAGTAGAGACCGCATGCATTGCACACCGACTCACCTGCCGCATTGCGGCGCCACAGCGAGGTGTGGCTCGTCCGGCAGTTCATGCAGACCATTCCGGTGCGACGTGAGTTGCTCTGCAGGAAGAAAGGGATCGGGGATTAGCGATGCTGTACAGTGTGGGGGGGTGTAAGTTGGAAGTTAGTACTGCAGTTTGTTTTGCTTTACATGTGGAACAATATTGCTTGCGGTGGAGGGAGGGGAAATGAGGAAGCAGGGAATACAAAACAAAACTAAATAGCAACCAAAACCAACTGGGCAACCAAGGGTTAAGCTAACTACACTAAACAATTTCAATAGTTACCAAATTATCTTAAGGATGTAAAAGGTTTAAAGAGTCTACAGATTTGTTAGTCGTATTTGTTAATTGACTTATCTTTTATCTGGCATATCCTAGCAGAGAATCTTTTTTACTTTTGCCAGAAGTTCTACAAGATATCGGTAGCAAATTCATTGCCAATTCAGTCTTACTATATGCACAATATATAGTTTAAATTTGATTACAATCTGACTACAGAAACATGTAGAAATTAAGGTTTCTGCGGTTTGAGGTTATTTTGTATTTTTAAGAAACCGCAGAGAAACTATACAAAAATTTATAATGATTTATATATATTGTTAACATTTCATGAAAAATCTATTTTTTTTTTCTATTCTATGCTACTGTTCTCAATGAAAAAATAGATCGAACATAAAGTTTTCCCTTCAAATAGGTCGAATATAAAGTTTTTCTTACAAATATAGGTCGAATGTAAAGTTTTTCTTACTAATTTCACAGCAATCATAAAACCTTTCACAAACCCTCAATAGGTTATATTATATGTAAGAATACTTTCATAAATACAATGTATGATGTTTACAGAAAACCGAAAGGGTATAAATATTCGACATGCCCAAAGTTTAAATTGCTTGTGGTCAATTTGAAATCAATTCAATAATTTGTGCTCTAAACTAAATGTGACTTAACTATTTGTTAGTAAATATTAATATTACAATTAGAAAGAAACTCTAAACTAAACTGAATATTGCAAAAATAGGAAGCACTAAGCTGATTAGTTAGTTTAAATTAAGTTAGTTTGCTTGACTTTTAGTTGGAATATGTTTTGTGGTTTTTCGATTTTGGTTGCGGGTTTTGTTTAGGTTTGTTTGGTTTTGGTATTCGGTATTTTGGTTGTTGTTGGTATTCGGTATTTTGTTGTTGTTGGTATTTTGACTAACTATTTGCGTAATTAATGGGGACGACCTACCAAGCGTCTCGAATTGGCGCGACTAACGTGCTCGTCGAGCTGCGTTGCAGTTGACGGTGTTGTGGGTGCTGTGCCAGGAGCGGCGACAGCGCTGCTGGCGTTCGCTGCTGCTGCGGCGGCGGCTACTGCGACAGCGACTGAGGTCAGGGCAGAAGAAGAAGAAGACTTGCTGCGCCCCGCGCCTGCGCCCGCTGTCCCGCCGCCGCCCTGCGTCACGTTAAATGGGTAGCTCTTATAGAAATCCCCGCCTGATTCAGCGGCCACTGGAATAATGCAATTTGCAATTAGAATCGGTTTTTGTAGAATCAATCAAGAAGAAGTAGGAGGAGGTTGCTCAAATTTTATGTAGGTTCTTTAGGGTTGTCAAATGTCATATGGTTTTTTGTTTTATTGTTTTTGTTTTTAAGTTTTTTACAATTAGAGCTACTGATTAGCGCTATAATAAATTCAATTAATTTCTCTCTTTGTGCATTCTTTATAATAATAATCAATATCAAGTTCAGGCTGGCGGATTTCTATAAGTTCTTCGACCATATATATCTACGAGTATATTAACCCATTGTTGGCAAATAAATGAATATTGTTGTTCTTGTTTTGTTTGTTCCACACGCAAAGCAAATTTGTCAAACTGTTAGTAAAACTTTGTTGATGAATTGTTTTTGGTTTTTTGTTTTGAATTGTTTTAAAAATTTACCAATCTTCGGGGCGTTTTGATTAGAGGTCGATTCATGCCGTTCATTTTGTGGTACAAGCCGCAGGCATTGCACAAATAGTGTCCCGTGTTGTCCCTGCGCCACAATGGGGTCGAAATCGCGCCGCAATTCACACACTCGCGACCCTCAGTGAAAAAATCGGCATCGAGAAATGCTTTACATGGATAGATAGATACGGGGTGAGGATTCAGATACAGATTGGTAACAGATTTCAAATACATTGGTTCTTATAATGTCAGGGAAATTTCAATTTGTTTGTTGTTGTTGTTGTTGTTGTTGGGAAAGAGATGTGTGTGGATCGTGTGTGTGTATATTGGTGTGTGACAAACATTATCAAATTTTGATTGATTTATATAACTCTCTCTCTCTTTCGCTCATTTGGTTTCTATTAGTATTATCATTATCATTATAATTATTACTGATTTTGTTATTATTTATAATTGTTTTCTTCATTGTTTCTGCTGTTTGTTGTGTTGTTTTGTTTGGTTTTGTTTTGTTCATTTTTCAAGAGTTGATAAAAAATTAATTGAATTTATTATACGTTATGCTTATATAGAGTAGGAAAATGTATGTGTGTAGCAAAGACTTAGAACTAACTTAGCCCTGCAGAGTATAGAAAAGTTCCCTGAGATTCGCGCTACCCTAACTTTAAGAGCTTTAGGAGCTTTAAGCCTAGAATATGTGTATTTTATGCTTTATTTTCAGCTTAAAGTACCTATGCCTATCTCAGATTAAGCTCTTTATATATGCATTGTTGTATTATGTTATATATTTATATATATCACGAAGCTAACTTGAATTTCTGTGGCTAAAAGTTGAATAAATATTTATTTATTTTCCCATTCAAAAAGTTACTTTTTTGGAGCCCCTTTTCTATGTTCTGAATTGATCTTAAAAATATCTGAGCTAACTTTAACTTTCTTATTAACTTTATAGTCTATAGTCTGTAGTTAATATTATACTACAATAAATTCCCCCTTCCTTTTCTTTCCTTTCCTTTAGACAATAACAATTTTGTGTAACATTTAGAAGTACATTCCTATAAAGAAACTCTTCATTTCTTTCAGATATTTGGCATACTATACTGCTACCTACTACATCCTTCCGTTGGTTCCTCCGTCTGTCAATTAGCCCAAAAACCCAACCAGTTGGCAGCGTGTGCCGTCTACGTCTCCGTCTCCCTCTCTGTCGTTTACACAGGTTGCGCAAACAGCAGCAGCGCAGCTCGAGGATGTTTGGTGTGAAATTCTAGCTAGAAGCGCGAACTCGCTCTGTGGCCACACGGCAGACAAATGTGCCAGGCAGAGCCTAAGTCTGTGTCTATATATACTATACAGTCTACAGTCTAGCATATAGTATAGGGTATATATGGGTATATATGTTATGGAGTATGCTCGCATGTGGATGCCACACTTACATTGTGATAACGATGCCGATGCGGATAGTTGCAGAACACGGGGATCAACGGGAATGCCGCTGCCGGCTGTGCCAGCAGCATCGCCAGCTGCTTGTGCCGCTGCTGCGACAACAGCGCGTCCGTTACGTATCACATTGGTCACTGCAGCGGCAGCAGCAGCAGCAGCAGAGGCACTGCCTCCGCCACCCACTACTTGCTGCACTTGGCTGCCACCGGCTGAGGCACCGTGCGCGTAGATAATTGGCTCGTAATGAGCCCAGTCGGACTGCAACAACAAAAGAGAGAGAGAGAGAGAAAACAACAAGTTGATCAAACAGTGCTCGAGAAAAGGGAAGGGGAGGAGGGGAAGGAGAGTGGGGTCAGCCTTGACTTACGTGTGTGCGGTAATTGGCCAGCGATGCGTAGCCAGCAGCAGCGCTAGCTCCTCGTTCGGCGCCACTGCCAGAGCCATTGGCCACGCCGTAAGCAGCTCCAGCAGTGCCGCTGCCGCTGCCGCCGCCTGTGCTGCCAGCAACAAAGCGTGAAAAATCTGGCAGAGTGCCGCCTCCAGTAGTGGTTCCATTGCCACTGTGTGAGCTCCTGGGCGAGTTGAAGCCATCGTCGAGGAGAGCTCCTGCTCCTGCTCCTGCTCCCACTGGACCCGGGCTATTGCTGCTGGAATTGTGATGCAGATGATGTTGCTGCTGCTGTTGGTGTTGCTGCTGCTGCTGGTGATGCTGCTGTTGCTGCAAGTGGGCGGTGGGCGTGGGCGAGTGGGGCATTGTCTGCATGCCATACTGCATGCCGCTGGCGGCGGAGGCAAGCAGAGGAGCTGCATAGACAGAGCTGCAAAGACAAGAAGGCAAGAGAAAAGTTAGTTTTCATTCTATTCTGTATTTATTTTATTTATTTGTTATTATATATCAATAAATACCATACCTATAGCAGTAGTTCTTCAAATACATATTATTATAGTTTGAGAAAAACATTTCAATTGTTCTGATATATATTAATTAATTAATGTTGTTTTAACGAGTTTCCTTATCAGTTTATTGTTGCGCGCGTTTTTCTAGCGATTTCGTAGCGTTTTTACCTAACAGCGCACTGTTACAGCGATCGATGCGACAGCGAGGCCAACTGTTGCTGCTATTGTAAAACTGTTAATTAACATTTTGTTGTGTTTTGTTTACATTTACAGCACTGTAATGGTGCTGTACTGTGCTGCTGTTGTTTTTGTTGTTGTTGGACCACCAGCATCCGCTTTAGTCATGTTTATAAGGAAGTTTGTGAGTGTATGTGTGCGTACTTGAGCGTGTGTATGTGTGCACGACATTTAAGTGAGTGTGTGTGTTCATAAAAGTTTTAATTAAAAGTAAAAGATGCGCAGATTTGTTTATGCGACTCGAATTCCCTACGGTAGCCTGGGCAAATATTTTTGCCACACTTGTCGCAAATGGTTTTTCTTTTTTTGGCATAAACAAACGGAGAACACAAACAAAACAAACGAAGGAAACTGCAAGCTTGACAAATGATCACAAGCAACGAGAAGGAGAGAGAGATAGAGAGAGCGAGCAAAGAGAGCAAGCTCCCTTGCACTTGATGTCCTATAGAGAGAGAGCTTTTGCACACGCACACACACACACAGTGATGGCCAAAATATTGTGTATACAGTATTCAGCACTGAGAAAAACAATTGAAAATCAATTAATTAATATTCTCTATTGTCTTTTACAACCCTTTTCGATCGATAGAATACAATTATTTATTTAAGAGCACACGACTGCAAAGGGAACGAAAGCTTTCACACTGATGTCTCCATATTATTATTATTATTATTATTATTTATATTTCTTTATGTATATTATTTATATGTTTTTTTTGAAAGCCACAAAATATATATAAACTCCGTCAGACTTGGTCAGAGACGAGAAACAACAACCGAAACGGGGCACGCGCGTTTGCATAATGACTTGAGTCGGGTTTTGTTTTATGCCAATGCAGTTGACAAGCTCTCTAGCCGACGCGACGTCGCAGCAACAGCGCTGCCGCGTCGCCAGTTAACTGTGCATCACCAAGAAAAAAAGAAACCCTAAACAAGATGTGCTTGCCAAAGGTAACAGATCAGCTGTCGAGTATTATATAAGCAAAAACACACATACTACAGATAAAATATGTGCGAGATAGGCTTCAAACAATCTCCCCTTCTGACCATATACGAATAACAATATACCTCAGTTAGTATATTGTTTAATCATATATAAAAAGCATTGTACTGCAGCTGACCCACTTTGGGAATCCTACGTTTCAAATTAATCGATCTCAAATACCAGGGGAAGAACTTAGATGGTTATTATGCTTTACTAACTATATATCGAAGTAATTCCCCTTTATTTGATAAATACAAAAATTATATTGTAATAGATGTACACAAGGAGGAGTACAAATTGGAAACCCCCTCTACAAAATTCTTTAAAATTCAACAAATACAAAGATGCCTGAACAGATATACATATCTGCGATGAGCTTTTCCCTAACTTGAACAACATTATTAACCCAAAGAGCATGACAAATCTATCACATAATAATTACAACTGTCCCACACTCACACACCTGTATATATAATGCATACATAGAGATATTTCATACATGAGATGTCGCATGCTGTTTGGCAACGTTCTACCTCTCTGTCTATATACTATATAGGAAGTGGCAAGACAATAAAAATGCACGATATTAATTTATCGCTGCTCGTTTAAAATTGTTCTTGTTAACGGTTTTGTTGCTGTTTGTTGCAGGTGAGTATTTCTGCGCAGAGACTTCTTGTTTTCCCCATGCGGAATATGTGAGTTTACCGTACTCGGTATCTCGTATCTTCTTCTGGTTTCTGCCAAAGAGAACTAAGCAAAAGTCACATACGCGCACGCTCGTCACCCAACCGCACTCTGTCCGTTCCGTCCGGCTTGGAAACTTAAACAGAACAGAGCAGATTATAAAAGATCTACGAGAGAGAGGGGAAGATCTATGAGAGAGAGCTTCAAGTGATCTATGTTTGACTAAAGCAAGGGTAACTCTGCTTAACAGCAGCACAGTTTCTTCTGCAGGCTTGGAAACTTAAACAGAACAGAGCAGATTACAAAAGATTTCTCTGAGAGAGAGGGGAAGATCTTTGAGAGAGAGTGATCTATATTTGACTATAGCAAGGGTAACTTTGCTTAACAGCAGCAAAGTTTCTTCTGCAGATCTAAGAAGAAAACCCTTTGCTCTCTTGATCTTAACATCTTTCAACTTTGACAACCTTTCAAATAGCAAAACATTAGCAACAATCATTGTACAGACAGATGTAACCCCAATGCCATATAATACTATATATACCATATAATTTGTTCTGGCTATTTTCCTGTAACTATGCAAAACACGTTTTCCAATTAAAAAACACGAAAACACAAAACAAAAATGCACATGAAACCGATGACGGTAGATCCAGGGAGCTTGTTTTCTTTTTGTGCATAGAGAAAGAGAGAGGGAGAGAGAGAGAGAGAGAGAGAGAGAGGCTCGTCGTGTCCGATTCTCAGGGTAGCCACCTTCTTCTTCTGCTGACTCAGTTGGGTACGACAAGGCAGAGCGTAGAGCCAAAGGCTATGCCTGAGAAGCTGAAGCTGAAGCTGTTTCAATTCGTTTAGAGTTTTCTATGTCATGAGATGGATTCGGATTACCTTGGTTGCCCCTCGGGGGCTCTCACTCATAGGTGTAATTCGCACTCGGAGCCCGGCGGAATCCTCAGTTTGCAACCGAATATGCAGAACAAGTTGAAAAAATGCGCTACGCCTGCAATTTGCATTTGTTAACTGAAGTTTTGTTTTCCTGCAGTTGCAGTTGTTGTAATTGTAGTTGTAGTTGCTTTCTCTATGCGGGTCATGCCCCCTTTTGGCATATGCCACGTGTGGCACGTGCGAGCTACCTGGACACACGCTGCAACCAGCATGAGTTGTTAAGCTCTATGAACTCTTCTTTTTATTTTTGGACACTTTCTGAGGGCTCCCCCGCCTTAGTCAGTCAGTGAAGCAGGAAAACTCGGCAATGAGTGCGATGTATTTTCCCCTACACCTCTTTCATGATTCAGTTGGTGGGAGTCATGACTCAGCAGCGACAAAGTTTACCCAAAACTCAAGTCCAAACTCAGAAATAATATCCACAATTAGCACACACACTCACACCACACACACACAGAACATGCTTCATTCTGCGTTTGTTTATGAAATCGGAGCATTAAGTCCCGATGATATTTCTTGCTTGGCTTGGTCTTTTTCGGAAGAAGGAACTCACAGCTTAGAACTCTCTGAATGACTGCAAAAACAATGAATAAAACTTTTATTTTCCGCTCTCGAGGAAAGAAGAACCTTCTGAAGAACATTTTATCAATGATTCGAAATTCCATTTCTGTGATTCTTCTTTTTCAGTGTTGACATTGTTTAGTTATTACTTCAAGACCTTCAGCCGTTTTCTCATTCCCTTTGTGGCTCTAACCTGCCCCACTAATGCCATATTTACAGATTGCTTCAGATCAGTGCTGTATAAAAACCAACTGTATAAAAACAAATGTAGAAAACATTCCTCTGGGAGATGGAACAGATTTTTGTTTTAGTCTGCGCCACATTGGAATGCATATTTCTATATAGTATATATATATATATATATGTATGTGGGGGAACTATACTATAAACCACCTGAGAATTCCATAAGTGAGAGAGTGGAAGCAGTACAGGTGTACCAGGGATGGGGTCTAAAGTCTGGTGCGAAATCGAACAACAAGTGCAACAATTGTGACATTTGTGCCGTTGTTATTCTATTGTTATTCTCATCGTATTATTACCTATGAGTGTGTGACGGAGCTAGTGAAAAACATAACGAACAAATCGAAGAAAGAATATAAGAAAAGTAGAAACAATGCGAAAAGAGTAGCATGAATCAGAGACCGACAACCGACAACCGGGAACCGAGAACCGACAACAATCGCTGATCATGACTTTTGGTTGTGCGAATCGAGCGAGGCGGCGCTGCGTTTTTCATCGAAAGGCACGTGCGAGGCGGGGGTTACAAATGAGCTCACTCACACAACACATTTGAATAGAGCGGGGGATAGAGCTAGCTCAGTTTTAGGGTTTAAGAACATAGTTTTAATAAGTTGCAGACAAAATTAAATCAGGCAACTGTTTGCTGATCAAAAGCCCTTAGGTCTTTAGCTATTCTTAGCTGTCCTTAGCTTCTTGTTCGCTTGATGTTAAATCAATGAGACGTACTTGAAACTAACACCTAAAGAGTCTCTACGTCTAGAGTTTATAATGTCCTAGAAAGTCGAGAAGGGAAGTGAATATAAAAACCTCTGCTTTAACTTTGCTCTTTAACTCTTTAAGTGCTCTCAGCTATCAAAAGACTTGCTCGCGTTTCATTAAAGGAAGTTCTTAATAGTTGCATGTCTAGGGGTTCTCTAGGAAACAAGAGAGAGAAGAGAAAGCAATACAAAGAAATTTGCAAGGAAAAGAAAAGCTTTACCTTTCTTTTACTTCTTTCAATTCAGCGCAGAAGAAATCAAACCAACCAGCACAAGACTCTCACGCGTTTAACAGAGATAAGGTCTAACCATAGTTGAAGAAGGTACACCTCTAGAGGTTAACTCCTGTTTGTCCTAGCCATAATTGAAGCTGTAGCTCATCTAGGGGTGAACTTCTGTCTACTACAGTCTGTCTTAGGAACAAGCCAGAAAGGAGACAACAATATGAAGACCTTAGCGCAGACTTAAAGCTTTTCTTTTCGTTAACCCTTCCAAGTACTCTAGACTCCTGTTTGTCCTAGCCATAATTGAAGCTCTAGCTCGTCTAGGGTTGAACTCACCTGCTCTGCAGTCCTGGACTGAGCTGTGTGGTGAAGTAGCTGCCATGCTCCGGCGATAGGCTGCCATAGCTGTCCCTGTGCAGGCCACTGCTGGGCGCCGCTACAGTTAACTGGGTGAAGCTCTGCAGACCGTCCGCGTCGCTGCCATGGACGGCATGGGCGGGTGAGGGTGAGTCGCCACCCACCGAACTGGTTGAGTTATTGTGATGCTGTTGCTGCTGCTGCTGCTGCTGTTGCTGCTGTTGATGATGATGATGTTGCTGATGTTGTGTCAGTTGCTGGTGATGTTGCAGCTGTTGCAAGTGCTGCTGTTGCTGCTGTTGTTGCAGCAACTGATCGTGTGTCAGATATATGGCAGCATTCGCATCTTTCAGCACTTGCAAATCGGGAACGGAGGTGAGCATATGATAATTGGAACAGGAACCATCGTCGTAGCATTCATCCTTCAAGGTGTCGTGTATGACGTCATCGATGCTGGGTGTTGTCGCTGTGTGAGCAATAACCGTATTGGGATTGGCGGCAGCCTGGGCTGCTGCCACAGCAACAACATGTTGCTGCAACTGATGATGCTGCTCGGCTCCCGTCGCTGTGCCACAGCCACCGCCGCCGTAGACGCTGTAAAGCGCGAAATTGTTACGCATTATGGGATCCGTGCTGCTGCTGCTGCTGAGATGTTGCTCGTAGAGATGCTGCGGATGCGTGTGATAGGGAAAATGCGCCAGCAAGTGCTGTGAGGCAGCCAGTGCATACAACTCGCTCTTGTCCTGCTGCGAGGGCTGTGCTGCTGCTGCTGCCGCTGCTGCTGTTGCTGTTGCTGCTGCTGCTGCGGCGTTGTTGCTGCTGTTGCTGGTTAAATCGTATGCACAATTGTTGTAGGCCAGCCAGCTAGCCTGTTGCTGGTGTTGTTGTTGCTCCTGCTGCTGTTGTAGCTGCTGCTGGAGAAACTGATGCTGCTCGTAGATATGTTGTGGTTGCTCGGCCTGTTGCTGTTGCACGACTTGTTGCTGCTGCTGCTGTTGCTGCTGCTGTTGCTGGTGTTGATAGTTGGGTATAATCACTGAGTTGTTTAGGCCGCGATAATGTAACGGCAATGTTGCTGTTGTTGTTGCTGCTGTTGTCGTTAGTTCTAATTCATTTGCTTCACTTTTAATTTTGTTGTCAACACTTTCACTCGCGTCGTCGCTGCTGCGCTGATTATTATTTATCACTAAAACCGGCAAACTACTGTTTGTTGCTGTTGTTGTTGTTGTTGTTGTTGTGCTTTCATCACTTATCTCACTTTTGCACTTATCAACGATTTTGTAATATTTATCGCTAGTTGCTGTTGCTGTTGCTATTTCATTTGTTGTTGCTGTCTCTAGCTTCGTATCGCTCTCTGTTTTGCTCGCAACTTTATCTTGATTGTCTGCAGTGACGTCACAGGGCTGTCCTACAACTACATTCGCATTGTTATAAACAAAAGCAGTTGCAGTTGTTAATTTTGTTGCTGCTTTCGTGTGTGCTTGCTGTGTTTCGGCAACTGTTGCTGTTGCTGTTGCGCTTGCTTGTGTTTGCTTCGCTGTTTCGCTGGCAACTGATGTCAGAGCCTTCGACTCGAATGTCGACGATAAATTCGCCGCTGTGGCAAGCAGCGACGTCGGCGTCGCTGCCTTACTTCGCTGCTGCTGATCGCCATTCTCCTGCGCCGACGTCGACGTTGCCGACGTTGCTATTGCCATCTCTTTCGTTTCAACGCACACTGTGCTGCTGCCGCTGCTGCTGTTCTGTCCTGTTGATCCTGCTGTTGCTGTTGTTGTTGTTGTTGTTGTTGTTGCTTTTTCTACGCCTGCTGCTCCTTTTGGCACGTTTTGCTTTGCGTTAGCTTTGGCCACATTCGCCTGCGCCGTGGATGTTTTAAACTTGGTTGCATTTTCCAATGCGCTGGTCACACTGCTTTTATCCTTTTCCTTGCTTTTGCTGGTCTTCGTCATGTTTGGGCAGCACAACAACAGCAACACTCAGTGCAGCTTTAAGTTCTCTCTCCCTTCTCTCTCTCTCTGCCTTCCTCTCTCTCGCTGGCGTAGTGGAAGCTTTAATTAGAATCCGCGCTGATCGACGTACGTGTCCGTGTCCGGCGCGTTTTTCATACCAACTGAGCTGAGCCAACACGCTTAATTTCAAAACGAACAAAATCATAAAAAAAAGTGTTTTTAAAACGACACACTACATACTCATGAACACACACACACTTGCACACAAGCACGGAATAAGCACAAAAGCAAAAACAAATCCCAGCATCATCTCTCTCTCTCTCTCTGTCTCACTCTTCTCTCCCCCCATTCATACAAATACATTTTGTGTTGTGTTTCGTTGTACTTTGCCTATTGCTTCTCCTGCTCCACATGCCGTTATAATATAATCATAATCATTATGCATGTTGCTTTTGCCTTTGCTTTTGCTCTGTAGCTTCTAACGCCTGCGCCCGAGTACAGCAACAGCAACAACAACAGCAGAGACAGCATCAGAAACAACAACACGAACTACATTTGGCGCTTGGCTTGACGTTCGTTTACTTCGTTCACTCTCTGAGTTTCGTTCGGCTCTCACTCTCTCTGTCGCTGTTCGTTGAGCTCTCTCTTCCTGCAACAACAACACACATACTGCCTGCTGGTGTTGCTGCTGCTGCTGCTGCTGCTGCCGTCGCGACGACTGCAAGCAACGCACCTTATCGCACATACGCGCCTTGGCTACGCGGTTACTTGCTCTCTCTCGCTCTCGTGACACTTTTAAGCAACGCCTCTCAAAACGGACTGAGGAAGGCAGGCCAAGCCGGGCCTGTGGTTGGCTGCTGCTCTGTCAGTGTTTATATGCATGTGCCTGTGTGTACGTGTGAGCTTGTGCGTGCGTGTGTGCGTCTGTGGCTTGTATAAGCACTTTGAAAATTTAACAACAATTAAAGCTAATGTGCCTGGAACAGTTTGAGCCCCAGTGCGCAGATAAAGAATATATTATTACACTGAATACATTATTATTATTTACCAAATGTTAACTCAGCTCAAGCCGTTAGTTAAGATAAAAAACTATTTATTGAACAACTTGTATTTATCCATTATTATAAAGTATTTCATTAGAGAGGTTTTAATAATTTTGTTTTATTTATTTAATTTCAACTATGATAATGATATACTACAAATAAAATTGTAATTAAATTTAAATTTTGAATTCAAAACAAGTAAACTTTATATTAACTTGAAAGAAAGGAAAAATAAAAATGAAAAGAAATAAAGAAAGATATACAATTGTATACTCTTGCAGGCTCTAATCTCTCGTGATCTATACAAGTTGTATATATGTACATATGTACATATATTATGGTGCAGAATTGAATAGAACTGTTCATGTGGGTGTTCATTGACAGCTAAAATAACTCCAATCCCTGGACGTGTTGAATTTATTTATGATTATTTTATTTCTATATAATTCGTGCAGGCAGATTTGATTAATATTATTTATTTTACTTTCATTTCAAAAGATATTAAAGTATAGTTCATTTTAGGTTGGTATATTAGCTAATAAATTTGTTAAGGAGTTCTACCAAACTGAATAATTTGGGGTCTGAATTCCTGCATTAATTCAACTTGGGATCGAAGGCTTCTAGATCAACTCTTTCAAATTGAGCGTAAAATTATAATGTGTGTAACAAGGGCGAGAATTCAAAATTGTAAATTATTGAAAATCTCAAAGAACATGCGTAGTCGTTCTTCTTTTAACGGGAGGACCCTCCAACAACATTTTCATGCATATCACATAAAATATGTAGGCGAGACACGCGTGTAGAATTACATAGGTCGCGCCAAGGATCTCAGCACGATGCCCTTGCCGTACGCCGTGAGAAAGCAAAGACGCGACACTGCCGTCGAGAGTCTTTCTCCCAGTCCTGGAGCCAGTCTGGATGCCTTCGCCATTTGCCAATTCCCGAGACGTCGCGCCAAAAAGAAAAGTCATAAATATCTCGCTCTCTCTCCCGGTTGACGACAATAAGTATGGTACATTCAAAGTACTCCAAGTACCGTTTGAATAGCTGATTAAAAGATTGTTATAGTTGAACCAGGACGAAAAGACATAAAAAGATCTACATACATATATGCAAGTCTCAATGGATTTTGGACATTTTATGGCATTTTTATCGTTATTTGAAGAGGCGGCACCAACGATCTGTTTGGACATTTCGACAACAGTTTTATGACCAAGCCGAACCTTACCGAAATACCGCATAGTTAATGTACTCAAACATTATAGAACTTAAGCGATCCGTCAAGTGGGCCGACGCTCCTCTGATTTCGTTTAACCTCTGTGGCAATTTCAGAATTATATGTTATTAAAAATCAAAAGTACAAACACAACACGAAATAAATTCTACGAAATATTCTATGCCTGATAACGGAGGCACCGTTCGCAAAGTTGATGACAGTCGTCGGCAGATGCGAGAGCCGGGAGACTAGTTCTAGCATCAATGGCTGGACAGTCGGACAGACAGACAGGGGCCAGAGGCCGCCGTACGATTTTTGTTTACACATCGAAAGAGCTCCACACATCATACACACATACACTAAATATATATTACATATACATTATATATGTATATTTTTTACATATGTACACATGTATGTACATATGTACACACTAGGTACAGCCTTAATTTGTTGTAGAGTGTGTTCACTTCATCGTTCTGCCTCATTAACAAATTTTCAATTCGAATTATTAAATTATATGTATATGTACTGTATGTTTTTGTATGTACACATGTGTGTGCTTTTCATTTTCAATATTGGGCCGTAGGTTGCATGTGTCGTTGATTTATTTAGAACTTTAACCTTAACTTGCATAGACGTCACAGAAATTGAGAAACACGCGTCTCGTGCATGTATTAAGATCCCATTAGGGTAAACTCTGAATCTGAATGAAACTTCTAATAAAAATCAAACAAATTAATTTAATTAAGGATAAGTATTAAAATAATTTCAAATGAAATCATTAACATTCTTGAAAATACAAAAAAATTACTTTGTCTGATTATCCCTCTGAAATTTATATAATTAAGTAATTTTAACCTTTTTAATCAACTTATATTAAATGAATGGTAAACTAGATAAACTGCAGTTGCTAAAAACAACAATTATAACTGTTTTTATGGTCACTTGTTGATATAATCTTGAAAAAACTAAAATATCGGCTTGGAAAAAAGAAAACTGAAAAATATCGGCCGATTTCTTCTTGAAGAAGTATAAATATATATGTATATTATAATATGTATAGATATGTATTATTTAACTTATAGAAGGTTTTAACCTTCACATGATCGTCATTCTCTCACTCATTTTTACAGAAAAGAAAGATCTTGTAAATGTAAAATATCGGCTTAGAAAAAAGAAAACTGAAAAATACCGGGCGATTTCTTCTAGAAGAAGTATAAATACATATTAGGTAGATATATATTATATATTATTATATATTATATATAATATAATATTTAAAGATATGTATTATTTAGCTTATAGAAGGTTCTTAACCTTCACATGATCGTAATTCCCTCACTCCTTTTTACAGAGAAGACCGTTACAGTCTTTCACAGTGACCCACATGACGCTCTCCAAAGGTTCTCACAGTAAACAAAGCTCACGCCGTGAGCTTTGGCGCTTTAATGCAAAAACTTGGCCGGGTGGGTGCGTTATGCGCTGCTAGGCCCGATAAGGCCAAGTCTCATTCTTCGGTTTGGTAGAAATGCAATGGGCACACATGCTAATAACGGTAAATGACCTCAAAAAGTATCGTAGTGTATGTAAATTGTGGGACGAGTCAGGGTTAAAAGCTACAAATGTGTGTGCGCGTGTGTGTGTGTGTGAGCGTGTGTGTGTGGGGCACGGAGGAATTGAAATTCTTAAAAAAAAATAAATGTTTTTGGAGCGAAGAGCGTGTCAGCAACAAGTTGAAACAAAACTGGGGCATAAATCACGATTGGAGCGGGGCAGAAAGTACTCAGGCCCAGGCCATTGGAACAAGTGCGGGATGCTAATGATGTGATTTATTGCAGATCCCTCAAGGATAATTTTCATGGTATGTCCCCGTCTGCGTTTGTGTGTGCTTGTGTGTGTGTGTAGGTGCTGTGTTTCACACTTGAATTGCAATTGTAAATGAACCATACACAAAACTATCGAAACAAAACAGAAATGTAATTAAAACCATAGAAACCTCTAAAAAACCTTTGACGAATACCATTAATGAGCAAAGTAATCATAAAATCATGCAGTACTATGTATATATCCCGAAGGGTTCCAAATTAAGGCAATAAATATTGAACTCTCTGTACACACGATATTTGTAGATCCCACGAGGCCTCGAAACAGAAATATTTATGTACTCACTCGCCAGCGGCTTAACATTATTTTGACATATTTATGGTGGACCAGTAAAATGGGTAAGGCACATGGACGAACTGACGCCTCCTCACTAACAAGTGTCAACCATACACGAGGTACCCACACAAAAAGTATCTCACATATCATTGAGCGCTGATGTATTTATGCATTTTTAATACAATATTTCGAGCATAAAAAAACGGTTTCTTTTTGCCTGGTTATCGAATATCTTCGGTATTATTTCGCACTTATGGCTTGCCGATAATATCGAAATGAATCGTTATCTGGTAGGCGAATGGTCTTTGATAAAACCAATTAAAGTGCCAGTAAGAGTACTTTCAGTCAAGTGCCTGCGCTTGCCGTTGCCGTTGCCGTTGCTGAGGCTGAGTGCCCCAAAAGGTCGCGCACTATCGGGACCACTTGACGGGGTCGAAGTAGAAGTCTTTAACACACTTTAAATTGCTTTTAATATCATTTCATTTTGCTCTGATGTGGTCTTGACAACACGTGATAAGGTTAATACTTTTTGAAATACTGTCCAAAAAAATGTAACGTGTAAAAGGGATTTTTATGTTCCTAATTGAGAGATAATGAGATTAGTACATTGTATTAATAAGTAGACGATTTATTATCTCAAAAACAAGAAACCATTATGCTGTCGTAACTTTTTTCCACCTTACGATTTTTCTTAAGATTCTTAAAAAACTTAGGTACAGTAAGATATTAAATTAAGCTGTACTAATTACTAACTACTTTATTGTACTATATATTCTATAATAATATCTTATAAGAATTCAACTTTTACTTATTATATTTATTGTTAAAGGTTCCTCAAACTAAAGATTTAGTTTTCTCTCGCATTATTTAATATTATTATTCAATTCTCTTTCACTTTTCTGTCACTTCACGATCTGTTTTCCATATGCTCATAAAGTCAACCTTTGAATTAGCTAAGTCAACAAATTTCAACAAATTACCCAATCAATGTAAACAACAATCGTCCAAAGTCCACATGAGCCACAGAGAGAGCTGATCCTCCGCCTGATCCTTTTGGACTATTCAAACAAAAACAGAGCGATGGGTCTGCTGCATATTGATGCAATATTACTTACATGTTGAAAGCATATTTCCAGATTTTGGAGAGAGTTTTCCCACAGATAATGTAAACAGCACTTGAACCTATTTAAATAGACGTCCTTATTAAAAACCGTCGAAAAGCCATGATCAAACCGACTGATCAGCGAGCTAATCGACGGGCGACCGCCATTTGCCCGGCTGGGATGGGTCGGCCACGGGAATTCTACAAGGTACCTTCAGGTAGAATGATTGGCCAGGTATGGTCGATGAAAAAAAGGTAAACTGAAAATGGAAACACGCGCCGACAGGATCAAAATTGATCGTGACAAGCATGAGATGGTCCTTTGGCCACGAGCTGCGGTTTACATATGTGTGTGTGTGTGTGTGTGTATCTGTGTGAGCAATATATAGATGTATATGTGTCGAGGTCGAATTCCAGGTCTAGCCAGAAGGTTAGGCTACACTCTGTTCACGTACTCCCTGCCAAGTCCCTGTCTCGTCGTGCCAAAGCAAACAAACAAAACCATCGTAAATTTGTTTTGTCAGCGTCAAGAAAAATAATTGTTGTTCCCTTTGTTCGGTTATATAATTTTCAATATTTTCATACTCTCTTCTCTACCCATTCTTTCGTGTCTCTTCTTGTCTCCTGTTGCTGTTGTTGTTGTTATTGTTTGTAGAGCTGGCGCTGTCTAATTAGGGCGTCTACCTTAAGCACGCGACAAGTTGTGTTTCTTGTTTTTTACCAAATGCTAATTTGATGATCTTTTAACGGCAACTGCGCGGTGGGAGATGGCGGTCAGAAGAATTTCGCGGCGATCAGCGTTAATTGGAAGATGGTTTATTGCAGTTTAAATAGGATTTAATAAAGATTTAACTTTCTGCAGTGAAAGAACTATAGAGACTATAAAAGTAAAGAAAAACTAGTACATAAATACCCAAAGAGAGAGTTTCCAAGATGATACAGTACGGTCCTTAGAGCTTTTGTTTTATTTATTCATGTAAGAAAGTATCTACGCCAACAGAGAAAATAGAGTTCTGCAAATTATGTACAAGGTGTATTTCGAATAACTTTTTACGCCTCATAAAATGTGTAGCACGACTTGAATACCCTTTCCCCAGGCAAACCAGATCACTTTCACTGTGACCACGTGTCTGTGGTCGAAATATTTAACGGGTCTCGCCTTGATTTCTAGAATTTCCGCATTAAAAACCAATTAGTTAAGTGTGAGATGGGAGTAAAACAATACGATTCATTCATCGGTAGTCCGGAATTTCCCGGTCTAGAACTCATGAATGAAAAGCAAAACATTTACATACATACATCTATTTCGGCAGCCGAAACTCATTAATTTTTATGGAAGTGAAAGTAAAGGTTGGTTGGGTAATTAAACCTTGTCCCGGTTGGACAGTGGACAGTGGACAGTGGTACTATAGCTGAGGTCTTCCTCTTGGTCTTGCTCATATCCTGTTAAACAGCAAAACAATTACCAAACAGGTAGAATCGAACAGGTACAAGTTCCTCACTTAATGCCGACAGACACGCGCTCCAGCTCCAATGAGAGCAGCGCGTGTAGGTGCGGTCTGGGTCTGGGTCTGGCCAGGGGATCCTAGATATTGGCTCACTTTTGTGTACTTATTAAGTGCTCTAGCCAGAAATGTAACTTTGTATCTTGTTGCATGTAACTTGTATCTCTTGCTGTCTGTCGTTGTTTACTCTCCTGTTTGTCTGTCTTTATTTGCCTTTCGGAATTTAACAAAAATTCCTTTTATACTACGCTCTACAATTAGTGTGTGTTTAATGTTTTTCCGTGATTCGGTTTTGGTTTTGGTTTTGTTTCTCTCTCTCTTTTTTCTGTTCTTTGGTTTTTGTTTTTTGCGGTATTTGTTGTCGCGGTTTCTTCCATTGTTCTTAAGCAAACGATTCTTCCTGTGGCTGCACTGTTTACCTTTCTGCGTTCAACACACATACATGAGTGCACGTATGTCATCCCACTGCACGTGTGCCTATTTGCATAGAGTTCTTCGGCAACAAATCGAATAGAGACAAAAAACAAGCGCGAACCACACTAAGAAACATTGAGATCCACAAGGTCCAAATGAACTAGATCTTATGTATTTAAGTAGTTTAGCTTTATGATATAAGTTTGTATTTATATATTTTCCAGAGAAACCTTAGCATTGGGTACAAGGGGTTACGTATAAACCTTCAGTTAATCGTACAGATTAGACTGAATTTTCATTTTGGGTATTAAAGAATCATATATATATTTTATAAAACAGTCTACCGTGCTCAAACCTTAACACTTTATAAAGTTTTAAGAGCTATAGGAAAGTTTTTCAAAAAACACAAATAAAATTCAGAGAAATGCACGAAATCTTTATTTGAATCGAAAGTACGGTCCATATAATTGAATGTTTGAAGATTATTTCGTGTAAATGTTGACCGCGACTGCGCTTTAAATGTTCTATCCGCTTAGTCCAATTTTGGCATACTCTTGCCAACATTTCGGCCGTTATCTCACGTATAAATGCATCAATGTTGTCCTCCAATGCATCAATTGAATGGCGGGCTTGTCTGTATAGACATTAAAATTAACATAGTTTGTAAGACGATTCATGGTTAAATTATAGACCCAACTGAAGATGTTTGACAGTGATATAAAACACGAAACGTGCGTCAGCTGTTTAAATCTGTTATGCCAAAAAGATAATAGCTAAGAAATCACCCTTTAGTAGACTTGGAAAATGTGGTTCAGTGCATGTACATTAATGTTATATAAAACACTTTTTACTGTACAATCCATACTATATACAATGAACTATGTATATGTATATATATGTATGTTTGCACATATTATACACTTACATATGTATATATGTACATATGTATATATGTGCCTATATTTCTTTTGTTTTCAAATTCTTTCGAGGCAACACAGCGTAATGCTCTTATTTGTTGCTCGCTACATTTTATTCCCCTATTGATAAGGCCGTGTGCTGCGAGTCGACCGCACATTCACTGACTTACGCATACAAATGCATATATACAAGTATATACACATACATATTTATACACATACATGTGTATTCATATGTCTGTATGTCGAGGGACCCCGCTTTTGCTATGGTCGCAGCACTTGCCTACACATATTATACTTATGGGACACTTGTTGTGCCCCTGCCCCTCTACCTCTGCCACTGCCTCAGTTCACCACCCGCCCCTTTGCCCTAGGCATACTCCAACCCCGCCTGCACACACTCTACTCTGTCCCGCACTGCGACTTGGACTTGGACGCGGGCTTGGTCTCCGTCTCCGTCTCCTACTCAGCAGTTGCTTTTGGGTTCGTTGTTCGTCATGCTCGCTTCGTGTGATCGTCATAATTTTTCTTTCTTTTCCTCCAATATACGTACGAATATATAGTATACATATGTATATATAAACACTTGATATACATTAACATATTTATATAAATGTGCAATTTCTTGTTAAGTTTCTTCTTGCACATTAGTCAGCTACAGATTTAGTTTTAAATAAAATAAAACTCACCAAGAATCTTGTTGTGTTCTTGAGCGGAAAGCCCGTTTGAATCCACTACATCCCCTTTATAACACATTAAAATCTTATTTTATTTCAATTTATATTTTAATAAACATAATAACAATTCATAGTTGTAAATATCCAATCAAATGTAAAGCTTTATAAACTTACTGCTAATTTAAACTTTTTTCATTAGTTGTAATCAATAAAATTCAATTTCATTTGGTTTAACAAGTAACAAAAGCAACAGTCGAGCGCTCACGACAGTAAAATACCCTACGAACATTTTTAAAAAACCCTTACGTTTACATTACCAGTCTTATAATTCCCAACAGCCAATTCTGTTTATATTGTTCAGCCTGAGTTGTTGACTCGCTATCACAAAGAAGCCAATAGCTTTGAAGGCTTAGCCACGCCTTCTTCTACCTATTACACGTGTTTTCACAAAGTTAGTATACCCATTTCAATGTCAAAGAGTATATAGCCCTTATAACTTAAGAGTTTTATAAAATAAATGCAAAATGTTGATAAAGATCGAATGGCAAACTGAAAATGTACTACTCAATCCAAATCATTTACATACATTTTGGAGTTTCGCAGCCCCCATTAATGCTCTATGTTCTCATATTCATTTATATGTATATAAGTATGTACATCAATACATATTTCTATGTATTCATAACGATTCAGCTTCCATGCTACTATCGGATTAGTCATTGCATATTATTTATAGTTCTACGTTTACTATTTAATATAAAACACTAAATACATATAAAATAACATATAAAATTATATACTATACTTTATAATGTAATACAGATCATAATAATAAATAAGAAATATTATACTTTGCCAGATTTATAGATATATATATCTGCCTACTTATGTTTCTTACCTCCGTGCTTGGTTCAACTGTGACGCGTGCAAAGGTCCGGCGCTCGGGGAATATCTGGATCCATCGAACCCACGGTGAATGTTCGTAATCCACGATCTGTTGCGCTCATTATGAGGGGCGTTTGGCTAGACCAAGGCACATGTGGTCTACGTTCGTGCGATGATCCGAGCCCGGGCATCTGGTTCGATGCGAGGCGAGTGTTAAGCAGGCGTTAAATTCATAATTTGTTTGTGTGATCTACACTGTCTGTCAGTGTGTGGGTGTGTGTGTGTGTATGGGCGTGTGTGTATTCCGGGCATTTCGTAGGCGTTAACCTTGTTGATGCGACCGCATAAATGTGTCTCTGTCGCCGTCAACTCTTTCGGGCTTCCCTTGCCGGGCGGGCGCCCTCCTCCTCGAGCTGTTTGTTAAACTCGCTGGCGTTTGTGGTCACAACACATTGAAAGGATTTCCCTCTCTCTCTCTCTCTCTCTCTCTCTCTCTCTCTTTCTCTCTCTCTGTCAGCGATACATTGGAGGCGTCCGAAAGTTTTTTTCACGTTAACCGCTGTGATTATCATCCGGCACAGCCCACACAAGCGGCAACCCGGAAAAAAGTGGAAAACGGAAAAGCGGAAAACGGAAACTGGGACACGGCGCCCGCATCTGTGCGTCCCTCGGTGCGTTCCGAACTGGCGAAGGCGACTTACTACTACAACTTTTCAAATGCTACTCGCGTGAGACTCTCGGTGAGACTCCGCAGTCGCAGCCAACAGGCAATACGAGTACAAATTCTTGATTAAAACTTATCAGAGCACATTTCATATCACCTTTTCGAAAACGCAACAGCAGCAACAACAACAGTGAGTAATAACAAACAAGTCGGCGCGGTAGCTACTTTATTATCGGGAGAAACATTCGAACTCGTTCCCCCGCCACCTCCCCCTGGCCGCACTCTCAGTAGCCGGTGTAGTTTGGCTGCCGCTGCGATTGGACGACCGCAAGATATGGCTATCTGAGTCGGCACCGGCGGCGTCACCAGCCCAGCCCCACAGACGCCAGTGCGAAAGAGACCCTCTCCCTCATGAGAGAGCAAAGGAGAGAGAGAGAGATAGAGAGATAGCTTGAGCAAGGGAGGGAGGGAGAGGGAGAGGGAGAGAGTGCGATTTGATTAAGTTGCATCACGAGTCGGTCGCGAGACTATACTTATCGGACCAAATGTATCTCTCTCTCACTCGCACAGTTGTTCGATTATGCTCTGACTGTGTATGTGTGTGTGTTCACTCTGATATCCTTATCAATTTTTCTATACGTTTGGAAAGGTTTCGTTTCGATGACGAACAGCAACAAACTTGGGAAACACCGCCTGGAGAACTGATTGCGGCCACAGAAGAAGTCCCATTCCATAAGGGGAGCTTATGGCACAAACATATTATAATAATGGCAATGGAAAGGATAAAGGTTAAGAAGAAAATAACATTTTATGAGAAAAAACAGTTGCAGTCTAATTAAAATTCTGACAAAAATTCTGTACAAAAATATTTACTCTGAAATACAAGATTATATTGAAGTTTCTATATCTTTAATATTAAATAGAATTGTTTAAATAAATTGCAATCATAAGTTCTAAGAACTAATACAAGATTGTATTGTAGTTTTTATATCTTCAATATTAAATAGAATTGTTTAAATAAATTGCATTCATAAGTTCTAAGAACAAGTAAATTTGTTGCTTATAAAAATATAAAAACACTTCTCAATAAAAGCTCTTGAAAATACGATAAACATCGCAAATCCCCTGAAGAGCCTTCTTTCTAGAAATACATATAAAATATACAATATACAAAATATGGTGAATGAATTGAAACAATCAATATAAATCCAACTATCGGCTGAATAATGTTAAATATGCGATATTTAGCTTCTGCTTGATTGGCAAGCTTTTAGGATCGATTCAGCTTGCTCCGACTTGTAAGTTTATATGAATAAGAAAGTGCATAAGACACCCGTATTAGACATGCACATTAGTCATACTTCTTTATTAATTGATAAAAGAATATAAACAATAAAGATCGCCAGCAAGTCTGGAAGAATATTTGCTGTCAAATATATATGTATATAAGATATATTTGTTAAGGAATTTCACGACACAGAATGAGATAAGAAACTCTTAATAAGAACCAAAGAACTAAGAGTCTGTGCAATACCCTAGCTTTAATGGCTAAAGTTTTGCATTGCAATAAAGCAAGACTAAAGATTTACGAAGAATAAGTACTTCAGTTAGAAAATATTCCAATCCGATATAATAATAAAATATTTTGCCAAAAACAAACTAAGTAGTAACCCTCCCACAATTTCAAAGAGGGTATAAATCACAAACACAAGCGATAGATTGTCAACACTCTAAGTCTCTCTCTCTCTCTCTGTCTCTTGCTTTCTCTTGCCCGCTCTTCGATAAGCGACAAAGCCGTGACTCTCCCACAGAATGCTACTGGAGAAGTCAGATAAGAAGGTAAACAACCTGCATGAAACGATCGTAGGAAGAATAAGTTCTTCAAGCGCCTTCGACGAGAGAAAAGGGCCCGGATCCTCAAAGGCGATAACGATGAGCTGAGCCGGACTGGCCGAGTGTGTGGTGGGTGTAACCGCCCTATCGATAGGGTACGCGCGCTAGCAGAGGCAGTAAGGCAAAAGCCCGGAAGACGCATGCTGGCAAAAAGATAAAACCACAACGCAGAACGGATCCAGACTCTCGATCGTCGACTGCCGACACTCGGGTAGCATAGAGGTCAAAGCATATATAATACTATACATACATGCACACACACACACATATATACACATATAAATGGCGTTCGGAGCGCCTTATCAGAGTCGCTTTGTTTTCTTGGCTTCTCTCTTTTGTTTTGCATTGTTTTCTTTTTCGGTTGAAAGCGATAATTTAATTTAAATATAAAAATAAATATTAATATATGAGGCATTAATGAGCATTTAAATGGAATCGCCTGCAGCGGCTGGGAGTTACAATAAGCGAAGCGAACAACCCGAAGATAAGCCACAACTACGAGAATGAAATTGAAAAAAAATCTCGCTTGCTCAAGATCGGATCGGGTCGGCTTTGACGACATACATAAATAATCCTCCATGTTTAACCGCCGCTCATAATCTTTGGCCGCATCATCGTGACGGTGCCCAGCAGATAACGCAACCAGATCTTACAAATAACAACAAACCCAACAACAACAAGAACATTGAACATTAAAGCTATTTGTACTAAAAAAAAAACAAGAACGAATGGAAAAAAATATTGAAAAATATATGTAAAATGCGTCTGGTGCTGGTCTTGGCATAAGGTCAGTTGTTTCACCAGCTGCGATCCCTAGGTCTTCCAAGATAAGGAGCCTCGAGCATCGCTAACGGCATCAACTAATGTGACAACTCTAATGGATTGAAATAGCATTTGAGACGCCTGCGAGCGGACTCTTTGTCACTCCACAACTTGAACAGACTTAGGGAATAAGTTCACTTCCAGAGAGAACATGAAAAGCAAACACTTTATAAGGAAGGCGAAGAATTAGGTAGATTTATATAATAAATTCACTTCCAGAGCTTATACCCTTCGACCATTGAAAATTCTCCAAAAAGGGTATACCAACTTTGTGCAAATGTATGTAGGTGACGTGGGAGACTCCATAAAGTATATATATTCTTACTCAGCACTCACAAGCCGAGTCGAATGAGCCATGTCTGTCCGTCTGTGTGAACGCACAGATCTCAGCTATTTTAAAAAGCTAAAGATACCAAATTTGGCAGGAAGATTCCTGTATGCTATAAGCTGATCAAGTTTACATATACTAAGCTGCATGGAATATCTACGTATTCTCCAAATTGCAATCCGATCGGATAATAAACACAGAAGTTATTTAAGAAAGTATGAGCATAAAACCAAGGGAGGGCGAGCTCGAAGCGCGAGCGCCATCTGTCGAGAATAATTTCAAAGCATGTGCATATGTATATTTGTACATACATACATAGGAACATAGGTGGAAGGGTATTCCACTGTCGACTGTTGCTTTTCTTACTGGTTAAAACATAGTTTTCTTCCATTCAGACTGTTTAAAATGTTGCTAATATTTGCGGAACCAATATCGCGAACTGAACCAGTTCCAGGCGAGCTGCAAAGCGTGCCATATACGGCAGCCCTGATCGCAATCTCTCACTGCGATAAGAAGCTCTTAAATATTTAAGATAAGCTCTGGAATCGAACTAAACCCGACTAAACAGTTGAACTAGACTCCCCATAGGCATCAGAAGTGGAAAATTATATTAACATGGCAAAGCAAGAACTCTATACATTTCGTCGAGCCCAAAAACCCGACATTGTTGACGTGCGGGAGATGATACAGGTGCAACAGAATAATACAATAACATATATTTATTATACCTATTATATATATATGTATATATTTATTATTAATTACTTCACCAGGAGCTCGCTGACTTCGAGAACATGAGCAATGGTCCCGAACTAAGTGTAGAAGGTAAGCAAGCAGAAGAGAGAGAGAGAGAGAGAGAGTGAGAGAGATTCATTTGCTTGATAACATGCCCAAACAATCAAACAGATCTTGTACGCGATGCAGGCCTCGCTGGAGGTCAGGAATATTGTCAAATTTATGTGCTCATCGAGAACGCGACAAAGTAAGTCAGATAAGGGCAACAAATCGAAGTGTTTGCTAAGCAAATATTAAACAGACATTGCGATAAGAATGAAAGAGATTCATAATTATTCCACTACTAGCTCTGCCATCGGCTATGCGATCTGTTTCTACTCGTACTCCACATGGCAAGGACGTTCCTTTTTCCTTGAGGATCTCTATGTGCGTCCACAACATCGCAAACACGGCGCTGGAGCTCGCATGTTCCGTGAAGTAGCCTCCCTGGCAGTTAAGCTTGGCTGTCGTCGTCTGGATTTCCATGTACTGGGCTGGAATCCAGCCAGAGAGTTCTACCAACGTATGGGCGCCATAGACCTGACAGAGTCCGAGGAGTGGCATTTCTATCGTGTCGAACAAAAACAGCTGGAGAAACTGGCCAGTGAGCTGGAGAGTCATTGAACTGCGTGTCTATTCTGACTAAGTTGATTAACAATTCATAACTTAAACTAATTAATACTTGACTAAATATATATCATTCATAAATCTATATCATTTGGCTCGTCACTGTTCTCCGCTCACGCTGGCAATGACATGAATCTGCAGGCTCTTGGTGGAGTTATAGACCTGTCCTGGTGGAAATGGATGCACCTTGGAGTGTGCATCCGTTTTGCTTTTGCCTCCGGCCGTGTACTTTGACAATCTTATGCTGGGCATGGGCAGAAAGCCTGTACTCAACGGCATCACGTCCAGCGATATGGAGTGACTGTCCACGTCCTTCATGGAGACAACGCCTGCAAGACAGAGAACTCTTTTTAATGCAGATATAAAGAAAAGGTTTTCAAGCAGAAATAAAAGCGAAACTTTAGATAGAACAGAAACTACGTTCATTAGATTAACTAAATGGTTTGAGGTTACTTTTAGCTAGGATTGGATGCTTCTACGATGTGCGCTGAGAGAGAACTTAAAACTTACCCATTGCTGAATATTCATTTAAAGAGTTAAGAGTAATTCGTGAGTCACAATTAATCAAAAAAAGAAAGAAGTATAAATGAAGTGGGTGCAGGAATGGGGAACAACTTACCCGCTGAACGACCGCAGACAGCCCAAAGATTCTGATCGTTGAGCACCTCGTACATCAGATCCACATAGGGATTCTCGTTGACCTTGGTAATCTTCAGATTTAGATTGCAAACGGTGCGCAGGCGACACAGTTCATTGGGCTCCAGTTGCGCCTGCAGCTTGAAGAGTGTAGAATAGTCGACCAGGTCGAAGGCACAGCCGTAATTGCGCCACACTTGGGGCTGCAACAGCGTTGCATATTTAACCACAAAGTGCACCTTGACAATGGGCAGCTCCGTCTCCGCCTTGAGGGGTTCCACCTGAATCTCATAGAGATATGTGACTGTCAGATTTTTGTGTATCTCCTGCAAAGGACAAAAAGAAGGGATTTAGTTATGGATCTCCTTTATATAATAATGCTTACAATTGCCTGTTGCGGATCGGGATTGAGATCGAGCAGACTGACGCCGGGCACATCACACTTCACTTTGGCATACTGCAGCAGCAGATGCGCATCCAGACCCTTCATGATGACCTGCAGAAACTTCTGTGTGTTGCACGTATGCAGTCTACACGTGGCCTCCATGGCAGGCTGGAATTCAATGGGTATGGGCAACTCGTTGCGTGACCACGGGCAGCTGAGTGTGATGTGATGCTCATGATGCTTGGCCACCTTGCGGCCGGGCATGTCGGTAAGCACCTCCAGGGGAATAGTGCGTTCCTCGAAAGACTTGAATTGCAACAACGGCACCAGCAGTAGATTCTCAAATGTCCCATCATTATTACAACCCTCCGCATCCGGTGCCAGAGATTGTCGTATGCGCAAATTCTTTGAGCAACGCAGCGTGATCTTTGCATCGGGAGGAAAGATAAAACTGCCGCCGGATACATGCAGATTCATTGGCTGCACAATGCCCACGATGAGTGTCTTGAATTCCAGTGAAGCACTCGCCGGTTTAGTGCAGATCTCAAAACTGTTGGACTGCAGATGCTCAGAGAGAAACTCCAGACTGGACATGCTCAGGCAGAGTTGCTTGAACTGCCAGCGTCCAACACGTGTTGCCTTTCCCTTGAGTTCCACGAAATTCATGCCCGGCTGCAGTGCAATGTTCTCCGCCTGCACCACGTTGCTGAAATCCGCTTGGACACTGGGCGAGAGTTTGCGCTTGGTGCTGCTCGTCCTCCTCACGGGCTGCTTTGTCTTCGGTGTATCACAGACCACCGAGGCACAGTTGATGGTGTTGTCCTGCTTGTAGAACAGCTGCAGTGTGACCTTCTGCTCCTTGTGCCCCCTGGCTGAGACAAGAGAGGGTCCGTCTCCCGCCTCCAGTTCAGCTGCCACATGCAGCTCATAGCAGAGCTTGATGGACTCCACAACAATCTCACGTGGATACAAACTCTCCAGCTTAAGCTGCACCAGCAAATGATCATCCTGTATAATGGGATTCGCATTGAGTACCTCCAGGTCTGCAATACGAAAATGATCCTCCAGCACACAGAAGTTGGCATTCTCCAGCGAAGGCTGCGCTGACAATGTGGTGTTCAAGGACTTTAACGACTTGAGGAACTCATCGAAGTAGAAGGTGCGCACCAGAGTCTCCAGCTCGGCACAGCACGAGATGGAACTGCAGGTTTTCGTGTAGGCCAACGAATCACCCATTTTCCTATAGCAATTGGCCAACTCCAGCAGCGTCTGTGAGCTCAGCGTGTGCCAGTTCTCCGTCTTCAGTTCGCGCAGCAGATCCGTAAAGAATCCCACTGCCTTGTGTGGCTCGTTGAGGGCACAATAGAACTTGCCCAGATCCAAACCGACCAGGCGAGCGGAGCGTAAACGTGTCACATGCTTGTACGTGCTTATGGCCAACTCGGCCAGCTCCAGATAAAGCTTCTGGAATGCCTGATTCGAGCCGAGTGCCTCCTTAAGCTGCTGGGCAGCTGATAACTTAGGCTTGCGATTGGGTGAACGATCCCTCAGCTGGGGCATAGCCTGCAGGAACTGCGTCTGCGCTGGCGGTGCATCACCAATGCCCGACGACAGCTGCACCACAATGTGCAACTGCTCTGAGCTGGGAGTGCAGCCTGGCAGCAGGCCACACAGTTTGCCCAGCTCGTACAGTTTATCCTTGGCCAGATTCCAAATGGGTGCACAGTGCTGGAAGCAGGTGACTTCATTGGGTTCCATGGCCTGTTCGCACAGCTGCAGCACTTCGAGGGCACACACAAATTCCCAGCAGCTCAGGGCACCCTCCTGGCAGTCCAGCTTAATGTACTCCACCTCACGCAACGTGGAGAACAGGAAACCCAAGAGTCTTTTCGCAATCTCCGGTATCTCATTGCAGGTGAGCAGCAAGTAAGCTTGGCGCTCGAACAAATAATTGCGGAATTCGAGCAGAGAGACGCCTTCGTTGCGGATCTTTTGTCGCATCTCGAATTTATCCGAGCGGCTCAAGCAGATGCCATGAAATGCGGTCAAGGGACGCTTGAAGTAGGCCAACCATTGCTGCTTCTCATTGAAGCCTGTGTGAGTGATGAACTGCGAGAACATGGCATCCAGTTCATCGTACTGTATCAATGCCTCTGTGGGCAGTTCCAGTTTCTCGAAGATCAGCGCCAAATCCTCTTGCATAAAGAAATACTGACGGAAGTCCCAGTCGTCGTGATTGCGTTTCTCGCGCTTGCTTCGAATCAGCTCCTCGTACTTGGCAATGTTGCGATTGTAACTGGTCAGCATGAGGAAGCGTATGCGCTGCACTAGACAGCGAAAGGATTCCGTGGATTTCTGCTCAAATTTAGCTGGATTCAGCACGGATATGCAACGATCATCGTTCTTGCTCCCGAAATCAAGGCGGATCTTGTCGAGCACAGTAGTGCGGGGCAATAGATTCTTTGTCTTGCGCATGTCCAGAGTCTCCACCAAAAGAATCATCCAATCCGAAATGCCATAGCTGGTCAACAGCTTAAGCCAGGTATCGATTTCCTCACGAATCGTAGCCTTGTACGTGTCAACGTCCTGAAATAGAAGCCATTAGTTAACTTATCTGTAATATAAATATAAAGGGGCGTGTTATCCCCTGCACCCTTTACATTGCATTCCGTGACAAAGATGTGCAGAATTGGATGTTCCAAGATGCTCCAATCTCCGTGCTTGTATTTCTCCAACGGATCCACAGAGAACTGCTGCGCCTGAGCTTCGAGACGTACGTGTTTTGTGGGTCTCTGAAAAGTGCGTCGCCACTCGCAGGTGTCCAGGGGAATCGCATTTAAAATCTGCGACTCCAGTGAACGGAATAGGGGGCAGGAGCCGGAATCTGCAAATAATCGTATATTGCATGCAAGCCAAATAATGATTATTAATGCTACTTACATGTTATTATGGGTTTAATATGCATCTTTAAAGTTCTATCTTCATTTTTCAGTTCTTGTGCAAAGCAAAAAACAATTCCAACTCACAACCTTACAGCTGTTTATGTTCTCCACCCCTGGTAACATATGTTTCGCTGGCGATTCTTATTGGAACAGAGTAACTAACAGCACTAAGTGCTTAGTGCTAAAAGAAGTTAACAGTCTTATCTTTACGATAATTACCATCGATAATTGCCACCTCGAGGGTTTCCTATGTTGATCGATAATATCGATATTATGGCGGCAAAATGCATAATTCAAAAAATTTGTTCAAGATAATTTTAAATGCAAGCATGTAATATGTGGACATGTTACATATTTGAAAACATAAAGTTAGAATAATAAGGAACTCAATATATTTTGTAACGAGCTGAGAACAATCAAAATATAACCTTTTTCTCAGCTGTTTCCAATTCCGCTGTTTTGGTTTCTTTTTTACTTCCGCAGTTTGGCTGTTTTCTTTGGATGTTTTGTATTTATATGTAAAATGGTAACTAATGCTATGTAATATTTTTGTAAATTATTATTTTTTTTACCTTTGTTAATTGTTACAAATTTATCCATCGAATTTATTTCTTTTTGCCCTCACTTTGTTTTACATTCCTAGATTTTTAAAATTAAATCAAAATAGTGAGGGTTCCCGATAGACGCCTCCCATCGATATTATAGATACTATCGACGATGGTCTTACAGCTCTAATTTAAAAATCTCAAAAAATACTAGCTTAATTTGTCATTTTTCTATCTACTAGTCACGGCCACACTCCCACAGTCCATTTTAAATAAACCGTTCATTGTCAAAGGTGGCGTCGGTTTTCGCAGTGAAAAATTCCATTAAATCCATCTACTAAACATCTTGGCAAATATTGCTCTACACACAAATAAGGTATGTAAATGCGAAGATATAGTGCTAGTTTGTCTGATGAATCAGTGTTAACTTGTTGCATGTGTCTTTCACACATATCGATAGCGCGTTTCGGAAGAAAACTTAATAATTATCATCATCATTAGAGCTTTTCACATGTGTATTTGTGTGTCATGGAATTTTGAGTCTAACCAAATTCTGTCTGTGTATCTGTTTGCGCTCTTTGACAAAGGGCTTGTCTGCCTAAGTGTGTGTGCTGTGTGTGTGAAGTGCAGCTGCTTAAATTTTATTTAGCACAGCTGCTGCTACACACACAGCCACATAAATATGTACTACATACACTGAAGCATAAAAATAACACACGAATCATTCCATTTTCTCCCGGTACACGAATCTCCCCCCCTCCATCTTCCTCCACACCTCTGCAACCGCGCCCTGGGCTACCGGCTGGTTTAGTAGCCTAGCCAGCCATGTTTGCATTTTTAGCTCATTTGTGCCTTTTTTTAGTCAGTCGAGACTGCATGCTTGGAACTTAATAATCGCATGCGCTGGCTAAAAACTAGCTACAGGCAGTTTGAACCGAACTTTTCGCACATACATACCCGTATGTACATAAATACACATGCATACATATGTACATATACATACACTTCACATACTCATGCGTATGTAGTTGTTTTTGCGCTGTGCTGTGTGGAAATGACGCCGACGTCGCGTCGTTGTCGTTGCGGGTCACTTTTCTGTTCCGCTAATGTTTTGTTCATTTGGTAAATAAATATAGGTTGCTTTGGCTTGAACCACTGGTTAAACTTGATTTGCTTAGAGTTATCCGTAGTCTTCCCATGGCCAATGGCCATTGTCGTTTTATATTATTGCCATATGCGATATTTATTTATTTTATCGTCCCCATTTTGCCATTAGGCAATAAGTGGGAAGCCGTAACAAGAGAGTGATTGTGCGGTAATGGAGAGGGGGAACGGTCGAGCTACCTGCTTTGATTTCAAGTTTTATCCAGATTGCTCATTACTCATAATATCTACAACATTTACTTGCACACACACAGTGTAGATAATTGCATTGGTGTGTGTTGGCTGTGTAAACAGCCTAGGGCTCTATAGCCGACGTGACCGATACAAAAACAAATGTGAAAGACAGAGCATTAGTCAGTTATGGTCGACGCAGATAGGGTGATATGGATGTCTATATATATGTATTTATTTATTGAGCGTCAACTAAAGCCTGTCGACTCAAAGATAATACAAATAATTTGATTCGGTTATATTTAAATAATTAATCATGAATCACATTAATTAAGTTACAAATTGGGAATTTTTTAAAGGTTTTTAAGTTAACCACATGTTTATTTATTTAATCTTATTAGAGTACTACATAAATGCATTCAAAAGTGAATCATTTACTGATAAAATAGGTACAATTTGTTGTGTACAGTTTTAAATGAATGTGCGTGAATATTGTAGTTTTGCCTGTGTATTGACAGAGTACAATATTTTTGAGGGGCAGTGCACAGTTGTACAGTACTGTCAAGTAGTAGAGGGTAGAGTATATATATTATTATTGATAAATATATATATTTCTAAACAAGAGTGTCCCATTTAGTCACATGAAAGTCATCAAGATCTTTGACATGCTGTACTACTCGGTCATTCACTTGCTTTGTTTTAGACTCACCCATACAAACATACCTCAACATAATTGTACTTGTGTGTGCGTGAGTGTGTGATGGCATCCGTGGGGAGACACTCGCCTCCCACAAAGCATGACGCATCATTACTTTACTGTTTTACAACACTTATCACAGATGTCATCGTCGTCGGCGTCGTCGACTACCCCCGTGTCTGACCTTTTTACTGATGTTTCCTAACTCAGCCAAGCACTGCGAAAGTAAAGAGAAATACACTATTGTTATTAATGTTTTTTTTTTGTGCAAAACGAGCATATCGAATGGCAAAAACAACAACAAATGAGAAAGTGTATGGCTGGCAAAGACCTGCAATTATAGTTAACGGGAAAGTGCAGAAAGGAACGCGACGCTCAAAAATAGAGAACAATTTATATACACACACACACACACATACATACATATCCATATATAGTCGGCTGTTCAACTCGCCATTGTAGTGAGTGTTTCCCATTCTGTGATGTATGTTGTTGTTGTCTGACTCAGATTCTCTGTTCGGCTCGACGGTTCTCCATTCTGCCATTTTAGCTCTTGGCTCAGTCGAGAGTCGCGCGTCTCTGTCTGCACTTCATTGTTGGCCACCTTTGTAAGTGCTGCTGCTGCTGGCTAGCGTGACCATTACCATTACCTGCCTATATTATTATAGAGCGGAAACTAGTACACGATATTGTTGTTCTTGTTGTTGTTGCTTGTGATATATTGCCATATTATTTAGAGACGCCGAAATCGTTTTAACCTGAATGAGTTTCTGATGAATTTGTTTCTTTCTGTATTCCCTTGCAGCTTATCAACAACAGCCAGTAAACATGACTTCCACCGAACTGAAAATTGGACTTAACGCCAGCGCACGTCCCTCCAGCCGCGTGCTGAAGCCTCCAGGCGGCGGACACACCAACATCTTCTCCGAGCCCGAAGTTGCTGTGAATGCCCCGCGTCCCAAATACAATCAGCAAAACTCTTCCAATCTGAATGCCTGCATGGGCTCCATCGATGCAAATAAGGTGGTAGAGAAGCTGCGTGATGATGTACCCAATCAAAAGGATGATCATCCACCAGCGTCTGCCGCCAGTCAGACCAAAGAGAGCGCCTCAAATGGAAACAAAGCAGCGTCAGCAGAGGCGCGTGGTCGTGTTCCACCCGGTGGATACTCCTCGGGTGGCTTTTGGTAGACAGAGAGAGAGGAGAGGAGGGAAGCGTAGGTTGGGGGCAGCCACGCATTTAATGACACTCTCACAAACCCACACACACACATAATGTATTCACACACACACACACCAAGACATCCCTAAGCGCATTACATATACATTTATAAATATAAATCGCTTCAAATATAAATATACACATACGATACGCATTTAGCCTATAAATTCTCATTCATATTGCAAATTGGCTAAAGCTATAGAAATTGTTAAAAAACAAAAAGAAGTTAATGCGATTTAGTTCCTGCTCTCTCTCTAATTTACTTCGGCTTTAATGTATTTGTTTTGTTCTCTACTAAGTCTAAACACGTCTAATACACACCATGAAGTGCGATTCCGCCCTGAAGAACTACTTATATATTTACCCTATACACACACACATAACTCTACGAATAAAACCCAATTTTGTATCTTTGTACTTAAGTGTCCCAAATGAAATTTGTAATGGTCTGTAAAACTACTTGTCCAAAAATTATTTTCAATTTACACACATCGTACTATTGCAAAAAATAAATTTAACTATTAATATAAAATGAATACTGTGTTTATTTCGATTGGGTTTTGTTATAGCAACTATATAGATGCCGAGACTTCAAAAATGTGCATAAAAAACCAGTTTTTTAGTCTTGTAGTCATTTGTTCACTTTATTTCGTTCCGTCACGCCGATGGATATTATTAACTCTTTTCTCTTTGTTCAAGATCCATTTTGATTTACAGCTTTAAGATCATTGATTTCTTTATCATATATCTATAATTGGCATCTCTAAAGATATATGATAACATATATTAAATGTACGATGACGGTATTAACTCTAGAATTGATTACCCGATTTACGAAATATGTTGACAGTCATGTCGTTTGTTATTTAATAAAGTATATAGTTATAATTATGAATAAATACATCATTATGTATTTCCTTTTTTATGTTTTTTTTTTGACAACTTATTAACTATAGAGGGCGCCACATTGTTACATTTAACAACAAATCATTTAATGCGCAATCCCAAACAGCATTCTGTGTGTATATGTGTGCTATAATTTAATAATATTATGTTGTAAGATTTGTTGTTATTGAAATTATGACTAAAAGGTGTTCTCGCACAAGTTCGGTTCGCGCAATAAGTCCATTTCTGTATTCTTAGGTTAACTTCTCATCTGTCTCTTTATATCCTATAATTGCTAATTAAATTTTCATGTCATTAATGTAAGAATCCAATTCGGCATCCAGTTCTTCAGCGGTTGGTGGAGCCTTGCGTTCGCGACGTTGCCCTCCACCACCTCCGGCACCTCCTGCGGCGGCAGGTTTTCCACCACCAGCAGCACCCCGTCGGAAACTGCCACGTCGTGGTCCGCCACCAGCTTGTCCACCTAAAAGCAAGGAATAATTGCGTATTTAGTTTTAATGCCTTCACTATATATTGCATTTATTTATGTGCTTACCACCACGTTTAAATTGTGGTCCTGGACCTGGGCCGCCGCCGACGCGACGTTTCACATCATCCGCTGGCACTGGTCGCGTTAGCGCTGATACATCCGATACGGCAAGCTGAATGGTCATGGGGCGACCATCCAAGGGCACACCATGATATTGTTTAATGGCTTTCAGGGCGTCAGAGCGGCGTTCGAAAATTACATCTGCGGTGCCTGTGGTGGGGATTATATTAGAATTCGATTGTTAATATATATATTGTGGAGTTGTGTTGGGGGATTACTTACCCAAAGACCGACCGGAGCGGTCGTAATGTACGGCTGCCTTCTTCATCGGCCCAAAATCATTGAATAGCTCCTTGATGTCCGTATTTGATACTCCATAGTCCAAATTACCAACAATCAATCGTGTTGGTCCCGTGCTATTGCCCGCACTGCCGTTCCGCTTGGGACCATCGTACATATCATGCTTCCAAGCGCTGTTCACATCGCCCTAAAGGGGGGTAGTATTATGTATGTAGAAGGTTGGTTGGTTTCGATTCGATCGGAACGCGTGGGGACAAGTTTCTGATCAAATATGTGGGAGATGTAGATGTAGCAGCACAGCAGTTGTTGTATCCTAGCCATATCAAGAGGACGCCATCGAAGAAGTGCAGACAAACACTAAATATGTATGTATGTATATTGATTGATTGATTGATTGCCAGCACTCTCTGTCTGGTTTGGCAAGCACAAAAAGAATATTAAACGTATTACAAACGAGGAATACAAAGAAAAATAGTTCGGAAAAACAACAATCGCGACAGATCCTTTATGAAACATATTCAGGGCTGCAAAAACTTCTAAATTTATATAAATGAGTTTCGATCTCGACGAAGCGTACGTATCGTTGTATATTTGGCTCGGCTGATGTCGCTCAATCCTCAAAACAAACCATTAGGAATTTGTTTTTTTTTAGTGTTTGAGATTGATTTTGTATAAATTTATAATCTGTTCACTGACAGCCGCCGCCATTTTGCAGCCAGCAATGCATCAATGTCCACATGGCACAATCAACGGTACATGTACCGTTTATTTTGTATACGGTGGCCATTTTACTTCCGTGTTTGTGTACAGCTGATAAGTAACTTGATATATGTTCACATCTTTGTATCATATTTCGTAAAATTGGCAAAGAATGTTGACGTCTCCAAAATATGGGCAGTCCTTTTGTTTACAATGCTTGTAAGCATTTGCATGGATATATATATATTGCTGCTATTCGCCTCTACATGACAAATCGTTACGTTTCAATTACCCGTGCGAGTCGAGGCTTCTGTATACCGCCACCACTACCGCCGCCACCGCGGCGACCTTTGAGTACACCACCGGCGCCGCTAGCTGGTGCTGGCTTTCGTGGCGAGCCACCGCTTGGACCACCGCCTCGTCTTGCTCCTCCACTTGCAAAACGTTGTTGGCCACCGGACCGGCGAGCTCCACCTGGTCCTCCACGACCACCCTGTGGTTTCTTCTGTGTGCGCGTCGACTTAATAATATCATCCAAGCTCATTTCAATTTTATCCACCATCTTTGCTATCTTTTTTTAGGTTCCTGCTGTCAGATGTAATAGATTGTGCAAGTTGCTAACAACTTTTCAATTAAATTCGCGATTTAAACGTATTTTTCAATAACAAACGCGTGCAAATTTCACCAATCGCTGAAAACGACGCACGAGAACGAAAACGTAGAAACAAAATTTAAGATGGCTGACTGTTCATGAAAAAATGTGTTGATCAACGATAACTATTTTACTATTTAGTGTTGTAAAACAACTGACGAGGTGAACGATGAATTTGCTATCATTGCACGGCTATCGATGAATTTCTACTCTTAATCGATAGTTATTTATGTGATAACTTCTGGAAATCGATGTCATTGAAAAACTGTCAGTAATAAATACAAAACAATTTAAAGAAAACATTCCATAAACCTTGGAATAAAGATGTTCATTGTGGCAATAACTGGTGGTATCGCCACAGGTAAAAGTACAGTTACCAAAGTCTTTGAGCGCCACGGCATTCCAGTAATTGATGCAGATAAAATAGCCAGGGAGAGTAAGTAAATCTGTTCGACATTTCTCGGGGATGTTGTAATTGAGCCCAATTAACGTACGTAAGCATAGTTTAACAATACGTGACACCCCCGCAGTTGTAGAACCAGGTCAACCATGCTGGCAAAAAATCCGTACCATATTTGGGGACGAGGTCTTACTGCCGAGCAAGGAGATAAATCGGGCAGCCCTGGGGCGGATTATTTTTGAGAACAAGGAGATGCGGGGAAAACTCAATCAGATTACCCATCCCACAATACATCGAACAATCTTCTGGCGTGTCTTCAAGCACTTCATGTCTGGCCATTCTTGGATTGTACTTGACTTGCCACTCCTGTTCGAAACTGGTATCCTTATGGATTTTATACACAAAATCGTAACTGTGTCTTGGTAAGTAATAGGAATATATATTAATGTATAAATATATAAACAAACTTAATCTTTAGCGAATCGGACAAGCAGATGCAAAGACTGATAGCTCGCAATGAACTCTCGGAACCGGAGGCTCGTAATCGCATTGATTCCCAAATGCCCCTGGAAACAAAGTGCGAAAAGTCTCACTTTGTTATTGACAATAATAGCAGCATCGAAGAAGCTGAAGAAGCCGCCATGCGCATCTATAACCTAATGCAGGATAGCAAACAACATTGGTACAATCGTATCACCATTCTGGGCGTTGTATTATTTGTTGCCATGTCCATATATTTTCTAAATAAGGTCTTCAATTTCTGGCCCAAGTCTTTGAGCTATTAATTCTATCCTTGCATACGTATCTGTCCTACGTCGTTTGCCATTTACCAATTATGATATTTATGTTTTATGCTATGTAAACCAATTGATACCAAATGGTATGTAAATGGTATGTTTGTATTTATAACTGTATTATTTACGCACATCCACTATTTTGTAGGCAAATAAATAATGGTAATGCTGACAGAGGTATAAAATAAACTTTTCTTTTAATAATGGATTCTGGTGGAGGGTCTATAACGTAAGATAATTTTCAGAATTCGATGGACAAGTCTAACACAACATTGAGCAACAAAACTCATAAGTATTTGTTCTGCTTAGCCTAAGGGTTTCAGGGAATAGTCTTCAAGCCGCTTTATTAATGCCCAACTGTCTCCAATTCGTTGAAGTTGAACATTCCAGCATTTGAGCAGTTTGTGCACAGTAGTCAACGAACGCTTGCAAGCCATATTTGGAGACTGCTTTGGTCACGTTGTGATTCAGCTGAATGGGATCCTGCACTACCATAGGTTTTCGAAGCTGAAGAGCCGATTCGGGATTCTGCTTCGCGTACTCAACGTACCTATGAATGAAATAATACAGATAAAATAACAATGAATAATATAATTAATGAATATATCAATGGATTGTCTTTATAGTTACCGTTTGGGCATTTCCTTTTCGGCACGAAATATTTGCATATTTTTCTTTGCAAAATACGGACATATCATGAATCGTTCATAATTAAATGTGGCATAAAACTGGAAGAATTCTCGCACATTCTCTTTAATCACAGCCAGAGTAACCTCAACCTGCTCGAGTCCCAATTCACTCAGCGATTTCTGTGCAAAGTTCGCTACCCAAGCTGAATAAGACAAAATAAATTTAGGGGAAGTACATGAAATTATAAAATTGCTTGACTCACGTCCAACATATTGTTTGGTAGAATGTGACTCATCTTGTTGGAGCAGCTCAATCGATGGCAGCAATTGTTTCTGCTGCAAGAAGTAAACAACCATCAGGGCCATGCTATACGTAGTTATTTGATCCGATAGCTTGCAACGTTCCAGCCAAGTCTTCACATAGAGGCACATGTATTGTACTATTGTAAGATGAAAGTTAATTAATTTACCTAAAAGGGTAGAGATGCCAAACTCACCCAATGGCTGCACCTCGAATATATATTTTAGCAAGTTTGTATTACAATAGCCCAAACTATTTAGGCATATATCACACTCGATGCCTGACGCCAAATGACAGATCTTTATAATGGGTACTCGCGCCTGTTCAATTACCTATTTAAAAATACAATCATTAGTCACATGATCTATAATTGATTACAAAGGATTGCTTACATTAATAATCCTCCACTCGTTGCTGCGACAGAAGAGTGCGCTGAGTAACCTCAATGTACCAACTGTCGTCTTGGATGCCCGATGCTCAAACTTACCGAACTTGTTGTCTGTGTTGTCAATTCTCGATTAGTATAGTTTTCTGTTTAGAACTAGAGGTAGTTCCACTTACCTATATCTATGAATATATCCAGATCTGAGGAGGCGCTGCCAATGCCCGTGATTCGAGACCCGAATTTGTAGATGCGCACGGGCTGAGTGGGAAACTCAGGTGCAATTAGCTTACACAAATCCTTCTCGATGGTGTCATACTCTGGCATCACTTTCAGCTTATCCGCCACTTGATATTTGTCCTTGAACATGTTTGTTATGTCGCCCTGAACTAAGGCTTTTGCCTCTGCAACCAAAAGAGAGAGAACAGTTTACCCAGGGAGCAGTCAAAGAATATATTCACTTTACTTACTCTTGGGCAGTTGCAGGGTCATCTTGGAACGCGCTTCCACCTCGGCAACCTTCCTCTCCTGCTTTGTCTTCGTCGTCGTCGTGCGTTGGCCATTGATATTGTTGCTATTCAGATTGGGATTGGGGTTGGGATTTGGGTTTGGATGCTGTTCGGCTAAGTGCATTACAGCCTTGGATATTGTTGTGCCCACAATACGATTTGCGCAATCGGAGCAATTGAATGTGCGCTTTATTTTTAGTAACTCCTTGGGCTGTACAAAGCGGACACCTTTACTGTCCAGTGCTGATCCTGCAGCAGACTGTTGCTCCTTAACAACCTGTTGGGACTGCTGTTGTTGTTGCTGTTGCGTTGTATTGGGTACTATGAACGTTGGATTCTTGTCCAGATACTTTTCAATGCCAACAACAATGCGCTCAAATAACTGCGTTAAATGTGGATCCAACTGAATCTGATTCTGGCGACTAACTTTTTCCAGTGTATCCAAGAAGAAGGTTGCTTCCAGTGTCAATGGATTTAGCTGGCAACATAAAATTTTCATATGTATTATTTTTTTTTTGATTATCAATACATTCGAATACTGAAATTCAAAAGTTACTCACGTATAATATTTTGTCTGGCTGATGTTGTGATGGTTGTTGTTGTTGTGGAATCTCCGCCATCGCTTTGCGTTTCTTATTCTTTTTACCAGTTGGCAATGTTAATGGAACAGGCTGAACAACAGTCTAATGTAATTAAACGATTAACATTAATAACAAAATAAATTCAAATATGTACGCTTTGTTCAAACAAATACAAATACAATATTAAACAGAAGGACGCTTTCTGAGCAGCAGCTGATTAGAACAGGGTAGCCACCTTTAAGAGTTTGCCGGCTGAGATAAACCGAGGTAAACTCTTTGCTTTGTCTGTGTGAACACGAATTTGCATCCATATAATACATACACATAAATATGTATGTACATAGATATGCATGCACGCACTTTCATACGTACACAGAAGTTTACATAAATTGCATTTAAAATTTAACTGAACTCCCGTTTTAATGCAAAGTAAATTTCATCGGAATTCACGATTTCTAATGTGAAATCAATGTGTATTCCGCGCGCTCTTTTAATGTATCTACTCTATTGCGAAAACGAACTCACACTGGTTTCCGCGAAACTTTTCTCGTAGAACAATCTTTCGGCGTTGCTGTAGATTGCTTTATCGAGCCAAAATGTATCGCCCTCTTCTATCCTCATTATTATCTAAACTCGGTTGCAACTTGCAACTTTTAATGCAAAAAAGAGACTACAAACACGTATGTGCGACTCACTATGCGCACGAACTTTTGCCAAATGAATGTGTGTGCTGTTGGTGACATTTTCTCACCTGTTACTTTTCAGGTATATCACTAGTAACGAGTTATGATTGCAAACAGTTTAATATCGCCATTTAATTAATAAATATATTTTAATGTGATCATTGGCTGTATGAGCTAAAATACAGTTAACTTTCAAGATTCTATAATAATTTTTTTCCTTAATCTGCAACACAAAATATTAAATATTTGTGGTAACTAACAGCTTATAATTCCCATCCCTATTAAAATACAAATATATGTTTCAGCAGTGTTGCCAAATTTTAAACATATTAAAGACATTAATCTGACTTTTACATATTTAAAATACAAAGTAAAAGTCGTATGAACAAAAAACCAACTACAATTGTAAACCTTTATCTTTTTATTATTCTAACAACTTTACTATTATTATTTTAAATTAAAATATTAATAGATGTTAAAGAAATGTTTATTTAAGGTATCCGTCAGTAAGGATACAAAGAAATCTTAATGCGGAGCACACTACTTTCTATAAGTATTCCACAGTTCATATATAGGTTAAGCTCATGTTTCAGAATTAATCCATCAAGAAACTGTGCATTAAAATAGCCAAAACAAAAAATAAAAACGAAGCCGAAGTGAGTGGCAACGCTACATCAGTGATCATTTGATTAAGTTATCGATGAATCGATTCTAGCTCCGGTTTTTCAAATCGATATTTGACATTTGTACTCACTTACACACCCAAATTTGCGTTCATTTTGAGACTATAAATAGCAGTCAATGCTTAGATTTTCATTATACGTTTGTGAAGCCTCATAGCCGGCAATTCGAACGTAGATTCTCTCCGAGATAGACCTCATACTTACATTTCTGTGAATTTTTTCCTGTGTGTAAAAAAAACCACTAAAAACTCAATATGGTAAGTTAAACATATTTTTCTCATAAAAGAAAAGGAAAATTCTTTCAAAAATATAAACAAAAGCAAATATTGGAACCGAACTTTCAATGTGTGACACATACAAAATGGCGACATCACATTTTTCATCCAAAATTTGATGACGTCATGTAAAAAAGTTAATGTGGAAACTTCTGTTGGCAGAATTGAATATTTGTTAATTTATACTTGATTATTTCCGGCTTTCCATTTAAATTTGTATGTATACCGATTTACTTTCTCGTTTGCACACACACACACTTGCATATGCGAAGCGTGGCATGTTGGGTGCGGCTCAGGCCACTTATCGATTTTTTTTTTCGTGCAACTCTGAGCAATTAATTAAACTTTCGCCGTTTTTAATTTTCTCCTCTTTCAGCGTGAATGTATCTCTATCCATGTTGGTCAGGCTGGTGTCCAGATCGGTAATGCCTGCTGGGAGTTGTACTGCCTTGAGCACGGTATCCAGCCTGATGGCCAGATGCCCTCTGACAAGACCGTCGGCGGTGGTGATGACTCGTTCAACACCTTCTTCAGCGAGACCGGCGCTGGCAAGCATGTGCCCCGTGCCGTGTTTGTCGATCTGGAGCCCACTGTGGTCGATGAGGTGCGCACTGGCACATACCGCCAGCTGTTCCACCCCGAGCAGTTGATCACTGGCAAGGAAGATGCCGCCAACAACTACGCTCGTGGCCACTACACCATTGGCAAGGAGATCGTTGATCTGGTGCTGGACCGTATCCGCAAGTTGGCCGATCAGTGCACTGGTCTGCAAGGTTTCCTCATCTTCCACTCCTTCGGTGGCGGTACTGGCTCCGGCTTCACCTCTCTGCTGATGGAGCGTCTGTCTGTCGATTATGGCAAGAAGTCCAAACTGGAATTCGCCATCTACCCCGCACCCCAGGTGTCGACAGCCGTCGTTGAGCCCTACAACTCCATCCTGACCACGCACACAACCCTGGAGCACTCCGACTGTGCCTTCATGGTCGACAATGAGGCTATCTACGATATCTGCCGCCGTAACTTGGACATTGAGCGTCCCACATACACCAATCTGAATCGTCTGATCGGCCAGATTGTGTCCTCGATCACCGCCTCTCTGCGTTTCGATGGTGCCCTGAATGTGGATCTGACTGAATTCCAGACCAACTTGGTGCCCTACCCACGTATCCATTTCCCTCTGGTCACCTACGCTCCAGTCATCTCAGCCGAGAAGGCCTACCACGAGCAGTTGTCCGTTGCTGAGATCACCAACGCCTGCTTCGAGCCAGCCAACCAGATGGTCAAGTGCGATCCCCGTCACGGCAAGTACATGGCCTGCTGCATGTTGTACCGTGGTGATGTTGTGCCCAAGGATGTGAATGCCGCTATTGCCACCATCAAGACCAAGCGTACCATTCAGTTCGTGGACTGGTGTCCTACCGGTTTCAAGGTGGGCATCAACTACCAGCCACCCACTGTTGTGCCTGGTGGCGATCTGGCCAAGGTGCAGCGTGCCGTGTGCATGTTGTCCAACACCACCGCCATTGCCGAGGCCTGGGCCCGTCTGGATCACAAGTTCGACTTGATGTACGCCAAGCGTGCCTTCGTCCATTGGTACGTCGGTGAGGGTATGGAGGAAGGCGAGTTCTCCGAGGCTCGTGAGGATTTGGCTGCCCTCGAGAAGGATTACGAGGAGGTCGGCATGGACTCTGGCGATGGTGAGGGCGAGGGCGCTGAGGAGTACTAAACATACTTCCCACTCCTTACCAAGATGTTGGACTCAAGCGTCGTTGGTGGGCGTGGCATGCGTCGAAAGCAACGTTTACGCTTAGTCCCCATTAAAAAGCAAACAAAAAAAACAAGAAAATTCATGAAAACGCTGAAGTAATAGGGCGCAACCTTAAAGTATTTTATTGTTTAAAAAACGAACAGCACTTGACAAACGTGAAAGCAGACACAGAAAAGAAGAATCCAGTCGGCTCTAAAATTGCGTTAAAATAAAATCAGCGAATAGTCAGTGTAGACAGCAAATGAAACTCAACTGCATTTTCTTTACTCTCGTCTTTTCTTCACACATTTTCCAGCCCAGTTCACTGAACTCAACGATGAGTGTAGACGTGGCCAGAGAAAGCGGAGCGATCGCAGCGCTCTATTAATAGCTACTCTGATGTTATTCCCTACTACATCTCCATCTGTATGTTCCTCTCTCTCTTCATCTAAATTCCCTCTTCACCTTCATCTGTTCATCTGTCTTTCCCTCTACTTCAGCTGTACCCTCCATGTTCATCTGTATTTTCCTCATGCAGACTGTACTTGCAACGCTCTGCATTTGCATCTAATTTTAGCAGATCCCCTGCGCATGAACTTTCCAGGCTTATTGATTCAACGATGACTCATGCTGCAGCATAATAAATCACAAATGGTGGTGGGGGTAACGCCAACACACACACGCACACAGCAATGGAAAAGATGACTTCATTTCTGAGTGCCGTAATGGGGACCGAGCCGGCCTGTACCTTGCCTTCTACGTACATACATATGTATGCGTGTGTGGACAAGTCTATCTACATATGCCTACGCGTGAGTGTGCCTGTGTGTGTAAGCCAGACCATTTAAGGGGTTGTTGTGATTCGCACTGTGAAATTGAAGCCTAGGTAAACCGGCTTGTTGTTGTTATTGGGTACAGTAAAAGCAGCTTGTCGCTTTCCATTGAACGCCTTTTCAAATTTCATGAGTACACAAACAACCGCTTCTAGTGCATTCTCCGAAAAGCAAGGGAATACACAGGAAATGCAGCAAGAACCGCACAGATGGCTTCCCTACACATACAAAAATACATTATAAACACACATACATATATATGGAGTGCTGCATGCCGAAGCCCAATACAGAAACAAGTTTCAATTGAGGTTATGTGCACTTACTCACGCACAAGTAAATAAATACATATGTACAATATATACATACATACTAATGACATGTTCTCACATAAAAATTGACATGAATTAAAACTATTGTAGCTGCCTACTAGGTAAATAACACTTAATTTGATAGCAATCTGAACATCTGGCATGATGATTAAGCAGAACTCCGTAAAAGAGAGTTAATAGACGAAAAAGAAATACGCAATGCATACATGCATAAATAAATGATATACACATTTATATACATTTATACTCTATGTGCATATATGAGAGTGAATATGTACATATGTATGTAATAAGTATGTACAGATATAGTATGTACACATATATACAATTCAAGTTCACCTTAAACAGCAAAAGGAACCGGCTCTACAATTTTATGTAGGCGGCAGAAAGGGCAGTTAAATGAATCTGAATTCAGTTTGAAAGTATTTACATACATATGTGTATGTATATGTATCCTTATATGTATAACGTTGTACAGATTTACATTTAGATGTCGTTGTTATTTTTACTATTGTTTAATCAATAAATCTAAGTAAACCGCAGCTATATATGTAAGTAGCAAACCTATGTACATATAAATGAAGTACATAATCGGTACATATATGTAAGTACAATATGTGTGTGTGTAAATACATGCATATCGAAAATGAACCACACGTATATGAACATGTACACACACCCTTAAAATCATAGTTCGAGTACTTTTTTTATGCGATAAACACAAAGAATGTTCGATAGTATCGATAGATTCTTGTTAAACCAGGTGGCATCGCTATTTATTTTCCGCTACTCAAAGAATATTCAAACACGAAATTCAAACTTTGTTTTTTCAACAAACACATATTTTAATATTTTTTTATTTATTTATTAATTAAACGCTAATGAAACATTTTAACGTAATAGTATTTTTTAAATGTATTTTAAACATTACATAGTACTTCTTAATAGGGGTCTACCTATGATCACATTATAATTTTCAATTTAACGTTAATATTAAAAGTTGCTGTTTAAAAATACTATTTCATTTATCGTTTCGTCGCATGGCATTTGAGTCGGATTTGCGATAAGGAGTGAACGAGCCTTTAAAATAGCCCGCTGAGCTTGCGAAATACTGGCAGGAGTCCCCAGAATTTTGCAGCTAACTTGATAAAGTAGAGGAAATAGTATTTTATTGGCTTTCCACCATTCCAAAACATTAAATGCTTCGGAAAGTGTTATCTTTCTGCTCAGATATTCGTTTATTTCTTGATTTATAATATCTATCTTGCTGTCACTGGTTGACTGTTCAATGAAGTCCGAAAAAATACCATCTTCACAGTATTCCGTATCAATCTTGATCTTCTTTCGCGAATTATCTGTCTCCACATAGAACTGTTGCATCATTATCTTACAATTTGATATAGTCTCATTGCGCTCTGCACTATCGAAAAGCAAGAGTTTCTTAGTGGGCGGGAAGAGGAAGAGAGCAATCTTATGATATTTAGTAATATACTTGGATGCAATTAAATCTAAATGTGACTTGAATGCACTTTTCATCGCCTTGACTGTATCATGATCATCGGTAACAATGGCACAAATCTTTTTCAGCTTATGCAGATGTGGTATCGTCATGTGCAGAGTGGGCATATTGTTTTCGTCTAGAGCCTGAGAGGTCTGCTCAAAGCTTAGTAAGATATTAACTATGTTCTCCAGTAGAAAATGCGAAAATTCATTGCAATTATCTTTCACAGTTTTGAGATGATACAAAATTTGACTTCGATGATTGGGACAAAATGGTGTTTGCAACCCGTAATTGTCACTCGACTCCCGATAATTTTGTGCTAGCTCTATACATTTTTCCAATAAATTCTGCAATTCGGGAACATCTTGAAAAACCTTATCAATTGCATTGCTCAGCAAACTACTGATGCATTGCAAGTGATGGCGGTTTTCAAATGCAGTCGTAAGGTTTTCATCGCCATCGCTAACAATAATAGGATCCTCTATATCTATATCGCAATCAAAGTTTTGCAAGCACTTTCCCACCGTTTCTTCGACATTGCCAGCTGATAAAGAAGATGTAATTAATATAGTGAAATGTTTTTTTTTTACATTATTTAAAGCTTACCCGAGTTTGAGCTTGTTTCCAGAGGAGATACAGCAAGCAAGCGACTAACCATGGCATTCTGTTTGATATAATGTATAGTGACGGCAATATACGGTCGCTCCAGATAGTTGTCTGTCCACAGGTAGGTAGCAATACTGTAGCCATTGCATTTGATCTTACTTAGTTCCTCGGTAACCTTTAGACGCTGCGACTCGTATAGTTCCGAAATATTCCTTTCCACGTTAGTTTGTTTGGGCATTATTGAGTCTACGCTAACGCTCTCACCAAATATGGCGCCGACAGAGACAAAGATTCGAGCCATGTTTCTTAGCCCGCGATCCTCGAGAATACTCGTTGGTCGACAGTTGGTCACAAGCCACTGGGCAGCAGCATCGATTAGCTTGCCTTTGGTGTCTATATCCACATCTATATTCTGATCGTTTGCACCTCCATTCTCCTTGACGTAGCACTTGTGCTTCACCAGATTCGAGGTGCAATTCACGAACTTATACACGTTAAAACAATTGCGACAGGCCACAAAGTTCTCAATATCCCCTCCGTTCTCGTCCACCAATGTGGCGAATATGCTCCATACTCGACTCCTTCCACGTTTCTCCTTAAGTCTTATCTGGCCATTCATTATTTTGGATCTATAATCGTATATGCGATTATAGACATTTGAATTTGTGGTCCCATCCAAGGGGGAAGTACATTCAGAGCGCGAGTTCTACAAACAAAAACGAATCATTTTTAATTGTTCACACACACACAAACACAAATACATTTTGATGCCCCTATAAATGATTATAAACACGCCGGCATCAATTTGTAATTGTAATTGATATTACTCACCTGTTCCTGAAAGCTGCTTTCGCTCTTAATGTCTATCAAGTCCATTGTACTATGTCAATATAATAGAATCACTCAAGTGCAATTGGTGAATGCTCACTGCGCTTGCACCCCCATATGAGACATTCGTTGTATTCACTGAAAATTGCTTGATGTATCGAATTACTCGTTTCGTTTTGGTTTTGTGTTTGCTGCCACTCACCACACACAAGTGATTGCCAATAATGAGTGTATTAATTTATTCGAAATTAATTCTCAAGCTAGTGCAGTGGTTTATGTGGATTTTAATTTATTTTTGCGTACAAAATACTTCAAGTATGTTGGTGCTTCTTGCGTTTGAGGCGGTAAACCGATTGTCGATAAGCCAACAAGTATCGATATGTACTCACGTCACTCACACAGCAGCATCGATTCCCCACGTCGACTTTGAAATATTGTTTACAAATAAAAATTGAAAGATATTTAACACATTGCAAACAGAAAACTGAAATTGAATTATGGCAAATTATAAGGAAACTGGCATTGGCACAGAGGATTCCACAGATACGAGTAAATTTCCACTGGACGACGTCGATAAGGTGGCATTAAAAGCGATGCTGCAAGAACGCCTTAAGGAGTGCGGCTGGTCCAAGAGTGTTCAGCAGAGGATTCGTAATATTCTGACAGAGCGCGGGGTAAAAAATGTAACCCATGCACAGCTTGCCGCAGAGATAATACCACAAGTAAGTAGGGTTACCTAGGATTACCCATGAATGAATAATAAATACTCTTTTTTCACTCAAACAGGCTCGTGCCTTGGTGCCTGAGGGTCTACGCAAAGAGATGGTAATACGCATGTGTGAAGCTTTTGAGAACAAAGTTAACCATTAGTTTAAATGGGTGCACCGCCCCCGCCACTAGACAAGTTATAGTTTAATTAATTCTAGCACATTGTTTGTGGTTTTTATTAACTCGTTATTAAGTAAATTATGTACAAGTTTAGGCCTTATGCTAGTTATGTGAATTGCGCCATAGTTGTACGAATGTATGTAATAAATAAACAACCTAATGATAATATAATTATATATATATATATTCGATTACTATTTCATTATAATATATATCCTGTACGATTGGCTAAACGAAATATACATACACAATAGTGGGGAGAGTGGATGCTAGGAACGCTGTGGTTTATCTCTGGGTTCTGGCTGGCGATGTTGCTGGGAGGGAATTACACTACAAAAGAATATATTTTAAATATTCCTAATTCGAGAAAATTGTGTTAAGTTTTTCACTTATTCAATAGCGAGTCAATTGAAAAGTCTTTGAATTTGGCGTTGGAATCATCAATATATAACTGTGCTTGCTGCAGTTGCTGTTGTTGTTGCTGTTGCTGCAGTTGCTGTTGCAATTGTTGTTGCTGTTGCTGTTGCTCCTGTGTTACTGTTGCAACTGTGGTTGTTGTTGTTGTTGCTGTTACTGTTGTTGGCAACATTTTCATCAGTTTGTTGCGCGGTTTGCGTAGAAATTTTGTATTGATTTGAAACTTTTGCGGTTTGTTGCCGCTGAAATGCGCTGCTTGTGTTGTTGTTGTTGTTGTTATTGTTCCAGGGACAATTGTTGCTGTGACTGTGGCAACTGTTGCTGTTGCAGTGCGCGGACTTTGACGCCAGTTGCGCAGTTCTGTGCTTGATGACACGCCTGGCTTGGTTGTTGTTCCTGCTGCTGTAACAACTGTTGCTGTCGCAATTGTTGCTGCTGTTGTTGGTTTTCTTATTGCAGTTCCAGCCAAGGCATTGGCCCCAAAGCACTTGAGAAAGTTCTGCACATGCAGCAAACTGTCAGTTTCGTCCCTGTGTCGTCGCTGTCGTTGCTTATCCTCGTTTTCATCCTCTGCCTCGTAGTCCACCGACGATTGTTGTTGCGAGGACGATGAGAAGGTGGAGGAGGAGCTGGAGCTGGAGCTACTGATGAGCTGTAAAAAGGAAAACAAAGGCAAACTATTAAATAACAGACTGAGTGCTTAACATTAAGGCAAATTGTTCAGTAACAGACAGAGCTTAAAACAGCGAGGCAAACTGTTAAGTAACAGGCATGGCAAACTGTTAAGCCATAGACAGAGTTCTTAACAGCAAACTGTTAAATAATAGAAAGACTTAACAGCCAACTGTTAAATAATAGAAGGACTTAACAGCAAAAATGTTAAATAATAGACAGGCTTAACAGCCAACTGTTAAATTTATATATAGACTTAACAGCATTGTGTGCTGTCCTTTACTTACATCGTCTTCTTCGTTGTCGCGCAGTTGCTGAAAGTTAACGGCAGTTTGCTTCACCTTGTTGTATGTGTGCCCCTGTTGCAACGGTATCTTACGTCTAGCCATGGCAGTGACTTGCTTCTTCTTCTTCTTCACTTGTTGCTGCTGTTGCTGCTGCTCGCGACATGACTTTCAGCTAGTTTTGGTTAGGTTATCGTCGCGCCTTAGTAGAGACTGCAAAAGGCAAGAACATAACAGAATGCAGATAATGTTAATTAACAAATGCGCAATGTAAGAACGTAATGTTAAGCGAATTAACAGTTAACGGTTAACAGTCTCTTATTTTCATCTCTCAGCGCTGGCACACACAAAAACAACAAACAATTTTGCGTATGTATTTTATGTACATATGTTTTATGTATAGATTAATAATATCGATTATTATTATCGAATTTGCAATGGCAATGAATAATATTTTTGGATGATAGGCGGTTGCAGTCTTGGAGCAAACGAAAGCACATGATGATACTGAGGTTGTTGTTGTTGTTGTTGTTGTTGGGAATTATTAGTGATATTTGATGATGTAAAGAAAATGAAAAAACAACACTGATTGGATAGGGGGGATGTATGTATGTACGTATGTATGTATCGAACGAATTGTAAATGCTCTCTAACTTGCACACACATACACATGCACCCACACACGCACACACTACCTGGTGATGCGTGTTGAAGAGCGCGTGATGCGCTGCATACGCAGACGATGTGGAGGAGGAGCTACTCAAATCGTCGCCACCACCACCACCACCAATCGTGCCCCCCCCTCCACCGCCTGCAATCAATTGCAACTGATGCACGTGTTGCACCTGATGCTGCTGATGCTGCTGGTGGTGGTGGAGTGAGTGGGACGGCACGTGCGGATGTGAATGTGGAATTGGATGCGGCTGGTGCGGCGCCAACTGGTGTGCCACACCATGCTGCAAATTGCCTGTGGTTGTTGTTGTTGTTGTTGTTGTCAAACTTGCTGTTGCTGCTGTTGTTGTTGTTGTTGTTGTTATTAGTGTTGTTGTTGTTGCAGCACACACTGCAACTGCACCTGCTGCTGCCGCTGCTGCTGCTGCTGCTGACCCACCTCGTCCAATAGCTGCAGCCCCGCCAATGCTGCTGCTGCTGCCGCCCACGCCCACGCCTACGCCGACGCCCATGCTAACGCCCAGCATATGAGCAGCGACTGCGGCGCTTGCATGATGCGATTGATGCGACAAATGTTGTTGTTGTAGTTGTTGTTGTTGCTGCTGCTGTTGCTGTTGTGTCTGCAAATACGACGTGTGTTGCTGCTGTTGTTGCTGCTGCTGATGTCCATGCAAGTTGCTGTTGCTACCAGCACTGTTGACGTTAACAGTGCCAATGCTATTGCTGTTACTGCCAGTCACACTGCCACTGTTATACGCATGCGATGCACCAAGGTGACTGTCAAAGAGCACAAAATATAAATAAATACATCTGTAAATTGATTGTATAAAACATGTTTCATTATAATTAAACATCTTTTATCGCTGGTGTTTCACTTAACAGTCAATTAACAGTCTTTACTACACCGGCACTGTTATACGCGTGCGATGCACCAAGGTGACTATTACAGAGTTATATGCACATAAGATAATTGATAATTGTATAAAACATGTTTCATTATAATAAAACATCTTATATCTCTCAAGTTTTACATAAAAATCAATAAATAATTGCATTCATTATGATTAAATAATTTCATTTCTCTCTTAAATTTCTCTTAACAGTCAATTAACAGTCTTTACTCACCGCAGACCCAAGTTAGCAGCGCTGCCCATTGACAGACTGTTAATTGCAGACATGTTCGCTGTTGTTGCACTGCCTGCACTCGAATTTGAGGTTACAGAGTTGCTGTTGTTGCTGCTGTTGGTGTTGTTGTTGCTGTTGCTGCTGCTGCTGTTGGTTCCACGATAATCAAGCACACTGCTGGCACTGCTGGAACGACTATTGGCCATTGTGGGTGTTGTTGTATTAATTGCTGTTGTTGCCAGAGAGACAGCGGCTGCAATTGTTGTTGCAGCATGCAGAGCATTTCCACTACTTAAGCTGTTGTTGCTGCTGTTATTGCTGGAAGCTAATGTGGAGGAAATGACGAGAAGTTGTACAACATATTCTTTTGCCTTACACACATGCTGCTGTCGATTGTTGTTAGTTTGCAAATGTATGTGTGTGTGTGTGCGTTTGTGTTTATGTATGTGTCTCATGCAACGGCAAAACCGCCCAATCAACTAAAGGGGGGCATATTTGTTGTTGTTTATTTAATTCACCGCCAACCAAATCAAACACCAAACTAACAGAAACTGCAATTGTAGCAGTGGCACTTACAGTGGCTGAGCTGCAGCAGTAACAGTATGTTAAAGCTAAAACTTAACATTAGCAGCGACTGCAATTGTAGCAGTGGCACTTACAGTGGCTGAGCTGCAGCAGTAACAGTATGTTAAAGCTAAAACTTAACATTAGCAGCCACTGTTAATGCGCTGTGCGATAGAGAGAGAGAGGGACACAGTTGAAAACAAAGGGGCGAAATTGAAAGAAGACAAAAGAAATGAATTTAGAATTTGTTGTTGTTGTTTTTGGTAGAAAATATACATTTTATTCATTTTTCAAATAAATAAAAGAAGAAAATATTAACTTAACTTAACTATATAAACGTGTGTTGTTGTTGTTTGAGTGAAAAAACATGAATCAATTACATGAATTGAAAGAAATCATATAAAAAGATGTCTGTGTGTGTGTGTGTATACGTATGTTTGTAATAATATAGCTTATAATTGGCATTAAGTACGTATCTTAGTTAGAATCGTGTGTTGTATGTACGATTGTAGTGTAAGCAGGACAGAAAACTGATCGATAAGTGTGAGAAATCGTTTTTGTACATTTTAAATATTCTTTAAATATTCTTCTTCTTATTCTCTTTTGTGTAGTTTAAAACTTAATTGTAAAATTATCGATAATTTATGAAATTAAATGTGTATGTGTGGCATCTGGCAACGCCAGGCAGCTTAATATAAGCATAGTAGTCTCTCTCCCACAAGATCCCTCTCCCACTGTAATGCACAAGAACGAGAGAGAGAGAGAGTGTGTGTGTTTGGGAGAGCGCAGAGAGCGTTGGGATGTCCTCTCTCCTTTGTATGTGTGAGTGTAGGTGGCTGGTATGCAAGTGTATGTATGCGTGTGTGTGTGAGTGTGTGATGTGCCGACACCAAGTACAGAGACAGAGCGAGAGAGAGGGAGAGTGCATGTTGTCTGCCTCTACTTACCATGCGCTTCGGCTTTGGCATTGTTCATCGCATTGTTGAGGGGAATTTGTAGACGCGCATTAACCGCCAACAGATGATCCCGTCGAGCGATGAGACTGGTCACATGCTCCTCCAGGCGCAGATTCTCGCTCTGCAGCTGATGCAGGCAGTTCAGCAGCGAAGCAACTAATAAGAGATAGAGATAGTTTAGAAAATAAATGCTCCTTCTTTCTCTCTCTCTCTCTTCTTTTTGTAACCATACTCACTGTCAAAATGCTGTGCCTGCTCCATGAGAAACTGCGAGCCCTGTTCCCACTGTCGCTCCAGCAGTTGCTCCAGACTCTGCGGTATGGGCATGTTGCCATTGATGCCACCTCCACCGAACATGGATTGCAGTGGATTTGGCGCAGGCGTGGCATTTGCTGCGGCAGCTGCATTCGCTTGGCGCTAAGCAGCATAGGGAGGGAGGGGGGAAGAAGGATTAGTAAAGGGGGTATGGGGCAGAATGTGGTGGTTCTTACCTGCTTGCCGGGAAAGGGCACGCCCATAAACTGTGAGTTCATGGAGTCGGAGGTGTATATCGCATGATCTTGCACCTCCATGTGCAGCTGCTCCGATAGCTTCTGTGCCACGCTGCTGTTGGGATTCACATGGTTGCCCAGCATGTGTGTGGCAGTGTGGGCAATGATTGAGCTGCTGCTGCTGCTGCTGCTACCTCCGGGAGTACTGCTGCTGCTGCTGCTGCTGCTGTTGGCAGGTGTTGCTGGCGGCGTGGGTGCACTTACAGGTGGCTGTTGCTGCTGCTGCTGCTGTTGTGGCATGCCACCATTCTGCAGCAGCCGCACATCCTTGAGATCATGTTGACTGGAGGCAGCAATGGCAGCGGCAGCGGCGGCGGCTGCTGCAGCTGCCGCTGTTGTGGTAGCAACTGTTGTTGCTGCTGCTGTTGCTGTCGCTAATGTTGCATCCTTTGCTTTGCGTCCACGCTTACGCACATTGGCAGCACCGACGGCAGCAATTGTTGTTGCTGCTGCTGCTGCTGTTGCCAGATTTGTATGCAGCGGGGCAGCAATCTCGGAGCCAGGGGAACTGGGTGGGGAATCCTTGATGGCACTGGCAGGCAACATGGGCACATCCAGCTGCGATTCATAGCTAAACTTTAAGCCTGCACTTGTTGTGCTGCTGCTGCTGCTGCTGCCCAGATTGAGGTTCAACAGGTTGTTGCTGGTTGTTGCTGTTGTTGCAGTGTTGTTGCTGTTGGTGCTGGCCACAGTGAGATCGGGAGTTCTAATTGATTTCGTTGTTGTTTTGTTGTTGCCAGCGTTGATTGCAGTTGAGGGTGTTGTTGTGGGTGTTGTTGATGTTGTTGTTGTTGTCATGGAAGAGATATTGTTAACAGAATTAGCAAATGATAATATTTCTAGATCTTCATGCTGATGTTGCTGCTGTTGCTTTAGCTGCTGTTGCTGTTGTTGCTGTAGCGAATGCTGTTGCTGTTGTTGTTGCTGTTGCTGTTGCAGGTGCACAAACTGACTACTGACTGAGCTAAGGTTGCTGGCTAAGGAGTCGCTAACAGAGTTGGGTGCAGTGCCTAATTGAACGTGTTGCTGCTGCTGTTGTTGTTGCTGCTGCTGCTGCTGCTGTTGGTACAACTGTGTCTGCTGTGCACGCAACATTTTCTTGTTTAACGGTTTTGCGGCAGCATTGTTGTTGCCTCTGCTGTAACAGGGCACATGTTGTTGCTGCTGCTGCTGTTGTTGTTGTTGTTGCTGCTGTGTGGACATGTTGACGGGGGAATCGAGCAGGCTGACAACAACATTGCTGCTGCCCAGCGAAGATAAGGAGGATGTGGAGGAGCATGAAGAGGAGGTTGAGCTGCCAGCAACATGTTCGTTGCCAGCAACATTGCTGCTGCTGTTGTTGTTACTGTTGTTGCTGTTGTTGCGCGTGGTGCGTGTTGTTGTTGTTGTTGCTGCGGCAACTGGTGGCGAGTCAATGGAGCAGGAGGAGGAGGATAGCGACTGCAACAGCACCACGGGGGATAGGATTGCTGGCGTCAAGCATTGTGCCGGGGGCGGTGTAGGCGTGGCACGATAGTGTGGTGAACTATGACGACTGCCGCTGCTGCTGCTGCGGCTTAGTTTCTCCACTGGATTCGATGTTGCTGTTGTGCTTGCTGTTGCTGTTGCAGTTGTTGTTGTTGTTGTTGGCGCAGCAGCAGCTGCATCGCTTTTGCTCATGGCAGCAGCACGTTTCTTGCCCGAACGTGATTGTGTTTTGCTTGTAGGCGTTGAAGCAGAGGAGGAGGAGGAAGAAGAAGCAGAGGAAGAGGAGGAGGAGGAAAGCAACGATTGCTGTTGTTGCAGGTGATGTTGCTGCTGCTGCTGCTGCTGTTGTTGCTGTGCCGATTGCGACTGTGCTTGTGGGGTTGGCTGATGATTGTGGTGGGTTTGGTGAGTTTGGTGGTGGTGGTGATGATGCTGGTTACCACTTTCACCAGAGCGCGATCTAAGCTCGCAAAGGTTTCGTGTTGGGTTCAGGTTAGTGTGGTGTAGTGTGGTGGATTTGGGGAGATATTAAGCAAATCGAGAGAGAGAGAGAAAGAGAGAGCAAAATTTAGAGCGCGTACTATGTGTGTGTGTGTGTGTGTGTGAGGAGGAAACAAAAGGAAGTAACAAAAAAATGTTGTTGGTGTGGTGGATACATAAACAGCAGTTGGTGGTGGATAACAGGTGTGGTGTGTGGTGGTGTGCAAATAATTTCATCACGTAATTCAACTCATAATAAGAACTCAGCTGTTAAGAAACTCACCACGCGTGGTGGGTATAAATATGAGCAACAAAGCAACGCAACAAAACAACTAAAGACAACAGAATTAATATAAATATATTTTATCAATAATTCCCCCACACCCTTCACCCCCTCTAAAGTGTGTTGAATTCCATTCCCCCCCCCCCACAAGTGTGGTAGCCATATTCACCTGCTACGTCGCGCCGTTGGTGACTCCTGTTCCTGCAACTGTTGCACTCGCGTGGTTTGCTTCTCGTAGCTGATCTTCAGGTTGCCACTCTCTGTGGTTGTTGCTGTCAGGTTGCCCGTGCTGGCGCTGCTGCTCACCAGAGTGCTCAAAGCTGGCGAGGATTTGCCACTCTGGTGCTGTATAACAGAGGAGGAGGAGGAGGAGCCTGCGCTGCCAACGCTGCCCGCTGCAACTCCTCCATAAACTGCTGCGCCTGCTGTAAGTGCTGACTGCGCTGTCGACTGTGCTTGCGTTTCTGTTGGGGATTAGCAAAGAGTTAACAAGGCATCTGAACATGTTGCAAGTACACAAAACTCACCACTCATGTTGCTGGCAATGCTGCTGCTGTTGTTGTTGTTGTTGTTGGGCAAATTAATGCCAGGTACATTGGCTGTGGACAGTGGCACCGAGACAAACAAACTGGGTGCACTGCCTCCGCTGCTTGAGCTGCTGGCAGTTGCTCCAACCGACGTCGTGTTGCTGCTGCCGCTGTCCTTGTTGCTGCTGCTGCTGCCATGTTTGCTGCTGCCGCTGCTGCTACTGCTGCTGCTCGTCTTGCTCGACTCTGTTTTCAGGCCAAAGCCAACGTTAACAGCGCCTGCATTCGCTGCTGCTGACGCTGTGTTGCTGCTGTTGATCGAGGTAGTTGTTGTTGCTGCTGCGGCAGTTGCTGCTGTGCTCGCTGTTGCTGTTGTCGCTGTGGCTGGTATCGCTGTTCCACTGCTGCTGCTGCTGCTGCCGGCTATCGTCGCTGTGCTGACACTTGCCAATGTTGCATTCACCTCAGCGGTGGCAGATGTCTGGTGCGTGGGTGGACTAAGCTCAGTGCGTTGCTGCAAAGAGAGAAAGAAGGAGAGAGATTAATATAACTTCTTTATGTATACATATATACATATATTCATTTGTTATTGTTGTTATCGATAGTTAATGTTGGCATATCATTTGCAATCAGCTGTTTAATCCCCTGTTAAGTTGCATACTAAGCAGCTGTTAAGTTGCATACTAAGCAGCTGTTAAGTTGCCTTTTAAGCAGCTGTTAAGATGCATACTAAGCAGCTGTTAAGTTGCATGCTAAGCAGCTGTTAAGTTGCATACTAAGCAGCTGTTAAGTTGCATGCTAAGCAGCTGTTAAGTTGCATTCTAAGCGGCTGTTAAGCAACTGTTAATGCTTATCACTCATCTGGCAGCACAATTCAAATTTGATACATTACAATTTGAAATCTACAAATCTACAACAACAACAGTTATAAAACGATATCGTTATCATTTCTAAGGCCTTGTGCAACTACCGGAAAAGGAAATCTTGAGTGTTTTGTGTGGTATTCCACAGTACATGATAAGTTAAACCACATTTCGCACACACAAACAAACAACTGCAGATGCATAGCTACGAATGTGATTACGTATGTATTGTATGTATGTATGCATGCATGTATGCATGTACATATGTATGTATGTATGTCTCTTTGCTACATTTGAGTTACTTCTCTTCTTCTGTTCTTCTTATTATGTCTTTGCTCGATAACCTTCGTTCGCTCATGTTACTTATTTATTGTTGTTGTTGTTGCGGTCTTTTGCGGTCATTAAAAATGTTGTAGAGACACTTCCGGCCACAAATGGCGGCATGTAAACACACATGTTTACAGCCATAAAGAGTATACAACAATAATACAACAAAGCATAACATTAACATTGTACAATAACAGTGCACTGTTAACGGGCAACAGCTACGCGGAATCACTGCAAAGCAAAGCTCAGGGCGCATTATTTGTTTTTGTTTTACTTTGTAAGGGGTGTAGTGGCGGAGGGGGAGTGGTTGACGCCGCTGCATGTGTTCCATATAGATTATTAAAGCTGCAAGTCAACAGCGCGCAGGCCAGACACACTCAAACACACTCGAGCACACACAATGTGCACATATGTATGAGTGTGTGTATGTGTATGTGTGTGTGAGGGGACATAATGCAACAACTTAAAGCTTATCGGTTGCGTCGACGCCGCTGTCAATGCTGAAGTGAAGGCAGCGCAGCATGTAATAAAATGAGTCACAGCCAGAAGAATGCAGACAGAGAAGCAGCAGAGGTAGAGGCAGAGGCAGCGGCATCGGTAGCCAACAGCCGCTGTCAAAACTCGCCGAGGGCAACAACAAATGCTGCAACAATGGACAAGTTTTTTCATTCTTCTTTTTTTGTGGTTTTCCATCTGCTGCCATATGCAGCGATATGAATGCGAGTGTGTGTTTGTGTGAGAGTGCGTTAGATCGGGAAGCACAAATGGTACTTGCAGCTAATGCAGAAAACAACAACAAAGAGCACAAGAGCAACAGACGAGAGGCCTGGGAACAGCTCTACCCACCCGTTCCCACTCTTGCACTCTTGTACTCTCACACTCTTGCTCTCTCCCAGCTTGCTGGTCTCTTCTACCCCTCCCTGCTGCCTCTGATAAACTGTTCCCTTTTGCTCTCTCTCTCTCTCGCACCACTCTCTGTGTGCGTGAGAGGATTGTTGTGTTGTGTTTATTTGGGTGGTGGGGGGTGGGTTCAGTAGTAGTAGCTGTCATTGTTGTTGCCATTTGGTCACGTAGACAAAACTATGCACAGCGTTGCCACCTGGTGGTGACAATGTAACACAACGATGATACAGTCCAATCAGAAATCATAAATTACAAATCTGGCACCTACCTGCCAAGGTAGCCAGCCTGTTGATGACCAAGGCGCAAATATGCGATAATAGTGTCGAATTTCTTGCAAAACACCTTCACGCCTCATTAGATATGGGTCATGGGAAGAAGAGGAAGCAACAATTTAATCAAGGCAAAGCAAAGCAAGGAAAAGATTGTCAAAGGTTTCTTTCGTTCATGGTCAAAATTGCTGTAGAAGAGTTCCATGAAATGGCAGCTGGGCAGCTAACAATGTCCGCCATTGCTACTTTCTGATTATCCTGTTGCTGCAGCAGCGAACGACGACGACGACGCCAGGCCAGGCCAGGCCGAGCCGGGCCCATTAAGCCGGCGCCGTAGCAACCCCTTTTTCCGATTGCGTGCTTTGCATTTCGAATTTCGTATCATTGTTCTCACTGTACTTCCGCACATATTTCAATTTTGGTACAATTTTATTGTTACTTGACACACACACACACACATACACTGCAAATTCAATAAGCGCGACAGCCGGAAACAAAATACCAACTATAAATATTATATTAGCGTGTGTCTGCCTGTGGTTGGGCGAAGCTACAACCCAAGTTCGTCTGTCTGCCAAAACCCTCAACTTCCATCTCACTCACACAGTCTCTCTGTCTCTATCTCCCTCTCTCTCTCTCTCTCTCCAGATCAGGACAAAGGGTTGTCCCCGGGTTGGCAAATGTGACTGGAATTTCGCGAAAAGTGCCCGAGGACATCGAAATCGAGGCATTATTCAAATTGAAATAAACGACAACTGATTGGGACAACGTGAGAACTTAGGTCATTGTCAACAAAAGAAAGCGCAATTTACGTCTGTGTGTGTGTGTGTTTGTGCGGGAGGTAATCAAATTACTTAGTAAAGGAAGTTTTTAGTATAAATTAGGGTAAAATCTCTTGAAGGACGTGATGTTTGCAAGCCAAGTGATAGATATATGGCAAGGTTGAGTAAATATAATGATGATAAATGTTAAATGAATGTTAAGTAAATACCCAACATGGATTTATCAATTATAGCAACTTTAATTACTCGAGCATAATCTATAAATTCTTTATAAATCCAAAAAAATCAATTAGAACATGAAAAGAAACTAAATACACAAAGGTCTTAAGGTACCACACATACCTGAGTCTAAGACAGCAGGCAGAGGCAGCTGTAACAAGATCGAAAGCAGGATCAATCAGCCGCCAGCTCACAAAAACAATTCAGGGTAGATGCACACACATACACACGCACACGAACACAGTCACATACAGGCCCCGACGGGACTTCATTGAGATGGAGAGAGGTTTGGCAGCTGTCGTAAACTAGGCGCAAACGTGCCAAGAAACAGGAACAGGCACAGGCACAGGATACCAGAGGTACAACAACAACAACTACACCGGATTGGAACTTATCCTTGAGAGAGCTGCGCGCGCAAAACGCACAGAGTAAGGAAAGAACTGGAAGGGATAAGGCAGGCAGCAACAGCTGTCGCAGTCTGTCTCTTGCCAGAGAGTTCGACGAGCCTTGCAACCCTGCTGCACAGGTCAAAGGCGGTCCCCCCGGGCAGCTGAACCGCCTTAAATGGCACTTACACTAATCAATAATCGGCAATGTCTGTACAACTCCAATGATAGATGCAATTGGCCAATTGGATCAGAAGAAGCAGCTACAGCGACAGCGACAACGACAACGACAACGACAGGCGGGTACCACAGGCAGTAGCATAGTCATTATCCCATCGTGTTGCAGGTTCCCCTTCGTTAAGGAAGCACAGAGTGTAGCAGGTGGTCGCTTTTCCAGCATGTGTAGGGCGCAGGTGCAGTTAGCATTCGCATGCGAACAGTTGCATGAGTTATGCGGTTAAATTATTGATGGAGTGCCAAAGCCACGTTCAAAGTATTTGACAAGCTACAAAAATGTGTATTAATGTGTGAAGACACATAAAAAAAACACATTTAACTACAAAGTAAAGTTGCAGCGGATCGGGGTTACCATTAAAGGTAACCCTTATGCGAATTCTCGAATGAAAAACTAGGGAAGTATTATGTGCACAAATGACCAAGGTGAGTAATTTATAGAATGTGAGTGACTAGATCTGAAGAAACTTATAAAAACTCTCTGAGAGGTTCTTAAGGATTAACTTCCCAAAACAATCTATTTTCTAAACATATAGAACATCTTTGTATGATTAAAAGTAATAATACTATCCCAAATACCTCGCTGTCTACAGAAGTTTACCAATTTACTATCAAATCTAAGTAAAGAGATCTGAGGAAACCTTTATAAAGTAAGATTATTAAGTAAGATTATTAAGTTAACCCAAGAAAGTTCTGTTTAGCAGACTCTATAATTGTATTATAAGTATGTTTGGAAAATGTAAAAAAACCAAGACAAAACTTTATGTAAATTTGTATGTCGGATTTTACTAAGAATGTGCAAGTCTCCCTTGGACTGTGAAGAATTGCCAGCTGCCGGCTAGTGTCTCCAGAAGCTGACACATTGCAGCAGCGACAAAGACTCCATAAAGACTACCAAAATAGATCGGCACTTAAACGCGAATCGGCATATGGTATATATATAAATATGCAGATGCAGATGCGCCAGGTCCATGTAGATGGGGGAACCAGAAGATCTGTGGTGTTATCTGGTGAACGGGCAACGGGTTTACTTGTTGCTAGGAGTGTCTTCTTTGCTTACCCCGGAAAGCAGGAAACGTATTTTTAGGTTGTGCGGGTATGTGGTAGCTGCAGCACATCCTCCTCCGGCTACGGCAGCAATGGGTCCTGCGGCACCGCCACTTACACCCAGATAGGATGGTGAGGCAGATGCAGAACCCCCAACGTATTCGATGGTCGCCGATGGCGTTGTCGATGCCGATGAGGGTGATGATGAGGCGGATGTCGAGTGCTGTGAATTGTTTGGATGATGATGCTGCTGATGATGATGTGACGATGATCCCGATTCCCTATCCCTATCACGTTCACGATGGCGACGATGCTCGCGATGTTCACGATGCTTGTGACGATGTTCCTTATCCTTTTCACGCTTTTCCCGCTTCTTTTTCTTATTCTTGCGATGCTCCTTATACTCGGCCATCTCGATATGATTGTTGTTGTTATTGCTCTCTGCTGTTGCCGCCATGCTCACCATGGTCGCTGTGAAGTCCAGTGTGCTGCTGCTAACTGTTGTGGCAGCCACGGCCACAGCAGGCGCCACATCCATGGGCTGTGATGCGTCCAGTGTGTCCATCATCATCATTTTGTTGTTGTTGCTGTTGGTTTGTTCGCTTTGTTCTCCTTTTGGAGATCACAGTTTGGGCTTCTTCTTTGTATGCGTGTGTGTGCTCTCCTTCTTCTTCAGCTTCTCTCTCTCTCACTACTTTGTTGGCTGCAAGCCAAGTTTACGTTGTACGTGCTTTGACTGTTCTTTAGCGTCAATTTTGTTTTGTGCACTGTGATTAGCCGAATGGCAGCATAGTCAGTCAGACGGTGTCAATCTCAGTTCCAGGCTCGCTCTCCCCCCTCTCTCTCTCTCTCTCTTTCTCTTTTCGTCTCTCTTGGCTCTCTTTCTCTGTAGCTGTTTTCAATTGTTGATTCGTTTTCAATATTATTATTTTGTATTCTCTTTGGAGCTTGTTCTTTTTTGTTGTTTTTCTTTTTTACTTCAAATCACATTCACACGCACACACACATTCACATAAATCACGGGCCACATGTGTGAGAGCCAACGGTGTCACAGTGTGCGTAGCTGCGCTGCTGTCGTTGTTGTTGTTGTTGGGGTGAATAACTTGCGTAGCGGCGACGGCTGGGCTGGCTGGCTCTCCCTCTTTACCTCTCTGAGTTAGCCGTAAAAGACAAGCGCTCTCTCTCTCTCTCTTTCTCACTCACTCATACACAAACACCGTGAGAGACGCGTTGAATCGTTATATTTCTGCCTCTTCTTCCTCTTCTTCTCTTATGCTCCACACACAAAAACACAAATTGAATTTCTTTTTAGTTGGAAATTAGCTTTTTTCTTGTAGATTTAAAACATGTGCTTAGCTCTGTGGCCACGTGAACACGAGACTGTAATAATATTTTGAGCAGTTTTCATACAAGAAATTCAACTTTTTTTTGACAACACTGACGGCCACAATATAGTGCATACTCCTCCTATCTTTACGCGCGCCTTCTTCTTGTTGTTGTTTTTTCTGTTGCTTGCAGTGTAAATTATTTTCAAATAAATTGCAACAAAGTGAAGACAACAATTTTTTACAAAAAGGCCTGGTCTGCAACAACAATGCACACAAAAACAAATGCACAGAGACACAAATACACATGCACTAATGCACTTATGCATACACAAAAACGACAACTTAAAAAACGAAACCAGAACAAGACGACGGCGGCCGCAACAGTGTTGTGGGTTGCTGGCCGTGCGGAGTTGTACTAAACTCTCTCTGCTCTGCTCTCCGTCGACGGTTTTTGTTGCTGCAGTAGCTGTTCACACAAACACGACCCAGTGGGAACACTGCCTGCTGCCTACACACATACACCGAACGCACAATGTGGTTGGTTTGCCTATGCGCTGAGGTGGTTAACAGACAACATAACATTAACAGCTCTTAAATCTGTTAACTGGTCTGTGAGATGGTGCATTTTTACGAAAAATATAACAGTTGTGAAGTTAATTTACAAATCATTGCTATATTATTTATCAATTATTATAAGTGCAATTATAACAGTTCTGTTATATAAATAGTACAGCTATATATATTTATATATTTTTGTTTATTAGTTATTTATTCTCTTCTCTTCCCATAAATAGTTTACACTTTGTAGACGACTTTCCCACTGGGTAACTGAGCATACTGAGAGTATCTGAGAGAGAGAGAGATTGGAGAGCGAGCGCTGTGCTCAAAGTTGTTGTTGTTATCTGCAGCCGGTTTTCAGGGGGGATTATTGATGTATGTATGTACATGTGTGTGTTTGCGTGTGTATGTCTTGCATGTTATATGTCTGCACGTAGACCAGACACGCACCAACACCAATGTTAACGCGACAACGACGTGAACAAAAACAAAATGAAGCGCATAAGAACTCGAACTCGGCGACAGCATAAAAATAAACACACACACACACATACACCGTATCATACACCTATACACCCATACAGAGAGAGGTGAGCAAAAGTTTACTGGAAAAACGTCACCCAGTAAGCAGAAGCAGCGATAAGATTCAGTGACGCAGGGGATTAAATTGTTGTGCAGGGAAAATCCTTGAATATTTACTACAAATATTTTCTAATGCAAAACATTATATGACTCATATAACTGTGAATTTTATTATTGTATTTATTAGATTCATTTCGAGCCAATAACTAAGTCATTGATCAAACTGTTGACTGGGCAGCACTGCCACAAAACAGAACGCATAAAAGTGAATCTCAAACACACACACACACACCCATACACATAGGTATACTCATACTCCGAGAGATATAAATGCACTCTCACACAGCTGCAAATGCAAGCTCTCTAACATCACAAGCAGCGCATGTCGTAATGCTGTTGATGTTGTAATAAATACGGCAACAACAGTGACGACAATGTTATCAATGTAGACAGAGACGGAGCCTCAAATGACCAGGAAGTGCTTAGCAAAACAAAATGTGAAGACAGAGAGAGAAGGAGATGAAGAATAAAATAAGAAAATCACAGGAAATTGTTTACTCGTTTAATTGTGCTTAATATTTTAAAATATTTACCTAGCTGCGCTCAAACTGTTCACAGTCATTCACATTTTTGGGAACAGTTTGACCTGCGCAAAGAGCAAAAGAGAGAGAGAGAGTGGGAGAACGAACTCATTGCAACAGACAATAATTGTGCTCTCTTATTCTCTCTCTCGTCTCGGGCACGTGTATGTGTGTGTGTGCTTTATGCAATGCTGTCAACGGGGGCGGGCGCTGCTGGCTGCATGCAGGTTAATTTTTTTTGTTACTGTTGTTGTTGTTGCTACTGCTGCTACAGAGCCTCAGCCAGACGGATGCGCCGCTGTCGCTGCCACCGTCGACGATTGAAGAAGACAAAACAGGAAAATGAAAAATAATTGAATTGTAAGACGATGTTTACAGAAGCATGAGAGAGAGAGAGAGAGAGAGAGAGAGAAACCTGCGACCACCAGACGCTTGCAATTGCCAATAAATAAAAGGAGAGAAGAAAGATTGGAGATGGGGGAAGGTGGAACAGCGAGAGCCAGCATAATTTGTGATGCAAATAAATGGAAATACAAAGCCCGAAAAATCATGGGGTAGAAAAAATAACGTTAAGTGGCATTTACCTGCAGAAAGGTGGAACGAAAGGGGGGAAAGGTGTGGAGAGAGAGAAGGAGAAGGGGCGCCGCCGGTAGACGTGCCTGTTTTACAAAACAAACAACGACAGAAAATGAGAAACGACACACAAACATTGCCGTTGGTTGAAGCAACGCGGAGTTCCTTGGCCGCATTCCTCCTCTCAAGCCTCCTCCTCCTGGTAATCAAATCAAAGAAGGTGGCAAAGAGCAGCAACAAATAATGGCGCCGCGTCTAAAGCTGGAAAATTAATTTTAATATGCAACGACTGCTGTTGTTATTGTTGTTGCTGTCGCTTTGACAACAAAAAATTTCCATTGTTGATGAGCGACATGCTTAATTAACAGACTCTCTAAAAACTTTAGCCATGTAATATGCATTAATTTTGATGTTCCCAACTTTCACAGATCATTTTCCCAGACATCCAGACAGGTGCTTAAGGCTGGTCACGAGACTCGGGGGAAGAGGGAACTGGGGTTCATTCAACTGCAAACATTAACGTCAACTTCAAAAAAGGGCAACAGGCTCAGGCTCAAGGAGTAAACACCGCATAATGCGTGCTAAATATTTGCACAGGCCACGTTTCAACTTTGCACTGAATAAACTGATTTAATATATGCATGTATTGGCTCGAAAAGGGGTTATGCTTATGCAAATACATTACAAAGATCAAATTACAATAACAAAAAATGTCAAGAGCCAAATAAATATTTACAGCGCAAAGAAAACAAACGCAGTTTGTGGGTGCAGTATAACAGGGTTGCCACTATGTTGTTCAATTTTGCACTGCAATGTTAATGTTAGCAGAGTTCGAACTAGAAGATCACCAGTTAACAGTGCACATTTGATGATGGCTGTTTAGTTTTATTTAATGTTAAATTTGCCAGTTTATCTTATTTATAAATTCCATTTACATATGCATGCTGTTCAATTCCGTAGTAAGAAGTTAACAGTGCAAAACCTGTTATGATTAACAGCTAAAAGTAATATGTCAATCCCTGCAGCATTTTAAAAATACAGTAAGTGCAATAAATTATGATTTATGATTTTAGCAAGCAAAGTTAACATACAATTACAACAACTGGGCTCCATAACAGAGAGCTTCGACTACACAGAAAAACACAAAGCATTATAAAAGATAAATGTATTTTATATACGAGTGAGCATGGAAAAACGTCAAGGTAATAAAATGCAAAGGGGACACGTGTCGCCGTCCAGCCTGGCAGGCCACACGCGATAATGCATGCCGCACACCCACATAAACAGCCTAAAAAGGTGTTGATTTTGTTGCCGTCAGTCGTTGCCGGGTGACCTGACTGAAGGTAATTTCCTTCCTTGCTGTGTAGAAAATTTAATTGCAAGCAGCAAAACGTTTTGTCGAACTGCCTTTTGCTTTTATGACTGTTTAGAGGGAATCAGTTAAGCCAACGGTGGCCAACGCCTTTTATGACGAACTGTCATAAATTGAAACATACACAAACACACACATAGACACACATATGTATGTACACATTTATCTAGTGCACGTACATTTTTTGTTGCCGTTTCTTGTTATAGACAATCGACAGTAATTGTGTGCAATAGTTCAACGTCATCCACGACAGGCTCGCACAATTCTCTACAGTCACGGCTGACAAATTCGTAAGTTATCACCCACCACCACCACCCGGGGGAGTACAGTGAAATGTCGCAGCATGAGGTCCTGCCGGTTGATTAACACTCTTTGCTCTTTTTGTCCACCCCGCAGATTGCCAATGTTATGTGGTGAAAATTAAAAGTGTAATTTTCAATTTTGTACCATAAAGAAACTTCCCTTACCGCATAATACAGTCAAACTTCGGGAATATAGACTCCGTTTGAACTTTGCCATAACAATAGAAATGAACAAAGAGAAGAAAACAACACACTGCGCTCAATTCTGTTAACACTTAAAATTCGCAACAGAAAATTCTGCTAACATTTTACTCAAATACCTTCTGCCTTTATTAATCTGATCAAACTGCAATTTAGAGTTATACTCTAGTATGTTAAGTGTGACCTTAGTCGATACACTATCGTAAGTTTATTTAGTTATCGTAAACCCTATCGATAGGATAGTGTTGAATAACACAAAAGGAGCGGGAGAGCCTCACTATCGTTTAAGAGAGCGAAGGAAGCACATTGTTAAATTTAAAAAAGAGCGTAATAAATTAACCATTAAAGAATTATCTCCACAGTAGATAGGTTTAAATAGTCTTCATCTTTGGTTAAGGTAAATTTAAACATGAATACTTTGCTTAATATTTGCAATGTATTTTAATTTTAAATTATATTTATTTGTGCAGGATATAGCTAGCTTTTGTTATGGCTTAAGCGATTACGATTATGAATAAATACACTTTATGGCGTCCGCTTAGTAATCTTCAGCCTGTTATATACATTTGCACAAACTAAGTATACCCGTTTTTGATCATTTGCAATGGTGCAAGGGTATAAAAGGACTCTGAACAGAAAGGGAATATAACTAGTTAAGTATGATTTCAGTTGCGTGCTGCCTTTTGTTATGCTTCTATTTTGCTAGTTCTATAATGCGAAATCAATAATTTGGCTATTAAATGCAATGAAGTCACGTAAATACTAGCAATATGACAAGGATACTTGATAAATGTGTCTGTTTATTGAACATAACGAACTGCTTTGAACTTGCAAGGAACGTAGCTTGTGCCATTTTATTAATTCAGTGTAAATCAAATAATATTTAAAGAAATCATCGAAAATCTTTCGCTTTTATGATCGTTCTTTTATAATATATGCTACAAATAGTCACATATTTCAACAACGCATTAATCCATTCGCGCCATTGATCACAAGATATTAAAGATTAATTAAAGCCCAACAAAAATCATATATTATGTATACATATGTGCTTGTATATGGACTATATTTAGAGCTCATCATCATAGTTGCCTCAAATTTGTTTATCAATTGGAAAACGTTAAGAGTTCTCTCGCATGTGTCATCTGTGCAAAAATTCATTTCAAAATTCACGAATCACTCAAAAATAGACGCTGACTAGTATGATCTAAAAATATGGCATAGCTACGTATCGAGAGCCAACATCGAATGTATAACACACAAAACACACAAACACGCGTTTGAAAACACACCTGGCTGATGCATGCGACCTCAGACAATTTATTTATTTATTATTTTTCTCTTGTTGTTGGTTTTTATTGTGAAAATATTTCGAAAAATAATATATGGCATCGAATGCCATATGCCTGGCATGGCAACGTCAACTATTTTTCGTGGTCAACGTCATTGGAAATTAAGGAAAATAAATACTCAAAGCAAATATCTCAAATGCTCGACAATGTGATACTCTATAAACAAAGTGGATTTCATGGCAATTACTATTTAAAGCAGAATCATAGTTTATTCTGTGGGAAATAAGCTTGATACACTTGAAAGGTACAGCAGCTCCAATAGATAAAACTTCTTTAAAGTTAACTGCATTACAATACACTGTACCAATAAAATATAATATAGTTTTTATACCCTTCGACCATTGAAAATGGTCATAAAAGGGTATACTAACTTTGTGCAAAGTATATACATATATTCTTACTCATCATCACAAGCCGAGTCGAATGAGCCATGTCTGTCTGCCTGTCTGTCTGTCTGTCTGTCTGTATGAACACACAGATCTCAGCTATTATTCAAGCTAGAGAGACCAAACTTGGCAGGAAGAATCCTGTATACTATAAGCTAATCCAGTTTATTTCAAATGTTAGGTGCCACGCCCACAGCCCCCGCAAATCAATAATTTAATTTTTGAACTCAATTTGTAAGCACTGTATAAAAGATATAATTTTCTGGCTTTAACATATACTAAGCTGTATAAAATATCTACGTATTCTTCAAATTGCAATCCGATCGGACAATAAATTATTTATATTTAAGAAAATATGAGCATGGGCGGGCGAGCGCGAGCGAGAATAATTTTAAAGCATATGCATATGTGTATATAGGAACATAGATCGAAGGATATTCCACTGCCGCGTGCCGCACGACTGTTGCTTTTCTTACTGGTTAAAATTATATTATTATCTATAAACAACATAGTTTTTTTCATAAGGAGCGATTCTTTAGGCTGATGACGCTCACATAACGTCAAATCTAAGTGTTTTCCCATCATGTCAAAGTACTAAGATTGACAAGTACAAAAAGAGAGAGAGAGAGAGAGAGAGAGAGTTAAAGAGTATGTTTGTACACGCAGCACGTGGCATACGAATCCATAAACAAATTGATGTACATATATTAATATTTACCATATAGAACATCTGTAATCTGCAATAAACAAATAAATATATACCAAGCGATTCTCTTGAGTGAAATAAGCGTGAAAGAGACTACAAGAGAGAGAGAGTGAGTGGGAGAGCGCTTTCTCTCTCTTTTTCTGGTGTCTTCTCTTTTTATTTCTCTCTTGTATGCAACATATTAGCATCATATTTATATTTAGAAAATCGGTTATGGAACATTTTGTACGTATTTTCTTGAGCAACTGAGCGCGCTGAATATATTTACATATGCATGCATGTACAATACACACATATACACACCGCTGTGCACACTTATAGAGACCGTAGCGTGTTGAGCAATTATTCTGTTTTTCACGAAGTCGGTCGATCGGTCGGCAGCTAAATATAGCCCATATGCGGTGGCTCAATCTCAAGAAATCCAAAGGAAAATCGAGAAAAACAACACACCCACTGAAAATTCAATAGATACAGGTATGAAAATACACAGGTATTTGCTCAAGGAGGCAATAAAGAATAATTGCAATTACCAAAAACCGAAACACACACAAAAATTCCAAAACAATTTTGTTGTTTTTTTTTTGTTTTTTTTTTCATGGAACCCACTGGGGCATAGTATATGTATATATTATTGGATGTTATGTTATGTGTTGTATTTGAAGCGAGTCTGTTTAATCAACGGAACTCTGCTTGTGAATTAGAAAAAAAGAAAGAAAGATTCTCGAAAGTACTTATAACATAGAAACTAAATAAGCTAAATATACATACAAATATCATCTTCATCATTATCATCATCAGTATCATCATTATCATTATCATGATCAACATCGTCATATACATTTTATAATTTATCATATATATTCATAGTCGAATCGAGCAATAGCTCTGTTTCTTGTATATTGGAGCATATTACATAGTTTCGCATCGAAATAAATAGAACAACATTAGAAAAACAAACTGCAGCTCTCTCTTCATTTCCATCCTATGTATCTCTGATAGTCTACACTAGGTACAGTTGCCAATCGAAATCGCTCTCGCTGCACAACTGTACACAAGTTAGCTTGCATCTTCTTCTTCTTTTATAGCTTCTTCTTCAGTATGGTATTTATTATTATTATAACTTCTTTGCCTGTACCATTGTCGGATGTTCGTTAGTTCGATAGTTAATTTCGTATTTCGTAAGTTTTCAACTTCAATTCTTTTTTTTGTATTTATTTAATGTTTTATTTGTTTTTTTGTTGTTGTTTTTGTTTTTTTGTTTCTTCATAAAGCTTATTTTCTCACATAACCTAAGACAAAAACGTTGCAGTTTCTGCATTTCGTTCATCAAAAAATCGTTGGCTAAAACCGAAGACTAAGTTAGCTAGTGTGGATATTGTGGATAAGATATACTTTCTATATGGGTTTTCTTTTTGTAATTAGTTGGATGATTATAAACAAATTCAAAATTCGGAACGATAGCACTAGTTTTGCTTGTGGGTGTTAGTTTTAGTTTGCTTCTCTTTAGCTCCTCTTCTCTTGCCTTCCCTCCCCTTCTCTTAGAACGTTGTCAGAGCACCCGCGCCCAGGCCATAGCCAACACCCTTGGGTCCAAAGTTACGGCTGTAGCAGGAGCGGCAATAGATATCGCCATCGGGTCCATCGTTCAGGTTCGTCGAGTCCAGAGACTTGCGGCAATCGGAGCAATAGAAGCAACGCTTGTGCCAGATGCGAGTCTTGCTGATCATCTGTTCGGCAGCGAAGACAGCGAAACCGCAACGTGGGCAACCACCCGACGATTTCTGACCGTTCAGTGGACCACCATCGGGAAACTGAATGGTCGACTCACCGCTGGTGGAGACCAATGTGGGGGCATGTCCATAACCGAAGCCCTTGGGGCCGTACCGCTTACCGTAGCAGGCCTTGCAGTAGATGTCGCCATCGGGACCATCGCAAGCCAGCACGGAGTCAAGGGGACGATGACAGTCGGTGCAGTTGTAACACTTTCTGTGCCACATCTTGCCCTTGGACAATTGCTGTTCGGCAGCAAAGACGGCGCCACCGCAACGGGGGCAACCCTCGCCTTCAGGTGCCTTAATCGATGTGGTGTCCGGGTTGATGAATGGGCGACTGGAGCTAATCTGATCCTCGGTCAGGCCATCGGTTTGCAGGAAACCAGAGCCGCAGGCAAAGCCATAGCCATGGGGTCCCCACTTCTTGCCATAGCAGGTCCTGCAGTAGACATCACCGTCGGGACCATCGCTGGCATTGATCGAGTCCAGAGTCTTGTGGCAGTCTTTGCAATTGTAGCACTTCTTGTGCCACTCACGGCCCTTGGAGAGCTTCTGCTCGGCGGCAAAGACAGCGCCACCGCAACGTGGGCAACCCTCACCGGGACGTGCCCTAATCCTGTCCACCTCGATGGCGGCACGCATCTGCGGTGCACCCTCATCGTTGGCATAGCAATCCGATTGCAGAGCACCACCGCCCTGTCCATAGCCATAGCCCTTGGGTCCGAACTGCTTGGCATAGCAGCCCTTGCAGTAGATGTTCTTGTCGGGTGCCTCGCAGCACAGGATCGAGTCCAAGCCCTTCTTGCAGGTACCGCACTTGAAGCACTCCTTGTGCCAGCTACGTCCACGCGCCAACATCTGTTCGGCAGCATAAACATACCCGCCACAGCGTGGGCAACCCTCACCCTCCGGTGCCCTGGCAATGGCGCGTGGCTCCATGCGAGCACCATTCCTCACCGTATCATGTCCGTTCTGGAACTGTGCACCATTGTCCATCGACAGTGTGCCGGCACCAGTGCCAAAGCCATAACCCTTTGGTCCATATTTACGTCCGTGGCAGACCTTGCAGTACAGATCGCGTTCATGCTCAGCGCAGTTGGTCGAATCCAGAGATTTGTTGCACAGCGAGCACTTGAAGCAGTGCTTGTGGAATACATAGCCACCTGCCAGACGCTCCTCGGCAGCGTATACGCTCTTGCTGCACTTCGGGCATTTCGGGGATTCGATTGTTTGAAGGGGCATCTTGTGTTGTTTTGAATTTATTTCGCTAGATATACTGGTATTTGATTTATATATATATATATATATATGTCCTCTTGTTTAACCACGCTCTGGAGTACAACTGTTTGTAACTGATTCTATGTATATTATGCTTATTATCTGAAAGTGCAAACAGAGAGCAGAATCATAGGTGAACATCGTCTTCGGGCTGTGAGAGATCTGCACAAGGAGCGAATTGAAGAAGCAAAGCGGTGGCGAGATGTAATTGGTTGGTGATATTTTGGTTGTGGTGACAAGATGATGATTCAAGCGCGCTGCATGAGATGAAAGAATAACTAAAGTCTAAGTCTAAAGTCGCTTAAATGTCTCACAGTCAACACTTAACAAGAGTTCCATTAACATTCATATGGTATACATAGAATACTGTCTGCATGATGATCTATACTACGATTAAATATTTCACAGAACAGTTAACAAAAGGGTGTCTATTTAGTTCCATTTAAATTCACATAGTTATATGTTTTACATAGAATGAATACTGTCTGCATGTCGCTTAAATGATTCACAAAACAGTTAACAAGTAGGTTCCCTTGTGTTTCATGTTTAACATAGAATGAATACTGTCTGCATGATGATTTATAGAACGCTTAAAAATTTCACAGTACAGTTAGCATGCAGAGTTCTAATCTCATCTAAATGAACTTGGGTTTTCACGGGGTTTACCTAAATTGTATTCAATGTGCTTAGTTAGTTCTTATCCCATAGATATCTAATTCAATTTCTCATAATTCTTTTAGTCTTTCAAAAATCTGCTTTCTATAACTGAGAAAATTACCCATACATAGGTAATAAATTAACTCACTCACGCACACAATAAGTATAAAATTGTTGCTATAAAATATTTGTTTTTGAACTAACGAAAATTCGAAATTCGAAATGTGTGTGTATATCTCTATATATTCCGTTTAGTTGCTCTGTTCTATCTTCTAACTGTGCTGGCGAGAGAACTTTTATATAAATAACACACAGGTGAACCGCAAATATGATCGCGCTCGTGTATGACAAACACATCCCCCTTCCCTTGCCCCTACTACACTCCAACTGAGTCACGGTTTAACTTTGCTATACAGATAGAATAGATATATATATCTATGTAGAACTTGGGATTGGATTTGTGATAACTGGGTTAGTAGTATGCAATATCGGTTAAACGTTGTGTGTGTATATAGAATAGATATTAATACATATATTTGTATATATAGATATTTAGAGCAAACGGAACCTACATCCTACACACACAAACACCGCACACGACTGAGAACGAGTACTGAACTGGAAGATTGCTCAACGCAAACTAATCTATAGAATTGTGAGTGCACACGGCACACGGTGCTGGTGCTACTGCTGATGATGCTGAGACTTTCAGCTTTTCAGCATTTTCTACAACATTTTCTTTGAGTTGATTTTTGAGAAACTTTAGATGCGGAACAATTTTCATCTAATATCGAGAGAGAGTGGGATGGAAATATGACAGTGTGTGTGTGTGTGTGTGCGAGTGTGCGTCTGTGGTTTTTCAACTTGCTCTGCACACACACACACACACACACACACACTTGTTAGAAAAGTTTTTCATTTCACATCATTCCGTTTAAATACTCTGTTGTTTTTTATATGCGGTAACAGGGCGAAGAATGTTCGTGCGAGCAGAAAGAATTCTTCTCTACGCTTGTGCAGTTCTAAGATTTCTCGATGAGGAGAGAGAGAGTGAGAGAGAGAAAGAGAGAGAGAGAAATGCACTATCATGATTAGCTAATTCGAATACTAAGTATCATATCAAAGATATTGTTTACAATCTGTTGGAAATTTGCATTTCATAGTTCTAATTGAAATATGTTCAACTTGTATTTCACACTTTCAAATTGCACTTCCATTTAATGTTCTTGTTGTTGCTGTTGCTCTGGAAATATTTGACACATATTTTATTTTCAGGAAGTTTTCTCGTTTCAGCACTAAAAAACAGTTCTATAAATACGAAAGTGTGTGGGAAATGCTTGCCCCAATGGAGTCAACTACATTTTCCTCCTTCTTTCTTTTTGTATTTTTGTCTTTCTTTCTTTTTATTTTTGTTCTCTTTTGCATTCTGCTTTAGTTTTCTGTTTTTTTTTTATCTTGTCTGTCTTGTTGTGTCAAATCGTGTGCCAAATTTTTATATGGCGCTTCTATAATTAAACTTCATCATATGCAGCCGATATTAACCGATATTCGATAGAGCACAGCGAGAGCACGAGTTAGCAAAGATATCGTGTATATATAACACTCATTATGTTTTTTTAATATGTATGGGAAATGTGTGCGAATAATTATTGCAATTATTTTTATATACTATATTTACTTTTCGTTCGTAATAATAAAGATTTTCGCAATAAAAATATTCTTTATTTATTTCTTAATTGTACTAGAGCCTTTTGGCTTCGATTAGCAACGATTTTCGACTGAGCGCGCTAGAAAATTGTCAACTTATTGCTGGCCGTGTTTGTGGACTCTGAGCATCGTTTGTGTGTCTGCACACGGCACGACTATATAGACGACGACCACGACGACAATGAGACAACGAGATGTTTGTCGCCGTCGTTGCTAGACACGATAGGGATGACTATATCTTTGTGAGAATAACAACAAGAACACAATGTATGAGCAACAAATTAAATTGATATACATAGATGTACAATACTATAAAGAGGGGGGCATAAAACTGAAACAGACATTTAATTTTTATAGAAATTATAATTCGAAAAATCTCTCTCTTATTATTATAACATAATTAACCTTTCTTTGTTGTGCCTGCACGACCAAGTTGTCAACAAAATCTTCTCGCACAACCTCAATTAATTAGTCTGCACATTTGCATTCAATTAAATTCAAATATGTATACATTTTTTCTTTACATTAAATAGAAATTAATGGGCCATGGCACGTCAATGCGCATCAATCAAATCAGCTAACATAAATAGGAAGTACACACATCGCTCTCTATACTATATGCTATACTATAAATGTATATGCCATGTTCGTTGATGGAACTAAATTCAGGCCTATGGCATTAGAAATACCCCTTAAAATACATGTTTACTTAATATCTAGTAGACTATAAACTATATCATTCTTATTGTCTAGACTAGAATATTACTTGTTACAAATATCATTTAATTAATTTAATATTTTATATACTATTGAACATATTCAACATGCTTCAACATATTGAAGATAATACAATTCATAATTCATATGCTAATACAGTCTTTCTTTCTTTGTACTTATTTAGGTATGAGCACAACACATAATGTGCCAATTTGTTAGTAAATGTTAGTAGATTACATTGAATATTCTTGTGTCAACCCGATCTGCCACTAAATAACATAGGGTATTTATTGAAAAAATATGAAATTCTTGTACATTTTAGCTCAGCACACATGTATATATATATTTTCATATATAGTATATGCACGAGGCACACCTTGAGTTTGTGCATTTTCAAAGATATTTGCAAAAAGGTGTATGCATTAATAATTGTGCATTTCTACTTATAAATATGATACGAAAGTCAGGCAAAGCGCCTGCGTCGGAGCGAGTGAAATGGGCATAGAATAGAGAAGACAACGATATTAGCTTATCCTTTCCGATACAAAACAGCAGCAATAGTGTGCACAGTGGCACTTGACAAGTTGTCGACAAGTGTACGAGATTAGAAAGACCATTATTCAAAAGGGAACAAAGAGAGAGAGTAGAAAGAGATTCAGAAGAGTATTCTTCAGAAAGAGTGCCAACAAACGCTCAAGAGTCTTATAGCTCAAATGTTCTTTTGAGAATTGTTTATCCAACTATTTATAGGGCCCCAAAATATAAACTGTAGACTCACCCGCTTGGAGCTTTTTTCGATTTCCTTCTCGAAGTCTGTTAGCGGCGTCAGAGTCACGTGTACATCCTTAATAAGACCACGAAATGAACTGCAAACGGAACAAGTATTAATCGTAATCGATAAATCAATGATTACTATCGAGTTAATACCTATTGTGATCATCCAAATTAATGGTTGTCTTGGAATTATCAACTTTACGCTTCTTGGTCGTCGATGAGCTTGAACCTAAGCTGCTTAAGGATTGACTTTGGCTGTTGTTCGATGTTGTTGTTGTTGTTGTAGTGGATGATGCCGAGGACACCAATAGTGATGATGATGACTTGCCACTGCTGCTACCTATGCTGCCGCCGCTTGTGTTAGAGCTGATGCCGGTGCCACTCAGACCAAGCAAATTCATGGAGCTATTTGTGGACGTGCCAGCGCCCGACAAATTATCCAAGTTGCTTGCAAAGGAGGCGGTTGAGTCCTTCAGGATGTTGCTGTCCCCGCTGCTACTGCTGCTTGTGGCATGTGGCAGCTCGGTACCAAAGCCTCCACCAAGATTGCTGGCCAATTGCAGCTTGCCCAATGGCCCGCCAGGCAAAGAGCTTGTTGTTGCTGCCGACTTGCTCAGGTTCTGAGCATGATTACTGTGCTCGCTCAGCGATGCTGCTGCAGTGACGCCGCTGCTGGAAACATGTGCCACTGCACTGGGATGAGTGCTGGAAGAGCTGCTGCTGCTGCTGGCCGGCAGGCTGGAGGAGCCACTGGGTATATTGCTGCTGCTGCTCGTGGCAATGTTACTACTGTTGTTGGCACTGTTGCTGCTGCTGCTTGTTGCGACGGCGGCAGAGGCTTCCTTGCTACTTTCCTTGTTCTTTGATGACTTGGAAGATTTCTCACGCGACGATGAGGACGATGAAGATGACGATGAGGCCGAGGAGTGAGAAAAGCTATTGCTCGATGAATTGCTACCGCCATCCTTATCCTTATCCTTGCTAGAACTTGAACTGGATTGCTTGCCCGGGTTCTTACTATGCTTATCCTTATAGCTGCTGCTCGAGCTGCTCGCCGATGACTTGGTAGTCGAATTGCTGTTGCCCATTGCACTTCCTCCGCCACTGCCGCCCGAGACGGCTGCCCCACTGCTGCTGTTGATTGAATTTCCGACACTTGCAGCGCCATTGCCAGAGTTGCTGCTGCTGTTGCTGCTGGTGTGCACAGCGGCAGTATTGCTGTTGGCAGCGCTGCTCAAGCTGCTGCCTATGGCATTATTGTTGTTACTGGAGCTACCCCCAGCGCCGCCTCCACTGCCTCCGCTGCTGCTGTTTCCGGGTAGAAAACCGCCTGCAGTTGATGTACTACCAGCAACGCCGCCAGCGCCTGCATTGGCAGAGGTTGAGGAGGAGCTTGAGGAATTGGGCAAACCTGCTGCCGTTGCACTGGAGCTGCTGCCAGACGAGGATAGCGACGATGAAGATTTACCCGAGGCATTTGATTTGCGCTGCTTGAATGAGGATGAAACGTTGCTGCCACCACCGCCGCCGCCACCGCTGCCACTTCCACTTCCACTTGTGAGACTAGATAAACCGCCACTGCTGCCACCTAATGTGCTGCTGGTTATCTTGATGCTTGTCGCCGACGTAGAGGCCGAGTTCATGGTCGAATCGATTTCCTTCTCGGGAGACGAGCACGAATCGGAGGAGGTGTCATGTTGTATGGGTTTATATGGTGGTATTGGTTTGACGTTGCCGCCCTTTTTCTGCAATGTAAATGTGAGCAAGGCTTGAGTGGAGGAGGAAACACATGTTATATATAATTTTCATATACGAACCAATTTACTATAATGATGCTGGCAATATCCGCAGTACTTAACGTTATCCAGATAATTGCCAGCCTCCTCGCAGAGCAGGCCCAGACTCTGGGCGCAGGTCACATGAAATTGCTGCTTGCAATTGGCCTTGTTGCACTGCATGCAGGCACCGACATTAGCACGATTCGGTTTGCCGATCTCCAGGCAAATGTAGCAAGCTAAAGAAAGGTACAATTAGTCGTGGGGACAAGCTGCTATTCTCCTATTCGTAACACTCACTTTTCGAGTAGCGTTCCTGCGGTATTAGTGTCAATATGATGGGCTCCATGGTGGTCACATTGCCAAACCGAATCTCTGGTATGTAGAGAGCACAGACGACATGCGCCCACCCACTGGTGTCTGTCTTCTTGAGTGCTCCGTCTCTTGATGGACAGATTGCGCATCGGACACGTGACGTACGTTCCTGCGATTCACATTTACGACAATACCAGGGTCCGGTGGGCACCGTGACAATGCCATAGCATGCCTGATGCACAGCAACCGTACAATTTTGGCCGTCACAATAGACGAGCGGGTTCTCCGGCCACCCCCGCTCGTCCGAACAAACGCAACAGCCGCCCACCATTTCCTTCATGTCGTCCAGCTTGAACTTTTTAATTTTGATAAGTTTTCTATTCAAGTTGGTGGACTGAATGGTGTCGTCGTTGCTGCTGGAGTCTAAGAACTCCAGTTTTGCATTTATTGATGAAGGAATTGCGTCTGCTTACAAACACCCACTGTAAAAATAAAAAATAAAACATATTTTTAGTTACAGATCTATAAACTTTACTTTTGTATTTCATTTACTGCCAATTTTCTTACCAAAAGAAGATTTATTTGCGGTCAATTGACACTTGCCAATAGTCAACTAACCAATTATGCAGCGATTGCGCTGAAATTTAATTAAAAAGAATAAATCACATTAGTGAAATTGTTAAACAGCAACACAAATAATAAAAAAAAAAAAAATACGAATTTTGTCCAATAAGCGCAACAGAATCTAAGCTCGCATAAACGATGTATCGATAATCGTATCGTTATCGATTGTAGTTGTACACTGATTGCATTGCCAGGTGCCGAATGCAAGGTCATTACGGCATTCATGAACAACAAAAACAATAACATGCGGCCGAGCCGACTAGCCCGGCTTATTTATTAAATAACACTCAACGTAAATACAGAAAGTGTGAGAAGGAGACAACATGTGCGTACAATTTGCACACACATACATGCGCATGTAGGTTTTGTTTGCAAAACAAAATCACGCACGCACTCACACACACACACAGACACGGCTCACGCTTATGTATGTACACAAGTTCTCAATGTCAAGGTATTTTGTCGTTTCTCTTCGTGTGATTGCTGTTGTTGTATTTGAATTTTATTGAGGACACACAAATTATGGCGATAAACATATCACCACAATCATCGATTCACATAAAAATACCAACAAAATTTCGATTACGTGCGCGCACCGATCACTCACATACACACACACGCACTGAGTCATCTGAACGGATGGCAGCATTCCACACTGTTTTTGTTGGTTCATTGAACTTATCGGTGGCCACAAAACAAAAGTTTGGATTTCGATTTTTGGTTTTTCTTTTCTTTTTTTTTGTCTCGATGTAAACAAAGTCAACGTCCAAATGAAAACTATGCACTATCTGAGAGCAGTAATGAAAGTCGCTGCTGCTGATGCAGTATAACAATTTTGTTTAGATAATTAGCACAGATAATTATGCACATGATGCATATGTGGGTCGTCGCATCTGCAGAGATTTTATGCTTGCACCAACACAATAACACACACACACACAAGCATAATGCCGACAGCAGCCGCCGCCTGTCATGCGGGCTTTCATTCATGCTTCATTTGTATGTGTATGTGTGTGTGAGTCTTTGTATGCGGGTGACTCGTTGTACCGTTATTGGGTCAACGCGTTGCCAACTGCCGAAAACGAAGCGACTGCGATGCGCATGTTGCCAACTGCGAGCGAGAACACCGTTAGCAGTGTAAGTGTAAATAAAAGAACTAAACACTCACACACACAAACGCACGCACAACGGCACCGACACACACACATATATATACACATAAAACGAGGCCGCACCGCACGCAGCTTTTGTAATGTTTACAATACGCACATGGAGCCGGGGGGTGCGGGTAGAGGCGGCAGAGCAATGCACTTTCGACGAGAACGCCTACATACAGACAGATACATACAAAGATTAGATGTAACCGCACACACACACAGAGGAAAATACATATACAAGTGTATGTATATAAGCGAAATGCCGCATTGGGGGAGGAATGTAGCGGCACTTTATATACACACACAAATACATATACATATTTTCATCACTTGGAAGATGCTTTCAAAGGGGGCTGATGGGCTGGGCAGCAAGCGGAGTTGGAGCAGGGGGCAGTCAGGCAGGTAGGGGGCGGCGGCGAGGGTGGTTTGTGTTCCGCTTTCACACTTAAAGCATTGCGTTTTCAACCAGTTTTCCCACAAATATGTGTGTGTATACCCAAAAGCTTGAAATTATTGATTTTCTTTTATATTTAATTTAAAATTAACTAGCAACGACGCGAAGCTTTAAGACGTCATCACATTTAACTGGCGTAGGGTAAAATGAATTTTAACCCAAGACGACAACAACAACAAAGACAAAACAACAACAGAAAAAACTAGTTTTGGAGAGCAAAAACAACATTAAAATGCGCGCGGTCAAAGTGGTCAAGCAACGCAAAGCGGCACACGCACACACACACACAACAAACACACACGCACATCACGTACACACGCACACTCATACTGAACCGTAGAAGGAATGAAAGAAATATCTCTTTTGGGAGCGGCGTTGGGCGCCTCTAAAAACCCGAAAGACTTTTCAATTTTCTTTTGATTTACTTTCTTATTGGGAAAAGTCTTGCACAGCTTGAATATATTGATTTTCTTTACCACCAACAACACTTGTCACTTTTCTTTCCAATTTGATATATCGCGCAATGTGTTTCTCCCGCACAGAGTTGCCAACGATTTGTGTAATTTGTATTATTGTATTGTATTTTTTTTAGTATTTTTATTATTTTGTTTTGTTGTAACCACAAAAGCCGGACAAGCCGAATAACGATTAAGCCGAACCGCCCACGAGTTACAACGCACGCAAGTCAAATAATCAACACACGAAAAAAGGCGCTGAACATCCACCAGCAGCAGCAGCGGCAACAACAACAATAGTGTATGCACGAGTATTTACCTTGTAACTTGTTTGTTGTTGTTCCACTCGCACATCAACCCAACTGGATGGTACGCCTGAATGAGACAACAACACCTGCACACACACACACACTCACGGACTGAATGACTGCTGCTGCGCTGCTGTATACAAATGCAGTTTCTCTAAGTGTTTTCAACCTGCGCGACAGACATTAACTAGACTAACAACTTTAATAACGTCGTATCAAGTTAACTGAAACAACCAACAATCGTAACGTTTTCACTAGATTAACAACTTTTACAACGTTTTAGACCACTGCGACAGTGTCTAGCAATGGTATTGTTGCAAGAACAAGAAAAACAATCGATAGTTTTGACTAAATCGATATGTGTAACACAAAAACGAGTTGGCAGCACTAACAATTGACGTACAAAATCCAATTGCACAAATTTGACTGTTGTTGCAATTAGAGATGTGCGTAAACTCTGTACTCGTGACATATTTGTGACTTAAATGTATTATTCACTGAAATAATGACATGTAATCAATTGTATATAACTAATATAATTTAAAAAAGTACAGTGTTTAATTCGATTTAATAGTAATTTAATTTCTTACCAAACGCAAGTACATAAATCTTTTTAACAGTGATCTTTATAGTTATCGTATTTGTTAAAGTACTCGCGACAAATAACAGTAGCTGTTTATCGCTCACCTCAAATTGCAACAGCTGTTGGGGAAAAATCAATTTTGCAATTCCGTCTCTGTCCACATAGACAGATCTGAATTAAAGTAAGCGAAAAATGTCCTCCAACGCCGACTGCTTTATTGTGCTGCCTGTTAATTGTGCGTCTGGCTCCTTAATACTTGGCCGGAATGCAGAGGATGCAACTGAAGTGGGCGGCGTAGGCGTGGCAACGGAAGTTTGCTACTATGATGTCAGCGACATTCTGGAGGGGAAGGTAAGAGAGACAGTCTAAGACAAAGACAAGCTCAAGACTCATCAAGCGAATGACTCATTTCATTTCACATGTACTTGCCACTTGCAACATGTTGTTAGACTGATGGCGGTGCAGCTGTGGAGCCAGCTGGCGATGCCCTGCGTGTTATACTGCAGAAACCCAAGCCAGGCGTCTGGGGCGGTGACTTTGGTGCCAACGAGCGCAGTGTCGCTGTCAGTCTCACCTGGAGCGCAGGTGAAGAGGAGGCAAAAGACTCTGACGCCTTGCTGGGCACAGATATTGTGCGGTAGGTTGACCTACTTGGAATACTCAAATAAGTAAAGAAAATTAACAACTCCTTTTCCATTCTAGCTTGGCTCTAGCCGAATCTCAAGACGTGGACGCTGCTGTCGATCGTATTGGTGAGCTGGTAGCCAAGTACAGCAACGACAGCAGCAAATTGAATTTCATCGTATGTGATCCCACTGCCGCCTGGCTACTGAGCAGTGCCGGCAAGGTCTGGGCTGCGGAGAAGGTGCAGTCGAGCTGGCTGCGTGTGCCCAGCGGTGGCCTGGCAGTAACCACCACCATTGATAAGTCCAGTGAGGGTCTGGATGCCGAGGCCAGTTTTGCTGCTGCCCACGATGCGGAGGCGCAGCCACCCGAGGCCGATTGGTGCGGCCCCAAGCCCGGCGAGGGCGATGCCAACTATACGCAGCAGGATATGTTCGAAACACTACGCTCGGCATGCGGAGCCGAGTCACGTGCGGCCAGTGTGGCGGTGCTAAGTGCCAAGGGCAGCTCAATTTCGTGCCACTGGTTTACGGGCACCCCCAATGCTGCCGAGTCTGTGTTCAAGCCGTTTGTGTTTGCGCCCAAGCCGCGCATATCGCCACTGACTCAGGTGCAGCCAGAGGCGGAGCAGACTTTGTTGCACAGTCTCCATGCTAATCGCAAGCCAGCTGCACTGGAGCATTTGCGCAGTCTGGAGCGATCTTGTGTCGATGAGCTGAACAATTATTTTTCGCTTCAGGATCATGCCAGCGATGAGCTGGACGAGCTGCTCAAGGATTGCGTTGAAGCTGAGGTTAAATTCTATCGCTAAGATCAAGAGATCAGCACAAGAAAAACATATAATGATTATATATACATATATAACTATATATATGAATATTCAACTAGCTTGCAACCACGACGAGACTCTTTTGAGTGCTCCCAATTCGACATGTGCATTTTATATAATGATGATCTATACTTAAGTACATCGTAGTATTGGATAGGATACTCAAGTTCAGTTCCGTTTCCGTGTTCATTTCGTTCGTGTGAATTTAGCATGTTCATTATTATTATTTTATTGATTTCGTGTGATTTATTTATTTTTGTTTGTACGTGATATTTATATATTTATATCTTTGTCTCCTCAATGTGCAATCTCGATCTTGATTTATTAGTATTATTCGTATTATATGTGTGACATTCCAAATCGTTTTGTTTTGGTTGCAGCCTGCAGTTAAGCAATTTATGATTTATCTAACTCTTGCATTCAAATATATATACATACTAAATATACATACATATATATAAATATATATAGCTCTCAAATAAACGCATAAAAGCTGCATTTATACAAATATCTTTAGATCAGTTTATCGTACAATTATGCTAGGCTCCCTTTCGGTCATCAGACGGACTCCACAACCAGATTGGTTTTGAATATTGTGCTGTCATTGTGCAGCGCCTCGAGCTTGGTGATTTCGAAGGCCTGATAGACCTCTCGGAAGTCCATTATATTGCGAGGCGAACTGTCCATCCAGAAGCGATCGAATTCGAAGAACAAATAGCAATATAATCGATGGAAATCGTCAACGGAACTAAAGTTCTGCTTGTGCTGAGCCACCTGATTGTAGAAGTGCGTCTTGGCGGCGCCAGTGCGTAGCAAATTGAATGCGAGGGCAGTCAGATTGATGCCCACAATGGCATAGGTATAGCCCAGTGTGGGATGCATCGAATGTAGGAGCACATGCTTGGCCGCATCGTTGTAGGCAGTGGCAAAGTATAATAGATTCTCCAAGCCCAACATGCCCATGCCGCGGAAGTCTGTCTTGGGATCATCTCCCTGGAAACCAATGTCCTGCCACTGCTTGGAAATGCGTCCATCCAGCGGAGTCTCAGGCATCAGTAGCTGCCACAGTTGCAGTAGCTTCTGTTCGTGCTCCAAGTTGTCCGAATCATATGCCTCCGCTCGTAGTTCCTCCACTTGATGCATGAGGCGTTTGTAGCCCCAGATGGTTGTCACGCAATTGCCAAAGAGTCTTCCGAAATCTGGATGCACATTGCTCTTGATGCGCTTCGCACGCGACACAACCTGAACGGCGCGGGGTGCTGCAGGGAAAGGTAAGTGAATCATTAAGAGACTTGAAATCTATATTTATTTATTGCTGACTCACCGAAGTAGAGCAACTCTTTGTCCGTCGCATAGGGCACTGCCTCATCCAGTTCCCGTAGAAGGGTTTTAATTTCCGGCTGCTTGGACAGCGACAGGGAACGTTCAATTTGGCGGCATCGGGATGCACCTGCTCTTGCGCCGTAGCAGATGCGCTGCAGCTCAGAGAGGCGAGTGAACACATGCAGAAACCACTTGATGAAGGGCCGAATGTAGCTCACAACAAATGGTAACATTTTATCCAATAGAAACATTTTGCGCGTTATTTTATTCTTTTCGCAATATTAATTATTAGTTCTTGTTTGGCAAAGCGTTGTCATGGCAACGCATAATCTTGTCTCTTGCAAAATAATATAGAAATAAAAACTTTAATTTACGATCACACGTTGTAAAAATCAGATGTTGCAATAGCTTCTCATTATAATAATAACAGCACTAGTTGTTGTTTTTTATTTTAATAATTAAAATATGCATCATGTAGTGCTGTAAAAAACGCACTTAACAGCAGCTGTTGATTTAAGTGCGACCATTTTCAACTCTGGCAGTGTTTAACAGCCAAAGTCAGCTGTTTGGCAATTGTTGATTGGCGCCGTGGCTAACAAATTTTATTATCAACCTTTGCTTTTGCGTTTTGATGACTGAAAAACGTTATGGAGAACGCATTGTTAGTCAACGTTTATACATTAATTATTAACATGTATTATAAACTGTATTTACAGAGCTTTCTATCTTCAAGCATAGTCTAAAATCCATAAACAAGTGCTAACACTTTAAGCTTGATGATACTATAGATTTATAAGTTTACGCATCTTGCCAGATAGTGTAGGCTTTTCGCCTAGTCCGTTGATAGTCTCTAGTCGTAGCTATCAGAATTTTTATTATTGTACTTTCAGTTACAATCAACAAGAGGAGGGCAACACATTTATTCGATTGCGTTCAGTGAGAGAGATAAGAATTCAAAATGCTCCCGGAAAACGGCAAACTTTGGCTTAAATTGCATGAGGGTGTGTGTGAAGTGAAAGTGTTTCCTAGTTTTATAGTATTAATTTTCATCATAACTATAACTAATAGTTGCTTAGAAATACATTTGATTAATGAAGTGTGATATCATGTTTCAGCCAGCTGTTCTTGTTAAGAAGTTTCACCTGTAGACAGCCAAACGTTTCGTGTTTCTAAAAATGTAATTTAGTATTCGAAACGCGTGTCTATGATGAATATAAGTATTATAATATCAGCAAATCACGACAAAGCTTAATAGAGCCATTATCGATTTTTAAAGTGCGCCAAATTAGATACTATAGATACATACAAATGTATTTAGTTACGTGGATATTTCATCCTTCATATATATAGACATATATACATATATATTTTCTTTACATATATTTTATAATCTTTATTAAAAGAAAGTAGAAATTTCTTCGAGAGCTTCACTAATTTTTATTCAAACACCTTCATAGAGCTAATTAATATTCTTTGTAGGAAAGTATGAGGTGCGAAGTCTGGCAGAGGCAGACTTGGAAGAGGCTCTTGATGTAAGTATCTTTATCATATACGAAATTGGTAAACTTGTATATTGTGCAAAAATATCGCATGCTGTGTAAAAAAACTTCAAGATCTAGAAACGAGAGAAAAACAATATTGAGCAAATCTCCCAATGTGGCGTCGGTGGTGTAATGGTCAGCATAGTTGCCTTCCAAGCAGTTGACCCGGGTTCGATTCCCGGCCGACGCAGATCGCTTTTTTGCAGTTTTTATTTATTTTTTTTGGTAATTTTTATTACTTCAGGTTCTGGACGCATCATTCTTTATTAACGAATCCGTTTGCAATGGCTGCGAAATTAATCTACCACAAGCCAAGCAAGCGCGCGAGGAGTTGCGTTTGCTGTGCCGCATGACTGCGCAGGATGGCGTCTCCCTGATCCTGAGGCATATAGAGAGTGGACGCATTGCGGCTGTGGCGTTCAACAAACTGCAGGTATGGTTAAAGAGGCAAAGAGTTAGAAGAGTGACTCGTAACTCTATCATTTGTTTATCAGTTTGCTCCGCCCGCTGGTGAGGATCCTTTCTTTGTCAAATTTCGCAAGGAGAAGACGCACAGTCCGCAGGCACAGTGCCTTATGGATTTTATGATTGAGGTGGACAGCATGGTCGATGCTTGTGCTGTTTACAACCTGGATTGTGTCAATGAGCTGATGTTCTTGGCCACTTTGCCGGAATATGGTCGACTGGGACTAGGTCGCACCCTCGTCGAGATGACAATTCAACTGACGCGCGTATTGGGCCAAGGTCATGAATTCGAGGATGTCGCCGCAGAATTGCGTGGTAAACGTCCAAAGGCGGTTACAGCCATTTGGACATCCTCTTATACCCAAAAAATTGGTGGGGCCGTGGGCTTTAAGGTGCTGAACACAGTTCCATTTAGCCGTTTCGTATACAACGGCAAACGCTTTGATGAGCGTATTGATCCTTTGCATGAGTTAACCGAGCAGGTTATTTACATATTGTAAACCAAATAATGTAAAATAAATAAGGTAAAATGGTTAATATATAATAAATAGTGTGTGTTAAACAAAAAAATAGAATAACTATAGAGAAACAAATCAAAACAAATAATTTGCTATAAATAAAATATAAATTGGCAAAAAATTATACAAGTGCGTCGGCCGGGAATCGAACCCGGGTCAACTGCTTGGAAGGCAACTATGCTAACCATTACACCACCGACGCCCATGTTTTAAGCAGTCTTTTGTAAGTATTTAAACCCCACAACGAGCAGTGTTGTAAGCTTTCGACACGTTAATGTTATGTTAACATAACAGTTTCTGTTAACAGAGCTGGCATCTCTTCGCAACAACTTAACAGTGTTGCCGATTAAGCATTTTTCTCGCCAAAACTATGCCACTTATTGAAAGCGAACTATGGAAAAAGGTTAGAAAATACGGTGGTACTAAATTTCTTAGAAACGTAGTTAGCTCTTTCAGTTTTTTGCTCTATTTTTCTATAAATTATAAGATTAAAGTATATATTTTGGTATATTGTATATATTTTTTTGATTAATTTTCTTAAACAAGTTTATGCAGTTCCATTTTATGTTGTGTATTTTCATCTTTTTATTTTGACTAGAATAGCTTTTTTACCTTCTCCTTTTTATATTGGTTTGTAACTTGTTATTGAAAGTTATTATATAAACCGCATACTACCCTTAATTACTTTGTTGGGCGCCTTCTGACAGTTAAATGGCACTGCTTATAGGTTCAGGTCAACCCTTCCTACAGTTCCATTGTTGATTTCAATTTTTGCACTTTACATAAGCACTTTGAAAAGGAGAAAAAATATAAAACGTTTCAAATGAGATTAAAATTTCTACACAATCCACACACACACACACATACATACGCACACACAGTGCGTTCCCGAGTGTGTTCGGCCAGGCATGCACTCAAGAGGATTTCGCCAGCCTTAATACTCAGTGTCAACACTGAGGGATCAGGGCAACAGTGTGATAAGCATTACTCTCTCTCTCTCTCTCTCTCTCTGAGTTCGTAGTTCGCTTGTCTACCTCAACAATGGGTTTGGGTTTTTAATTAGAATTCGAATAAAAAAGTTGAATTGAAAATCGTTTGACAAGGCTGAGGCGCAACCCCCTTCACACTGTGCAATTGCTTGTAATGATATAGGGACAGGGACAGCGAGAGAGAGAGAGGAACAGAGATAGCACTGCTACTGGGGTAAGTCGTCATTGAGGCGGTTACGCTTGATTGTGCTATATGACGTGTGCATAATTCACTGCATGATATTGACTAGGGTCCTATAGCCTCCAGGTAGTGTTCACTTTATTGGTGCCCTAATTACATAGTACAAACTGTTTTGTATAGTTCGGAAACTGAGCAAAATTTTGAAATTCAAGCAGGTGTTCTCCAGTTAAACATACATTTACATAGTTTCTTTTTCTAAATACCATACCACTAAATTATGAATTCTTTAATTACATTAATTAATACTTAGTATACCAAACAAGGTCTTTCTGTGGTGACTGTAGCTGTTGTACATATATTATTGTTTTAAAGGGGTATATTGTCTTCTTTGTTGGTTCAGCATTTTAAATGTTATGGATTTAATAACCTAAAGATAAGTTTAAATTTATAAAACTATGTCTAGATTAATTAGTATTAATTTAATTTGTTCAAACTTATTTATTTAATTTATTTTGTATTTATCCTATGCATAATTAACTGAACATGTTCCAAAACTAAATTACACTAAAAAATATAAAAAAATTGTAAAAAGTTATACAATGTGCGTCGGCCGGGAATCGAACCCGGGTCAACTGCTTGGAAGGCAACTATGCTGACCATTACACCACCGACGCCCATGAGTTTTAAGGTAAAATTTGTCTTAGAATTTGCCACGCCCCTTTTCAAACCACTAAATTATAAAAAACGTATTGCAAACGCAATTCTGAAACTTCATTTATACTTTTTTGATATGTACAATAATGATTTCTGATTTAAATTGAACAAAAATATAATAATTATTAAACAAATCTATTAAGAAGAACAGATAAAGCGGGTAGAGTATGTAAATTTTGCTTGATTGTAGCATTCTTACTTATTGTTGAGACAGGTTTAGCATCGGATGTCAATAAAACAACTCATAGCGCTGTTAAAAATCTTACGATTTGCATTAAACATTTTAAGTATATTGAATGTTGACAACGAAGGGTTTACTTAATGTTTCCAATATTCATGATCGGTATCACTAGCCGAGTCGATTAAGCCATGCCGGTCGGTCTATTGTCTGTTGGTCTGTCTGTATGTCTGTTTATCTGTCTGTCTGTTTATATGTATGTCTGTTTATATGTCTGTCTATGTGAACACACCAGATCTCAGCTATTATAAAAGCTAGAGACAACAAATTTGCATAAAGATTTCTATAATTCATGGGTTAATTATGTTGCTAATCAAGCGCTAATAAATTCTTTAATTTTGCTATTCGATTTGTAAGCAACATATAAATTATAAAACTTACTGAATTTAACATATAATTATCTTACTAAAATATCTAGTTCTTCTCAAAATTTCATTCCCAACGGACAATAAACACAAAAAATATTCAAGTCACCTTAATGCCAAAAATTCCGAGCAGACTACATATCTTCTTGGTTGACTCTTCAATTGAATGGCTTAACATAAACTGTTAAGGATAATAAATCAGTCTCTAGATCATATTTCAAAGAGCAAATGCGTCTGTACAACAGTCTGAAATAGTACAACCAAGCGAACTAGAGTTACCCAATTGAAGCTTCCTTTAGGCGCCCTATTGCGATACCTGTGCGGTCTTTGAATTGTGGCAAAGTGCAGTGGGATGTTAACTGATTGCCACTAGGCAACAACTTGATAAAATTGAAAACTAATTTGTTTACACAGCTGCACAAAACGAGCAGCGACGGCAATGAAAACAACAACGTAGAGAGAGGGAGGGGAACAACAATTTGTTGATCATGGGTCGCCTTGCCTGGCCTTCTCAGTGATGATGATGAGGCGCGGGAAGGAAGAAGGGCAGACAGACAGCACAGGGAAAAAGGACAACAAACAAACTGTGCACGGGGTTCATCATTGCGGGCTCGAACCCGCCGACGAGGGAGTGAGGAAGGTAGCGATTCGAGGATTCGAGGGATCTCGCATATTTTGACACCCCTGTCGTCGTTGTTGTGTGCGCCGCAAAATATGCAGCGTACATTTTAATGGAGCTGTTCCGAATTTCCAGAGACAATGCAAATATTTGCGTTTGTCTTTCGTGGCTAATGCTTAAAAATTATGCTGGTTGACAAATTTTTTAGCTGATTCTAGTTTTTGTCACTTTACTGTTGGTTCATCTCTTTGTTTGGCTGCAACAATCCATTAATTAGACTTACTTGCTCTGCTCAACAGAGAGAGAGAGGGAGAGAGAAAGATTATCGATGTATACTCCAAGAGCAGCTGCAGTTACTCTACCTTCCTTCCCTTTGCCACCCTCTATACCCCTCTCCAATTGAGCTACACTTGTCGCTACACTCGTACAATAATTCCGCTTAAACGGATAAATCGGCGCGATAATCAAAAAACAATTTAATGTGTGTCTGCCATATGAAAATCAGCTTGAATAACTCTCGCATACCCTGCCTGCCTGCCTGCCTGCCTGACAAGCTCACACTTAATAAGCTTATGACACCCTACCCTGCAGTGCAACCCTGCGAGCAGCGCTGAAGTTTCAACTGCTCGACGCTGATTGGCCAGCGCGGCGCTTGGGTCCCGCCCCCTTTTGACTAAATTTGCCTTTTGATGTGGCGCCGCCATTGATATGACAGACAACGTGGTTCACACACAGGCACACACACACACACAGATACACACATACAGGCACACATGTTTATCCGGCCAGGAATACGGCAGAGGCGAACAACCCTCGTTCGTAGTGCGCTCTTATCAGGGCCTCTAGATGTGTCCTGACGTGCTCCTTGCCCGGGCTCTGACGCTGTCATTCGCCCCGTAGCTGTTCGCGCGTTCGCTACCAAATCGCGCTTCAATGTTGCAACAAAAGCTGGCAATGTTAAAGAACTATTCGGCCCGGGTCTGAAGAAGTATGTCATATCTGCTTTTAAAATAGTGTTATATATGCCAAACGTATGTGAACTATCTTGTTTGACAGTTCCACTTTAAACTAACGTGCAATTCATAAGGATATATCGTGTGCTGATTCTGCTCTGTGTGGATATTGGATATAAATACTTGAAGAAGGTAACAATGGGATTAAATATGCTATGATTACTCTGAGTATCTATGCCGTCGGAGTGTTTGTTAAACTCTACCAAACTTAAATGAAGATAGAAGGAAAGAAATAGACTAAAGAACCATGAATGTTTATATTATTTACTATAAGATTCAGTGGAATTTTAAAAAAATGAAGACTTGGAAAATAAATCTTTACTGGTTCTACTAAGCTAAGTAACTCACGTATTGGGGTAATAGTTGTTGCAAATAATATATTAACTTTACCCAGATACTTGTCACGCAAGGAGACAACTTCCACACCATATATTATATACATTCACATGTATTTGGTTGATCAGCCTCAACAGGCGAGTTGAGTCCGTATATTGTTCCATATTTTACAAAGCAAATGAGTCTGTTAATTCGCAAGCTGACTTGTTATTTCAATTTAAGATTAAATAACATTATTTTGTATTATTTATTTATACAATTGTAGATTGAAAAGCATCAGAAAACTAAACCATATAACTATCAAAGAAAACGCAGATGAAAACCAAGATATAAAACAAAGTATTCTTGTTCTTTTAATTAAAATTCTTAGTTTGCATTGCAAATTTTATCTTAAACGTATTTCAGTTGATGAAGAAGGAATTACTCTATAAGGAAAATTATTTTTTGAGTCAGAGTTCTTTTGCTTTATATTTCATATAGTCATCAGCATATATGACAAGAGTTTAGTATATGTTTGCTGTTGAAAAGTTCCCAAATCCCGTAACTATTGTATTGAGTTGTGTTAGGGGTGTCTGATAAACTTGTCCAGCCAGATCCTTGTTATCTTATCTACAGTGTATGTTAAACATGTTTATTATTAGTGGTACAATTGAATGTGTTTTTATCGTTGTAACATGAGCCGATAAGTCAAATGATACGGAAATCTATAAAAAATCATTTTGTTAATCCTTTTACAGAGCTTTTCCCTTGCTGCAGCTGCGAATCAGAAGTCAAAAGGGACGCGGACACGTGCTGCACTTGTTCAACAAAGGAAACAATCAGATCGGAATAGTTTGCTTGTTCGGCACGTGACCAACACGCGTCATCAATTAGGAGGGCGTTGGATCTATCGTTATGCACTTAAGTGTCCACTTGTCGCACAATTAGAAGAGAGACAACAAGAGCAACAACAAAATCAGCAGTTGACAAAATGTTTTCCATGGACAATTTCGATCTGGAGGCCACCATGGCACGCCACTTCTTCGAGGGTTCTCAGGCGACAAACGCATCGAACTCCAGCTCCGAATACTTCTTCGGAGAGGAGCACAGCTCGGAGAGTGATGACGATGACGATGCATATAGCAGTGGTTTCAACAGCGACCAGGAGAACACTGAGAAGACGTAAGTGCGGGAAGCTGATCCTATACAAAACGACTTCAATTGATCTCTCTTGACCGATCTCTCTCTCTCTCTCTCTCTGTCTCTTTGTAGCCGGCGAAGTCACAAGCCGCGACGCTTGAAGTGCGCTTCCCAGATGGCCCAGCAGCGTCAGGCAGCGAATCTTCGCGAGCGACGCCGCATGCAGAGCATCAACGAGGCTTTCGAGGGGCTGCGCACCCACATACCCACGCTGCCCTACGAGAAGCGGCTGAGCAAGGTAAGCAAGGTACATATAATCGGACTGAATAAAAATCATATTAAGATATAAGAAAATGTATGATAAGAGTAGCAAAATTTTGAAAAAATTAAAATATGTATAACACCAAGGAGAATAGTATTTGAAAATAGAAGAAAAGAGAAGATAAAAGTAGAAAAAATATAAAAACAAAAAATATATATATATATAACTAGCAACCAGTATTAAATCGAATGTGGAATCAGTTTTGTAGATCTTCGCTGTAGTATATAGTCTAATTTATCTATATCTATGTCTGTCTCTATATTCTGTTTTGCTTAAATAGTAATTAAAATCCCTTGATATATTGAAAGCCTGTAAACTTTCAGAAGCAATACCTTGAAAACTAAACGAGATATTATTATTATTATTATAATCTTTCTTATTTGTTTTCATCGTATTATGTTTAAGATCGATGCAATTAGAATTTAAAATTAAATTTTCTTCTTTCTTCTTTAAATTTACACAAACTTGTGCATCTACATAAATTATAAGATTGAAAATATATGAATAATTAGAAATTAGTATCTAATAAATAATTATTCAGTATTGTAGATCTTAAATCTATTAACTTTATAAATCTCTGTGTTTGAAAGTAAAAATAAGAATCTGTTAAGATATTGACATACTGCAAAAATTCTAAAAACTAGGCGAGATATTCTAATAACTTAATAAGCAACGGAATTCTACTTTAGAATTTGATCATAGAATTAATTGCAATTTAAACAACTCGGCAAATCCTTTTTAGATTTCTACATTATTAAGTAAAGTTCTTAGGCTGCATATCATGAGAGATAAAGGTAGCAGTTATCACTAGAGCTGGAAAAACATCGATCTTACATCGAGAAACATCGATTTTTCATATGAAAAACCTCAGCCAATGATTCTTCAGCTCTAGTTATGACAATGAAATTTGCAATTTCTACTATGTAGCTATTATTTTCTTCAAACAGTGCTCATATTTGATTAGCTCACAAAACGGTACCCATTAATTTTCTCACACAAGGTGGATACACTAAAACTGGCCATTAGCTACATAACCTTCCTGAGCGAAATGGTCAAGAAGGACAAGAACGGCAACGAGCCGGGGCTGAGCTTGCAGCGCAACTACCAAAAGGAGCCGCCCAAGAAAATCATTCTGAAGGATCGCAGTAAGTTGTCAATCATGCAGCAGACATCAATCAAAATTTGCTCTGCATGCGAGTGGGCGGTGGGCGTGACCAGGTCTATATATAATAACATAATTCAGCTGGACCAGAAGTTTATCATACATATTTAAGGTTCATTCCGGTAGATGATGATGAGGATGGTGTCGGTCTTCGTCTCTGTTCAGGGGGTTGCTCAGGGTTGCTCGGGGCTGTGTAGGTTGAGGGTTTCTACGGATGGTACTGCTGCTGCTGCTGCTGCGTCTGTCTAAGTGTAACTAATTAGAATTTTCACACTTTCCCGTCCGCTTCGTTTTGCGGGCTTCGCGTGACTGCCAGTCAAGCAAATTGCGCATCGATCACGAAGGAGCACACGATGATGAAGAACGGTTCATTGGTGTGCTTGGTACGGCAATAGATACGGTGGATATACGAGAGGGAAGGGGGCAGAATAGTTGGCACAATGGATTAGGGGTTTCCGTGCGTCAGCTCATAAAAGCGCCTTTAGTTACGGTTTTTGGGTTAATAATTTTTCTATTCAAAATGTATGACACTGCAGGCATCCCCATTCCCATCCCGATCGATCCCAGCGAGCACATCTGCATAACTAATAGCTCTACCACTTCGTTGTTCAAAGGGGTGAAGCACTTCTGGGGTGATTTCTCTCCGCTCAATTCCCGCAGGAACTACAGGAATTTGTTCAAGTTTTTTTTTCTAGATTTCACTGTCAAAACATACATTTTTACTGGTTAAAATAGAGTTAAGGTGAAGATCGTTAGGGTTTGTATTTATTTCGTTTTAAGTGTTGCTGTTTTATAGTTTTTTTTTTCAGAGTCTTGTGGGAATAGATTGGGAAAAGGAATTTAGCAATAGATTTATAGACTCAACTTCGTGCCGTTTCAAAAGATTAAACTGTTTCTGTAATTTGTTAATTTAGTATGGCCAAGTAATAGATGATAAATCCGAAAAAACCTTATTGATATTAATTTAGCTTTACTTGAGTTTAATGAAAACCCATTTGAGATTCTAAAGACTATCAACAGCTTATTTCTCAAAATTTGTAGTTTAGTTATAAATCCATGAGATCCTCAGGATTATATCCGATCATGGCCAAATTCAATTGACCTGTTTCTGCGGTAATCAGGGGTATTAGGAATCATACACATTAAAACATAACGATAGTTGTAAATCGTTAAACAGCTTTAACTGTTTCTAAATATTTGGTAACTTTATCTAAGTTATAGGAATTTCTGATTATATCAAATGGTATTAGACATGTTTCTGAAGTTACTTGAAGTTTTATAAATTCTACAGATTCAGACACACTTGCAAAACTATAGTAATATATCATTAAACAAGTAAAACTATTTCTTACAATTGATAGTTTACTCAATCCATTTATAAAGTTATATAAATCCATGAATGTTTTAAGATTATATCGAAAAGTTATAAGAATCGACAAAAAATATACCTAAATTCATTCCAGGTATTTCTTAGGTTTATAGTTACCTAAGAAGTACCTCGAATGAATTTTGGTATATTTCTTTAGATTTTTATGAAATGACAGAATAATAAGCATGACGATCATCATCAGTGTTTTAGAAATATGTATCAATATGTAAAACAATATAATATGTATGTATAATATATAATACAATATAATATGTATGTATTAAGATGTAAAACAGTTTCTGAAAATTTGTATATTAGTAATTCCTTCAGTAAAGTTATAAAAATCGTAGATCAAACTTCGAATTATATTGAAATATATTAAAATTTATTAAACATACTTCTAAGGCAAATAGAGATTATATGATATAATCATTTGTTAGAAATACCGTAAGGGTTTCTGGCTAAATTTGTTCTCGCTATTAACCCCAACCCGAAATCCCCGACAAAATATTGTGAAAAGAACATGTGACAGTCCGACATATAATTTGTTATGATAAAATCCAACATGACATACACCTTGCCCAACTTGCAGCTCCCACAGCACAATCAGAATGGGGAACAACAGAGAGTAGTGGCAACAACAACAACAACAACAGCAACAATAGAAGCAACAGAACGAACAACAACTACAAAAACAGAACCCAATCGACATAATCATATCGTGAGAAATTCGTTACACTCGAGCAGATGTCGACTGTCGCCATTGCCATCGCCATGAGGCTAGAGTTTTTGTGGGTCCTGTTAAAGGGCAACTGAGGCCAACGAAGGATAAAGCGCTGGCATGGTGGAGATAGCGAGGGGGAGGGGGGATCTGTGGATATGTGTGTATGTGTGTATGCATGTGAATGTGGGGATAGCAAAAGCGTTTTCATGCTTAACGGGCATTAAAAATGTTGAACGAAAGCGGCAAAAACAAAAATAAATAGATAAAAATCGCAAGCCCAAAACGAGGGTATGTTGGAGGGGGCATGGCTGCAAGTGGATTGTGGACGGGGAACAGTGCCGCACGCGCCTGGCATATGTTCACACCAACTTGCAAAGATGACAAGGGAATGAGGGCACAAGAGCACACGAGGGGAGGGATAAGGAAGAGGAAGGGGAAGGGGAAGCGTAAAGCTCTGCGGTTAGAGAGGGTGGCGGGTGTTGGGTGGCGGGGGTGGTTGGGCTGCTGTGTGTCGCATATTTGAGCAACACCCGCATGAAGCACTCGAAAACTGCGAGTGCTACAAATTACCCAACTGCGGCAGAGATTGGAATGAGGCATTATCCTTGCTGCAAGCTGATTGGACATAGCGCACACAGTCAGACTTGTCAGGGAAGGGGCAGGAGGAAGTGCAGGAGGAGGAGGATTCGTATTTGAGTTTTGTTTGTTCGCACAGCGAGCGGGCAGCTGCAACAACAATAGAGGAAGAACCCCTCGTACGGCAAACCCTTTTCCCTCTCCTCGATTGCTCCGCTTGTTTGCTCTGCTCCTGCTGCTGTTCCAATTCCTGTCATCACTGTCGCATCTCTTTGTAATGTGTCCGCTAATGGCGTTTGCACAGTTTTTGGCAACACTCTTAATTGACTGGGTGACTCCATATCTAATTGACTAATTTACCTTTCAGCCGGCGGCATGGCGCACTCCTTGTCCTGGTACCGCAAAGGGGATCGCTATCCGGGCAGCAAGCTATACGCACGCACATGGACACCCGACGATCCCAATGGACCAGTTCCCCAACCCCTATATGCGAGCAACAACACGGCGAAGGCTGCTGGCAACCATAGCTCCAACAGCAACTCTAGTCAGCTCCAGAATCAGAGCAGCAATCAGAGCAGCGATGAGTTCAATGTCAGCGCTGGCGATATGGGCGATGCCGGCGCCACTGCGTCCAGCATCTTTGGCACTGGAGGCGCCACTGGGCTCTAAGATGGGAAGAAGAAGGAGATGCATTTCTCAGACCGCAATTCTCTCTCAACAACTAGTCAAGCTTGCTAGTCCTATGGCGATATATAGTGGCACACCTATAATATATATATACACACACAAACACACACACACACCAACAAACAAACCAACACATATATATTCCAATTCCTTAAAATATTAAAAACATGTTCTGTGGTATTTAATTGCTCTAAGTTTGCTCTAATATCTAAATGTTATACTTAGTGGTTTAGTTTAAAATCGAATAAACTTAAATATGAATAATTGAAACCGGAAAATGAATTTCTTAAAAACTAAAAAGATTTAGCTTGACAACAAATTATTTCTTAGTATTTATAAATATTTTAATTTACAATATAAAACTGAGAGCCAGAGAGTTGTATATACATAGTATTCATTTAGTTGAAACTTAATACTAAAATTAGTTACTTTAAACATGAATATAAAAGGTGTTCTTTAAAAACTGAGGGATTATCCTTATACAGCACTAAAACGAACTTATTCCAGAGCATTACAAAAACTGGTAAGTAACTGTGGAAATTCATAATACATTAGTTTATCTTGAAAATTTTAATATGAATACTGAACATTTTTTTAAAGATTTTAGTTCTACCACTTTATCTTTTAAAACAATAAAAACCAAATATTTGTGAGATTTTGGGAATATTTTCATTTATAAATATATAAAATTGTAAAACAGCTCTAGAAATATGTAAGCTAATATACTAGTTTCAACATAAATATGAATTGGAGTTCCTTAATTACTTAATGATTTTTCTGTTATAGTAGTGCAAATTCAATATTTCAGAGTAATTTAAAAATATTTTGATTTACGACAGAGAAATATGTAAAACTTTATAAGGTAATTAGTTTATCTATAATATGCTGATAACAGAAGTATTTAATAACTGGCGTATTTAAAACAGTTAAAAAAAATTTCTAACAATATTTTGGTTTTTAAATAGGAAACTGGAAGAACTGTAAAACACCCTTTAGGTAATCAATCATATACATCATTTCCAGCTAAATGTTTACCATCATATCGAATCCTAAACATTTCATATCATCTGAAAATGTTTTACAATTAAGAACTGTGATTATACGAACGGGAAACCCTAAGTATTTTGGACTACAAAGTGCAGAACATACGAAATCAATTCTCAAATCATTTACAAATGTTGTAGAGCATACAAGTTCAGCTTAATATCGAACCTCTCAATCCCCGACTATTTGCAGTTCAAGTGACGAGGCCAACAGGCGCAATTTATAACTAAATAACGTAGTTATCAGTACAACATATTGAACACCTGGCCTCGCTTGGCCCCTGTTGTAGATATCATTAAAAAGACAGGGACTCGAATCATATTCGAACACATTCGAACACACTATACGCCACGTACAAGTGCTGGCAGCTTCGGGGGTGGGTGCGCTTGAGTCCTGCCCGACCCGGTGTTGCAGCTAGAAAATTATTTCCGGTCTTCCGACATGCACACGCAGTCCGCGAGAAACAATATAGAATTTTATAAAAAACAACAGAGAAAAAGAGAATGGGAATTTATTATTTTTAAGCGTTATAGTTTTGCCGCAAGCGTAGCATTTAAAAAATCATTATGACTGTCATGCACGGTGCAGTAGAAGTGATGGAGGGGGAAGGTGGTAAGGACAAACGTTAGATGGACAGCTGTCGATTCGTTTGCGTCCCTGTGACGCATGCGTACGTTTGGTAGCACAATTTAGATGTTTATCAGCAATTAGGCTTAGCCTCAACAGGGTGTGATTGAGTGTATTGATAAATCCATTTGATCATATGTAAATTTACGCCACATTTTTGTTGTTTTTGATTTTTGTGATGATTTAATTAACTGCACAGCTGCTGTTCGTGCGGGTTGGTCACTCTAAAATTCAAATCTGATAAAAGCGCTCGCACAGCGTTGCCATATCACGCGCTTGCTGCCAATTCCACACTTGAGCTTATTTTATGATGTCTACCAACACTTAAGAGGCCGCCACACGCGAACTAAGTGTGTTGTTTTGTTTCGTTTAAATAAAAGTTGAAATGCGTTTTGCACAAATCATCGTTGGGCCGGCAGGCAGTGGCAAGGTAAAGCAAAACGTATAGTCGAATTGTTCAAAATGTAATTGTCTTTTTCAGTCTACATATTGCAGCTACATGCAGCAGCATGCCATGGACAGCAAGCGAAACATTCAGGTTGTGAATCTCGATCCGGCTGCAGAGCACTTTAATTATACACCGCTGGCGGATATACGAGAACTGATACACCTGGACGATGCCATGGAAGATGAAGAGCTGCACTATGGTCCAAATGGCGGTTTAATATTTTGTCTTGAGTTTCTCATTGAGAATCAGGAATGGCTGAAGGCGCAACTTTGCGGTGCGGATGATGAGCTAATGGTTGGCGAACCCGACGATGATTACATTCTATTCGATATGCCTGGACAAATAGAGTTGTTCACACATCTCAAGATGGGCAGACAGTTGGTTGAGTTGCTGGAGTCATGGAATTTTCGTATCTGTGTTGTTTTCTGCCTGGATTCACAGTTCATGGTAGACGGCGCCAAGTTCATATCAGGCACAATGGCAGCTCTCAGTGTGATGGCCAACATGGAGCAGCCGCATGTAAATGTACTGACCAAAGTGGATCTGTTGAGCAGTGAGGCACGCAAACAGCTGGAACTGTATTTGGAACCAGACACACACAACCTCATGGGGGAGTTAACCATTGGCACAGCCTTTGGGGAGAAATATCAAAAGCTAACAGAAGCCATTGGCGCGCTAATCGAGGATTTTAGGTGAGTAACTAAATATTGATAGCTCAAAGATAGATAAGTAACGTTTACTCGCCGGACAGTAAGATACCATTTGCGTAGTTTTGAAAACACTGAAACATTGAAACACTGAAGTTCCCTACACCAAATTATGTTTGCGTTTATTGTGCAATAATGATCAGAGGATTAGTTCAAAAAGTATTCTTCTAAGTGTGTGATAAACTTACGGGGGCAATGTGTCTTTCAAAATTAAAAATTACCTTTAGAAGTGTATGGTAAACAAGAACCTTCAAACCAAATTTGGTATTCCTAGCTTCTATAATAGCTTAGATCTGTGAGTTCACACAGACGGGCATGGCTAAATCGACTCCCTTTCTGATACCAGCCAAGAATATATACTTTATGATGTCAGCCAAGCTGTCCTTTGCCTGTTACATACATACATTTGCAAAATGTAATTATACCCTTTTTGACTATTTTCAATGTTTTAAGGGCACATTTAATGCATTAACACAATAATACGGGCAGCAATCTGTTTGTAGGGGCTCTATTTTTATAAAATCCGATTAAAAAAGTAATACAATCGAAATATGAAAGTATTTATTCCAACCCTTATGTTTACTTCTCTAAAGAAAAGTAAAGTTCTCTGAGTTTGGGGTAACCAATTGCCTAAGCTTAAATTGTTTATTAAATTTGTTTATATACAAACATGTTTTGTATGAATATTAGATATAACATTGCATAAATGCTGCAGATACACTTAAATCTAGAAGGCCGCCAGTTGAGTTAGTTCTTGGCTTTACGTGTCGGATGAAATGGATGCTCCATTTGCGACAAATCTGGAGGATTCTGTTCAAATGCAATAATCTCCTGCATACCGCTATTGGCAATCTGCCATAGCTCTGGATACTCCGCCTTGAAGGTGGCATACCATTTCTGAACCAACGGGTATGGCGAGAAATCAAAGGCAATTGCCTCCAGGCAGAGTGTAGACGAAACCAGAGCAAAGTCAGCAATGGTTACATTCTCACCAGCTGCATATTTAGTGCCCAAACGTTGTAGATATGTCTCGAATACTTCCAGGGCATTTTCCACCTTCTTCAGCGACATGGCGGTACGTTCATAGTCAAAGAATATTGGTGCCATGCTGTGTGCCGAGATGGGAGCATAGTAGAAGCCCATATTGAAGCACAGTCGCTGATTGACCAATGCCCTCTCATTGGGATCCTCGGGGTAGAAAGTCGATAGCGGCGCATACTTGTCGCACAAGTATTGCATAATAGCGATGCTCTCAGACAAATGGAAACCATCGTCGTCCAGCACGGGTATCTCCTTTTGTGGGTTCATCTATCGATGGGATAAGGTTATATTAAAGTATATCATCTATTATTCAATTTGGGTTATCCCTTACCTTGGCATAGTCCTCTGTGCGGTGCTCCAGTGCACAAAAGTCCACATTAATAAGCTGGTACTGTATCTCAAGCGCCTTGAGAGTCATTCGCACCGCCAGCGAGGGGGGTCCATCAGATACGGCGTACAGCTTCATCGTGTAAATGGGTCTGCAAGTATTAGAAATATATGCAAAATAAGTTTATCAACATGTGTGCTGCTTGTTTGTGTATGTGTCTAATTGAACCGGTTTCGCTAGCAAACATGTTTCCAAAGGCAAAAAAAGTGAAAGTGAAAATATGCGTCTATTTTTGGAAACACTTGTTTTCTTATATTTTCGTTGCTTTTTGTGCGTGTATTAGAAACTTTTGAATAGAAATGTATTTTCCTATACATTCCCCAGATATTGTTTTGGTATTTACCAGATTTGATTTGAAATTGACTGCGAATCTATAAAGCGCACGCTTCAAGCTCTCAAACTCAACTGATGTTGTTGATCGCAAACACATAACTCGATTTGCTTTGAATTCCACTGAAAAGTATTTTTAATTGCGGCTGGTTTAGTCGCCTATTGAATGCCCTACGCTCTCTTATCAGTTTCAAATTGTACAATAAGAATTTCCATAACCATCTTAGGCTTGCTTTCACTACAGATTGTAGTGTAACAGAAGATGAAGATGTTTGTGGACGTAGTCTACATTAATTGTATCATTATAATTTAATTTATTAAACATTGCAATGTGTGCAATTATCTGTTCGTTTAGTTTTTTTTAGCTCAGCTCAAATAAATCTTTTCAATAAGTTTCTTAGAAGCTTGTTTGCACTAGCTTAACTACATATAGAGCAATATTTCCATTTAGTACTATGTTTTAACTTTTCTAACTAAAATCAAAGGAATCTAAACATTTATTTTAGTATTTCTTGCACTTACTCGATAGTTCCATAGTTTTCCATGTCGGATACCTCCTCGACAACTTCGATAATGGCATCTGTATTATCTTCGTCAACGGTCATAAACTGGTTGCCTTCAACTGTTGCCTCCTCTCCCTCCTCTTCTACAATAACAACACTTTCATCGAATTCATGTTGCTCAATTTCCTCAATTGACTTGGGTGTGGCTTCAATTGATTTGTTGCCTTCAGCTTTGATCCTTGTTGCATTTGCTGAAGTTGTCGCTGATGTTGCTGCTGTTGCACCGCCAGGACTTGTATGACTGCTGCCTGCACTGACACGTGGCTTCTTGTGGACAACAATGCCATCGGTTAGATTGGATACATTGAGACGTTCAACAGCCAAATCACCATATTCCTGTTTAATTTGATCCAGGGATTTCCCAATAAAGTGAAGGGGGCGGAACTTTAATTTCTTATTGTTCTTCTTGTTGATCTCGTTGAATAGTCGCCGCTTGATGTCATCCTCACTGAACGGATGACTGTGGCTGTTATAGACGCGAAGAACACGTATGGATCCATCCTTTTGTGTGGCCGTAGATATGCGACTCTTGCAGTTGATCTCCGGATCACGACTCTTGATGCAGACCCAATAGTTGCGTGAGATAAGGCCACGATTCTTGGCATGATAGATGTAACCATCTACGCATAACATTTCACTGCCCTTGGCTGAGCGCAGTGTGCAGATCTTGGTCAGATCCATGTCCGAAGGCAGCGAAGTCGTCTCGCTACTTACACTGGGAACAGCCTGTGAAGTATTCGAGCGTCTCTTTCTCATATTTGTCAATTGCGGTTTGGGCGTAATGCCATCAAAGGCATTTGGTAATATTTCTATTTTTGCACTTATATTATCGGCGCCATCCTTCATGTACTCGACAATCATTGACGCAGCTGCCTTGTCGTGTTCGGGTTCCATTTTTATGCCATCAATGCCAATGACCTTCTTCATTACCACCTTGCGTCGTGTTGTGGGCGACACATCCTTTAAGTCAGCGTAGCTGCTGTCCCCGTCGCCGGCACTGGTCACCCGTGACTGATCTGTATCCAGCTCCTCGTCGCCATCGCCATCGCCTTCACCTTCCTCGTCGTCATGACTCTCATCGAAGCCAACTTCCAGTGACTGATTGTCTGCCTTATTGTTTGCATTGCTGTCATCTTTGTCCATTGTTGATTGAAGCTTGCTTTCTTGTTTCTTCTGCTGATTTATGCGCCGCAAGATCTCCTGCAGATCGGGCTTGTGTGTGTGCTCACCATTGATACGCAACACCAGCGGTCCATTCTCCACTGGATCCAATGTGACGCGCACGTGGCAGCTTTGCTGCTTGTCTCGTCGCATTATGCACGTGAAGAACATGTGTCCATTGGCGCGACTCTGCGAGTCGAAGTGGAAGAGATGTCGATCCAAGCAAAGTACTTTCCGTCCCTTGGCCGATGGCAAGAATGTGAACTTGGTTAAGTCGGTTTCAGTCAACGGATCATAATCAGGCGACGCCACATAGTTATCAATAATATCATTGGCATTGGGCCATTTTATATCATCATCTGGACTATGCTGCTCCTGTTCCTGCTGTTGCTGGTGCTGCACAGACTCAGTCGCTGCCTCTGCATTATCCACATCCATGTATACCTCGTAGTTCTCCTCGCAATCCTCAATGATAAGCGATTCAACATCCTCGTTCTTCTGTGATTCCGTTATATGCTCGGGATCGAAATACTCCAAGTTGGGGCATTCCTGCAGCACCTCAACCGTTTGATCGTCCTCGACCAGCAGTATCTGATGCCTGGCAAACATTTGCATTAGCTTGTCGGCGGAGTAATGTGGATGTATATGTGCATCGGATTCCATTACATGCATGCGATGAGCACCCGCCAGTGTAGCTTCTGTGCAGATCTTGGCAGTACATTCAATGTCTCTCTTGCGCACACACGTCCAACGATACATGTCGCCCTTGTAGGACTTCCCAGCCAGATAGTACAGCTGACCATCGATGCAAACCATCACGCGACCATCGCGACGTCGTAGCATATAGACCCGATCTTTGTCCTGCAAGGAATGAAATAGGTTTGGGATTATTATTATGAGGATTATACATTTATAGATTTGAGTATTTCTTATTTCATTGGGGGAACTGTACTGTGAACTAGTAGATCTGTTGTACCCCCGCTGAGCTTAGAGCTCCTTTCCCAGTACCGTTTTCCTTAAGAATAAATTGTCTAAACCCATAAGCTCTGGAACTCCGAGAAGGGCTTGCTATCTCGTGCCCTTATTCTGAGTATCTGCACGTCGCACATCTGTCTATACCTAGTTTGCTAAGATGGAGAAGATATTCAATGCCCTTTTAAATTACAGTTACAATACGTTATGGAGAGTTGTCATGCTCCGTTTTGATTAAATCTAAAAATACCAAAGGCAATTGGAACTAATACGGGTAATACTGCAAAAAATACTATAATCTTTATGGTGTCAGTAGGTCAGGTAAGGGGTCTATATTATATTATTGTATTTGGCGCACACCTCAAAGTCCAAATTAAAGGAATATTGATAGTTGTCACCCGGCTCTTGGTTCGTCGATATCCATTCTGGTGGATTGAAACCCGCCGTGGCACGTTCAAAGAGACGTGCCCGTTTCGGTTGTGTGGTACTGTAGGCATCGTTCATTTTCATATTGGAGAGACGCTTGCGCTGGGAGACTTTAGTGATCTCATGGTGACTGCAGCGTGGATGAACATGTCCCTGTATGACATCGACAACAATGTGCGTGGCTTTGTCCATGGCATTGGGCATTATGGTGGAGATGCGTGATCTGCAGGGCATCACTTTGTCCTTGCGCCGGTTGCATAGCCAACGATAGGTGTTGTTTTTGCCAATGCGATCGAAATGGTATAGATAATCGTCGACGCAAAGCATATCGACGCCCTTGGCGGAGCGTACGACATAAACCTTAGATAGGTCCATGTCGTGTTCTTCCATTGTTTTGAATTCTGGGATTTACGTGGTGCGAACGTAAATTCAGCGTTTTTTAGTTACTTTGCCGTTTTGTCGGTGTGTGCCCAAAAAATGTTGAAATCGAAAATGAGTCGATTTTGCTTTTGTTGTTTCTGCTCCTTGGGATTTTTTGGGGTATTTTCGTCACACTTGTTTCACGCGCCAAATCAACTGAAGTTTACACTTAAATGCTTGCACAAAGCTCTGGGATTGTAATATTATATAAAGTAGCGCACAATATGCAATTTTAAGGTTGAGTTAATGTACACATTTTTTACGACGCGACGAAAAATTATATTGCTCATGACCAGGGCTGGCAACTTTAAGTTTTTTCACTGCCAGCGTTGCCACTTTTTTACATTACAGTAATAATCTATTTTTATTTTCGTTTTTTGTACAGCTTGGTACGATTTTTTCCACTCGATACGGAAGACGAGGAGAGCGTTGGTGATCTACTGCTACAGATCGATAGTATTCTGCAGTACGGAGAGGATGCAGATGTACAAGTGCGAGATTTTGATGAGCCGGAGGAGAATGATGAACGAGATCCGGACATATAATTTGTACATATTTTGTTATTTAGAATAAATACAATTAGAAAACAAATTAAATAATATAAATTGTATTTTTAATCGAGCTTCTGGTAAAATTTCTTGCTGTTGTAAGTGGTGTGTAGCCCTGGTTACACGTTTTGCCAACATTCGGCGTTTTACAACACTATTGTGGGCTTCTCTTTTTTGAATGCGTAGCGTCCTAAATAAATAATAATAAGACGTAGTTTTAAGGCAATAAAAGTGTGACATGCAAGAACTGGGATTTGAAGATGTTATCGCTGCGTCGACGGCAACGCAACAGGATATATCGACACGACTTGCCGCCCTCAATCGATGGCAAGAGGAGCAAAAGCGACTGCTCGAGGAGCGTCAAAACAATCAGCGTCTAATGTTGGGACTGGAGCAGAAGAATATGTATCAAATGCTTGGACTGCTGCACAAGGAAGACACGCAAGATGACGAGAGTATATTGGACCAATCTTTATCAGAGAATGAGACGGGAGAAAACGAAGAAATCGAATTGCCGAGACTGGCGGGTTCAAATAGGCAACAACAACAACAACAAAAGCAGGATGTGTACGAGATTGAAGAAGAAAATGTAGAACACTCAGAGGTTGCTGCTGCTCGACCAGCAAAGCCCAAGCGTCCCTTCCTACGGCGTGGGGAAGGATTGAAGCGGCGCTTCAAAGTAGATCCCGACAAGCTGCGCCTTGAAAATTTGCCGCGCTACAAATATGCAAATGCTCATCCACAGTTTCGCGTGCCGCCGCCAGGCAGGGTGAAGAAGCGCAGCATACTAAAGAAAGCCGTCAAAGAGCCGGAAGTTGTGGCAGAGTCTGCGGCGCCTCCTCCATTGTCCATAAAGGAGCAGCGTTTCCAGATGCCCCTTAGAAATGCCAAGAATCTGTGCAGCTCTACACCGGATCTCAAGTCTTCCTCAACTACCACCACCAACTCAACTATTTCCCCCAAGGTGCGGTTTGTCGAGCTTCAGCCGGAGGAGGAGGAGGCACACGTAAGAGGAGGACAAACTGCCGATGATGAAGAGTCTTCTGGTGCTCCCAGCCCCGGTGCCTTGAGTAATCTGTGTTGGGCCAAGGTGCTGGACACGCAACAAATCAAACCACCAGTTCTGCATAGACGATCGGCTCAGATATGCGTTGAGAATGAGGACAACATAAGCATCTTTGAGCTGCTGGAGCAGAAGGCGCGTGAGGGAAACATTGACATGAACTCCAGTTGCGTTCGCACATTCATGGCACGCAAGGAGCAACGTGGACCGATCGGCGATGCTGCTGACGACAGTGATCAGATTGTGGTCACTCAACAGATGCGTGAAATGCGACTGCAGCCAGAGGTGTCTGAGCTCCTAGAGGGTCAGGATGAGGACGATGATGCAAACAGTACCTTGACGTTGACACCACTTAAGCTTCAGGCAGGCAAGACACAGGTGCGGGTTCGATTCTCTGACTCGAATGATACGCATGAATATTCGGACGAGACAACGTTGCAGGATGCCACCAATGTGCAGCTCTTTGAGGAGTTCAAAGCTGCGCTCTTCCAAGCTCTCGATCAGAAAAGGACAAAAGAGGCAAAGACAGCGCAGGAGCCACTCACTCAGGAGCTGCAGAGTAAGGCGAATCTAGTGCGTGAGCGCCTCGAGGAACTGGAGAAGGAGATCGCTACATTTAAAGAACAAAATGCGCAGTTGCTACGCATGAAACAGCAACATGAGCTGGACAAGGCCCAATGTGCTCAGGCTCATCTGGAGGCCATGGAGCGCGTACATGATGAGAAAATACAAGCGGAGATCTACCTGCATGACGAACGCATGAAGATCGAGGAGGAGCGTCGCAAGTTTGAGCAGCAAATGCGTCTACAGAAGAGCAACGTGAACAGCAAGGATAAGAAGGAAATTGCTGCACTGAAGCAGGAGGTAGAGGCGCTTCAGCTGCAGCTTAAGCAGAAGGATCAGACACATGTCTCAGCGCAGGCGCGACTGCGTGCTCAGCTGCGGGCACAGGAAAAGGAGCAACGCGCCTACCAAGATGAAATCGATCTGCTCCATCGTGAGAACAAGCGACTGGAGCAGGAACTGGTCAAGATAACGCGTGAGAGCAACAGCAAAATGCTGCAGGAGATCAATCGTAACATTGCGCGACTGGCGCCCAAAGTGGTGAGTGGGAGTCTAAACATATTCCAGTATAGAAGTAACTAATGATGAAACCTCTAAAGCAACAGGAAGCAGCCTTACCCAAGTCAACCAAGCATGCCGATGAGAATGGTCGACGACACAGCAAATCTCCTGGTGAACCTGTGCGGGAGAAGGCGGCTAAACAGAGTTCAGCGTACAGCGGACGTCGCCCTCCGAGTCTCGGTCGGAGTCGCAAGAAACCTGAGCCGGAAATAAATGAGAGTTATGCCTCTAGCAGCTCCTGTGATTTGGATGTGCCATTCACAAGCAGAGCTTCTGTTGCAGCTGTGGCCAAGCCTGTGGCTACTGCAGCCGATAAAACTGTTGCCGAAAACAATAACAACAACTCCACAGGCGATTTTAAGCGTGAGATTGTCAATGCTGATGGCAGTAAGGATATTTGGTATCCAAATGGCAATCTCAAGAAGATCAGCGCTGATGGCATGAGTGTGCGCATGCTGTACTTCAATAAGGACATCAAGGAGACGGACATACGTGCGGGCACAGTCAAGTATTACTATGCGGAGACCAATACTTGGCATACCACCTATCTGGATGGTCTTGAGATACTTGAGTTTCCCAACGGACAAACCGAGCATCGTCATAAGAACGGCACCATTGAGATACACTTTCCAAACAATACCATCAAGATTGTGGATCCCAATGATGCTGAGAAACTGGAAGAGTGGCGCTATGCAGATGGCACACATCTGGTTCAGTTGCGCAGTGGTGATAAGATATTGCATCTACCCAATGGTCAGAAGGAGATCCATACCAAACTGAACAAACGGCGGGAGTATCCCGATGGCACTGTGAAGCTCGTCTATCCCGATGGGAGTCAGGAGACACGTTACTCCAATGGGCGTGTGCGTCTCAAAGACAAGGATGGCACCCTGATAATGGACACGGACTACGCAAAGTACTGAGTTTATGTTTTAGAATACCTTAAATAATGCAATGCAATGAAATTAGTTATGTTTTCAAGAAATACAAATTGTTTAGCTTTAGTTAAAGTATCTTAACGATGTTTTAATTGAAGGAATGGATTGATAACAAAAATACCATATCTACATTAATTCTCTAAGAGCTTTCAGTCTCCATTCTGGCATTTCTTTGCGTGCGAGCAGTAGAGACATCTTATGGTTCCATCAGCTCTGGGTCATCCACTCCCTCGGCCATCATTAGCTGCTGCTGAAATGCCGAGGCATCCTGATTGAATAGTTTCGATGCGAACTGCACAATCTGGCGATAGGTAAATTCTGTTTTGGCACGTTGTCCCCAGCTATAGAAGATCTTGGGATCATCGAAGGGACTGAGCTGAGAGCGCTCTCGCTTGAGATAAAGCTGTTTCACGAATGTATCTTCGATCATCTTGAGTATACTGTCGCCGAAGTAACCGTGTTCTTCGTGCACGTTCACACCTAGCGTGTCTAGCATGCCGAAGAGCTTATCATCCTCAATCCGATTGCCACGCAGAAAGATATATGTGAGAATAATGTAGAGCATTGTGTATTGAGGACGTTGCAACGCAGTTAGTTCATACGCAGATGCCATAGGAGTCTCCGCCAAGCAAATGTATCTTTTGGGAGTTCCTTCCAGTAGGGTTAGTTTTATGCCATAACGTTCATCGAGTAGTTTGGTCACTAGTGACATTCGCTTAGCCACTTCGTTCTTGCCATCCGCCAGTGCCATTAAATCATTTAATTTAATCGGAACTTTATTCGCAGAATGGCAAAGCAAAAAATTTAAGATTGCTCGCGCTTGAACATCAATAACTGTACGATCCGCGTCCTCCTGGGATTGTCCAACTTGGGATTGTGAGAGAGTTGTATTTGGACGACGTCTTGCATTGCGGGATGTGCTGGCCATGGCGAAATGTATATTTAAATTAATTTTTTGTTTTGAGCGCGTAATGCCGAAAAACTGCAGCTGAACAGGCGTAGAGTTGCCAGCTTTTCACAACTCTGTGGAATAACAGCAAAATAAACTGTTAAGTTCTATCGATAGGTCTATTTATGTTTGTTTGCGTTGGATAACAGCAGCATAAACTGTTAAGTTCTATCGATAAATCAAAGAGTGTTCGATTAACTGTTTCATTTAAATGTTTAAAATTGAGATCATTTGTTTTATTAATTAAATAGATCAGAAAAAGGTTATGAGTATCAAATTTAGCTATACCAAAAAACATAGCTATACTGGCATATCTGCCACTGATACATTGACCATGAGAATCCTTTGTGCACTCAATTAGCTCGTTGAAATGACAAACCGTGCCAAAGCTCTTGAGAAAAGTGCAGCCTTTTGGCATCTATTTCAAACTGTATCAGGTTAATGATTTTTATTGATTATCCACCAATTGCCTTGTGTTTGGCACTATCGCAGTGCAGTTAATTTCATTTTTCACATTCAGTCAACTGGCGCGGGGCAACATAAAAAGTCTGTGTGCAAGTGCGGCGAATTCAAATTGCCGTTTCAAATTTGACTACTATTGCGAATTGGCGAGCATTGAAAATGCATTTCCATCATTTAGATAGTCGGTGCAAGTTGGTAATAATTAAAATGGCTAAAATATGCGACGTCTAGCAGTAGTAGCAGCAGCAGCAGGAAGCAAACAACTTTCAAACTTAATACGTATGACATGCGCGGTCAATATTCGCCGCAACGCAAGCGCGACAGACAGAGTTGCCAACGAAATTGAAATGCATTTTGTGTGTGCAGAGACACGCGCCGCAGACTGCAGACCCGTCTGCCGACTTAGGATAAACATAGTTTATTGCCTTGAAAAGTGTGTTTTAGTGAAAACTAGTTAAATACGAGTATCGAGCTGAGTACCTGCTTGCGTCTGGGATCGGCGGACGTTGTTCCGGCACACAGACTGGCGGAAGGCTGCTGTTGCCTTAATTGATTTGCCATTGAAGTGACCACGGGGCATAAAACATGTGTAAATTCTAATTTAAGTGCGCCTTTTGTTCTCGCCTGTCAGAAAAAGAAACCGGCGGATTATAGAATCTCTTGTCTTATGTAGATTCGAATTTGCATATGAACTGGTGGTGTTTAAGAATTCCCATATTAAGACAGGTCATAATTATGATCATCGTTCGCCCGCAAAGTGAAATGTCAAAACGTAGAGCTTAATAGAAACTCCAACTCTTCTCGTTTTTTAGCCCCATGCATGAGTAAACAATAACAAAACTCATTGTGAACGCGCTTTGACTTTGGCTTTCTATATACAGATAAACATTTTTGCTTTCAAAACCCGCTGGGTAATGTCAACTTTGCCCAGGCACAAGTGCTCATATTTGTTGTTGTTTTTCTTGTCTTTTATGGCAAGCGGACTAATTGTTGTGGACGACCACGACGACGACGACGACGACGAAGAAAATGTCAAAAAGAAAGTCAAGGTCTTTTGCAAAAGACTTCGGCAACGAACTTGCGCGTCTGGCGGTCATAAAAAATTAGCAAATGGCAACCGCAAGTCATTTAGAATTTTCATGATAAATCGCAACTCATGAGGCAAACGATCAAAGATCGCAACGGGTTTTGTTCGCATTGTTGCTTTAGCTTTAGCCATAAAACTATTAATAAACAAATGGCAAAAATTGAAATTGAAAAATCGTTAAAAACTCGTGCGAAAGTCGTGTCTGAAATGCTCTAACAGAACTAAAATATTCCGTCTTGTTTCCATTTGAATTATCTCGAAAGTGAAACCAATGACAACGACTGGCAAACAATGTAAATCGTGTTGAAATCTTTATAATTTTTACATTTCAAGTAAATTTACAAGCTGCGTCTAATTGTTAGAACAACTGAGCGCCAGCTAAGCCGGCTGCTCTTGGCTGGATCTGGTTGCTTGGTTGGTTGGTTTGGTTGCGTGCCGTGTTGTGCTTGAAAGTGGTCTACCTTCGGTTTGGCATTCTTGTCGAACGGGTGTCGAGCTATGGCACCAGCCTCCGAGCCGGCATTTCGATTAGCTGCCGCAGCGAGAGACCTGTTTTGAATTCGCTAAATATCAATAGATTCCACAATTAACGGCGATTTTCCAAAAATCAAAAAATCAATTTACATTAATTCATCGTGTCGCGTAACGTTTATAATTACTATAACATGGCACAGTTTGATCTTAACCCGAATCTTGAATCTTGATTTGCATTATCAAGTAATGTTGTCAGCTAGTCTACACAAAAGAACACAAAAAGAGGGACAAATAATTTAAAGACAGGAATGAAAATATTATAATAAGGTTTTGGTTAAAAATGGGCTGCAATTTCATAATTCATTGATTATACTCTATATTATTATACCTTTGCAGAGGGCTTATTTATTTTGGCTAGGAGTTTGCATCGCACCTTAGCAGACATTTCCGACCTTATAAAATATATATATTCTGAATCAGCATCACAAGGGGAGTCGATCTAGCCATGTCTGTTGCAACGCAAACTAGTCTCCAAGTTTTAGAGCTATATTGATGAAACTTGCCAAAAATGTTTCTTATTGCTGCAAGCTGTATTTAAGCCGGAACGCGCCAGATCAAACTGATATATCGTATAGCTGCCATACAAACTGTCGGGCGGTTTTTGTTATTTGTCAAGATATTGCATACAAAGTTACTATATCGCACTTTTTCTATATATTTAATATGCGTATTAAACTTCAGCACCAGTTTTAATTTTGCAGATAACTTAACTTATCCATTTATAAATTTCATTCATAAAATAAATTAATAATAATAATTGTAAGTTAATAATATCTTCTTATTTATAATATTTAAATATTATTAAACTGCTTTAACTGACATTAGATATCTATATATGCAGACAGATCTGTCCAGAAAAAGCCTGAGCTGTTACCAAACCCCTTCTCTTTCCCCTTCCCCTCACTAATTGTTGCCCTAAATGAATCAACTTTGCTTTTGCTTGTTATCAAAGCTTATCAAACGTTTTGCAACGCTCAGGAACAACAATAACCACATAACAATAGCAACAATTAGCGGCAAACAAATAGATTTATGTATGGCAGTATATATCTGACAGGCGAGTGTGGGGGAGGCAGGCTCACTCGTGCATGGCAAATCGCGCATACGCACCGTGTAGACACAGCCACAGTTGCAGACGCGCTGCAATGCTGCCGACGGGGCTGCCGACTAATGCGTTCGCATTTGAGCAAACAATTACGCACTAAGCGGATCTCAGGTATTTCCCACCCCTCCGCTCCCCTCTCCTTCCCAGCACACGTATTGGGAAACTACTCTATTCGTTTTATTAACTTAAACTGTTGCTAAATCGTCCGTCAGAGTTCGCATTCGCATCGGACTTGGCCTGCAGTTAATGCTTATAAATGACCAGCATAATTTCTATATTCATATTCCGTTTGATTTATACAAATGCGCAGCAAGCACTTCTGCAGTTATATCTATATATATAATATTTATATTGTTGCTGAAGGTCAACCACAGTTGATTTTCTATGTTATTCGATTCGCACAGCTTGTTTTGCCTTCAATTTTCGGTTATTTTTTACGGCTTTTACTGCTCTTGAGATTCACGATCACGATCGAAGCTATTCTAAATGCTACGCTGAGTTTTATATCCCATCTGTCTTTAAAGTGGGCCGGCAACCAGCTAAACTTCAAGCTGAAGATTATTAATTATTATTAAAAAGCAGATCTTGTTTGTGGTTGAGCATCACCGTTGACCGTTTCAGCTTAGCTGCCCCGAAATTAATAGACAACAATTACCAAGCTGCGAATACTCTTTGCATGAGTCATCAGGTTCGGGTACGTAAAAATACCCCACATTATTCTGTGTAGTACGCTGGACAAATGCTAAACACTTGCATACATAATGTTTTTTTTCGATAATTTTTTTGTGACGTTTTTCGCATCGAACTTTCGCAGTTTGTGAAGGTCGATTGCGAGCACTTTTTTGCCTTGCACATGACAAATCTGAATCACACCATTTTATACCGTGTTTAATATGCACAATCGACCACTTTGCCTTGGGTGACCATTTGCCATTGCGCTGTGAGAGATGGGAGAGCGTTAACGTATTTGCCATGCCACGATTACATCAATCTTCGCCTGCTTCCTGTGCAAAAAACTTTCACAACATTGTCGAAAAGTAGCTGCAACTTTTTTTTATAACTTTTCAATAATCATTGTAATTATGTGTCGCATTCGAGCACGCATAAATTGAGCACGGCTTTCGAGTCAAGAGTGTCGCGGTCATGGCTAAAAGGCAGCGTTGACAACATGTCAACAACCAAAATGTCAAACCACTATTCAAATGGCGCTATAAACGACAATAGACTTTCGCTTTAGTGGGTCATTCTCTGGCAAGAGAGCTAACTGGAGTTATAAACAGGTGCGAGTAGCCAGATTAGAGGGCACTCGCTGGTAAGATACTGCGTGAAATAAAAAGACGAGAAATTATCTTTGATTTAGCTATTGATCAAGAAGAATAAAATAATATGAATACTGTCGGACAGTTTCAGTTAAAACAAATAATCAATAAATATCTAGAAGAACAAAGGAAAAGTACAAATAAAGAAACAATTATATGAATTGGTAACTTACGTACCCAACTTATCCAAATCTACACATTAAAGCATTATTACAATAAAACGAAATAAAATATAGCTTTACTTGACATAATATAATACATAAAATACCAATCAACGGCAAGAACATGGAACTATGTAATGGAGTCTACGTTAACACTCACACTTATGCGACTACCCGGATTCATAGTAATTATAATCGGCAAATGAGGAAGCAGATTTATTATAGCCAGCATAATGGGAGCAGAGGTTTCAATTAGAGTCTCGAAGCCATTTTGTGGCATAGGCAATAACAGTATCAAAAAACTCCTAATAACTGCGCAGATAAAGATAAGTTAAACAGAATGGAATCTAACATTCATAGTTTCTCTTAGGCTGCTATAACCAACAGCAAAATAGAGAATTCATAGAACTAAGAAAAAACTCTCTAAGAATTCTTACATGCCAACCGTTTCGGCCCGTTTGAGATATGCAACAAGAAAGAAAGGCACCTACTAGATATTGAAGAGATTAGATCATTCAGTCCAGGTAAAATATCATCGTTGTAACTGATCTCAAAACAGTTACAATGATTACCCAAATAAAGGTCATCAAAACAAAACCCCTGAAAAATCTAAGGATTCATAAGCTCTGCAGAGGTGCAGTAAATATTATTATTATTATGATCGCAATACAGATTCCCTATTCAAATAACAATAATAAGTTGGCACGACAAAACTAAAGTTAACAACAAGATTGGTACAACACAAATCGATTTTGGACATCGAACTACCTCACAAAAAACTGCACACTACAGTCCACAAACTAACTAAGAAAGGATTTTCCCAAATATCTAAGAAATGTATTTAAGATATACTAGAGAGTTAACCAGATTATAAATTTTAGCCAGGAAAATGTATGAGTATACAAATGTTAATTCTGCCTGGCTATAGTTGATCATATAAAAGTGTTAAATCTCTTAAATATATTATCTGCGATCATCAACTAATATTTGCCAGCTTCCTCGTAATCGAAACTTCCGTTTCATAACAAATTCCTATTTGTTGCTTATGTTTCGAATGTTAAGTTTCAGTTAGATGATATTCATGCGATTTGTTGTCGCCTCATTCGCAACTCGATACACGAACTACTATATCTAGGTGTCTGGGGATGCTCGGGTGAAAGTTGAACAATTTACTCGCTGTGATTAAAAGTTGCATGCGCTCTGAGCAGAAATCTACATAGAAATGAAGCGAACCGAAAGCCGAGTCGAAACCATTTCCACATGTTATATAAAAGCGCAAGTGAATTTTGATGAGAGGCCAAGTCGATGTACGATATACATGTGTAGTATGTAGTCTGTCTATAGGGTTTTCTCATTTCGGATGTCTTCATTTTGGTTGCACATGAAAATTTGCGCGTCAAATCACATGAGGGAGTTGGTTTTTATTTTTTTTGTAAAACAAAACCAAACCATGAAATCAAACTTTTTTTCACCCTCTTTCCGTGGCCCATGGCAAGCGTATTACAATAATAACAAAAGAGTCGAAAAATTAAAACATAAATAAAAAACTCCAAAATTCAAGCAGCAACAACAACAACAACAACTAAGGTGCGTTTCGATTCGTGTTGGTTTTCCTTATTTGATCATTAAAGTATTTAGCTAATTCGCTTTGCAATGGAGCCAAATGTTTTTTGGGGGGGACTTATTACGTCAATCCAATGCGCTACTTTACGTAGTATATTGGGGCAATATCGATAGCGATTGGAATACATATTTATTATGTGTGTTTATCTTGTGCACAAATTAAGTTTTAATTGAGCCAAGTCGGCGGCAAGTCGAGGCAAATGTTCGGGCTAATGTGGCCGCACCGGCTTGGTATGTGTAGCAGCTGCCAAGAATGTTGTTGCTGTTGTTGTTGTTGCTGCTGCTGTTGTTGTAGTTGTTGCTGTTGTTGTTGTAGTTGCTGTTGTCAAAGCGGTTAAGCGACATGCCACCAAAAATGATTGACAATCACTTTATAAACAATTTCGTTGACTCGACTCGACTTGGCAACTCGGCGAGACACCCAACACATTCGCCACTCTTGTTGTTGTTGGTGTTGTTGGTGTTGGTGTTGCTGTTGTTGCAGCTGCTTCCCCATTCAGTCTACGCCAGCAACCAGTTGCATATGAAAGTAAAAGTAAAGCAACGCAGTCGAAAACAAATGCAAGCCTCAGACTTGTATGTAATATGTGTACGAGCAGACATACACACACACACACACACACACACACACAGACACACACACACACAAATACAGACAGAGACAGAGACACAGACAGACGGCAGTCTGCATATAGCTCGACATATGTACGCTATATACCACACACTCCTATATAAAACAAACAAAAGCGAGGCTGAAGCAGGCACCACACACCGGTTGCGACTGCAGACAGCAAGCACACACACACACGCACACACGCAGTCCATATACGCATATACAAACACACACACATACATATGTATAAACGCGTATTTAGTCACTAATAAAATGCGTTCAAAAATGCCGCTGCAGAGACGCTGCTAAAATGTTGAAATTCAAAAATATATATATAAATATATATATTTCATATTATAATATTTGCTCAGTCTTCTCATGACATCATGGCACAATAACGTTCTGCATAAAGCTGGAAATTGCGAACAGAGCTAAACGGCATTTCTTTGAATGATCCAATGAATATTTAAAGTGACTCAAAGGTTTCGCATGTGAATGCGTTGTGAATCTTTCTGGCCTTGCCCAGTTGTGCCTGAGTGTGTGAATGATGTGTGTGTTTTGGAAATACAGGTTCAAATTTATGTACAGCTCGCACTCGGATTGCCCAATTCTAAATACTTTATAAAGATGATCTTGATGTGAACTGCAAATATTTCATGATGAATGCAGAAAAAACGAATACATCAAATATATTTATCATTTCTAAGATATTTTTGTGCGGTTCACATTGCCCAATATTGCATGAATATATAATTGATAAGATGATCTTGGTGTGAACTGCAAATATCTCAAAAAGATTAAGTAATTCATTTGATTAATGCAGAACATCTAAAGATACATATCTATTACTTATGATTATTGAAGAAAATAATTGGAAATATCTCAAAAAGATTTTGGGATTCATTCATCAGCGACTTCTGTTCTATTTTAAAAACTGTACAATAAATATTTCAAATGATTTAAATATCCATTTAAGTACTGTAAAATAAACAACTACTTTAAAGTAATCTGTGACTGCTAAACCATTTCAATGACTCAATTGATTGCAGTTAGACAATATAGTAGATGTGTACTTCAAAAAGATTAACCAGTTTTAGTCAAACAGAAGTTTTTCAATTTTATTCGGCGTGACTCAAACTGCAGCTGACAATTTTCTTGTGGGGACCTTTGCAATTTGTATACTCATATTTTGTACGGTTTTCTTTTTGTTTCTCATTTTCTTCACTGCTCACACACAGCTTATCTCTCAAAGCCAAAGCAATTGCAGCTTGTTGCAACCTTTTTTTTTGTTTTCTATTATTGTTCTATGCGGCAACTGCAGATAAGCTGCAAGAGCACGAAAAAAACCGCAGAGCTCACCCAGAGTGACTAACAATGGAATTGGAAATGGAAATTGGGCACTACAGTGTGCCGTGTCTGCTGCGCTGCCTTGTGTTGCTGCAATACCAAAAGTGCATTTTGGAATTTTGCATTTAAAATTCGCAACCACAAATGTGAATAAAACCAACAATAACAACAATAACTATAACAACAATAACAGTCAGAGACAGAGCTCGTTGCACACGTTTCTCAGTTGGGCCTTTATGGGTTCTGACTTGCGAGTTGAACTCACAATTGCGCTACATTTCTTTGACTGATCGCATTGGACCCGATTGATGCTGACGTCGGGTGGGCGCGTCTGCTCTTCACTTTGCATCGTTGGCATTTTGCAAATTTCGAGGTGCAGCTTGCAAATGATTCAAATTTGATTGTGGGAACGTTTTTGAAATTCTTTAAGATATTCCAAAAATATGCAAAGTCTTGATATATGTATAAATATAATCTGTACAGTCTTACAACTCTGAGTTGTAGGCGTAGTTTCATTGAGTTCATCGAATTCACTCGACATGTCGACTTGCCTTGCCAAATTTCCACAGTCGCAGCCTTCCTTGGGACACATTCAAAAGCCCAACGACTTCTTGCACTCATACACCCACACAGACACACACGCACACCCGCACAGCTTAGATACACCTGAGAGAGAGAGAGAGAGAGAGAGCGAGTGTGCTGAGTGTAGATTATGTCAAGAGGGGCGCTCTCTCACCTGTTGCTCGCCGTGCTCAGCTGTTGCCGCCAGACTGGCAACTCAACACAGTCCAAAGCCGAAACCAGTTAGCAGAGACTGTCTGTGTCTCTCTCTCTCTCTCTCTCGCCAGGTCTCGTGATTGAAGTCTCGACGTGGCTGCGCCGGCGTGGTGAGTTTTTTGGCTAGCGAGCAGTTTGTCGGCGAGCCTAGCTCAGGTCTAGAGGCAGCGCGCTCAGTTGGTGGACGTGCTTCAGCCGGAGCGGTTGCTAGACTAAATAAAACAGACGCAGATCGTATACTAAAGTCATCTCTCTGTGGGAAACGTGGCCCGTGCGCTTGGCCAACTTTGGAAACTTAAAGCAGCGCATCGGTTTCAGTGCAATTCGTAATACCTACAAGCCGTTTAGTGTATGTGTTGTGTGTGTGTATGTGTGCCTGTGTGTGTGTATGTTCATTGGATATATGCATATCACGGTTTTCTTCTTAAGAGACGCTCAGCTAACCAACGAAATCGAGTGAAACATGCAAATAGAAAAAAGAAATAAGAAAAATTCCATTCAAAATACCAACATGAAATAAGAAATAAACAAGTTTTTCTCCCCCTCTCCCTCCGTCTCTCTCTCCCTCTTTGTTTCGCTCTTTCGCTTCTTTCTTGAGATTCATCACAGTTTTCTTTATGTGTTTTGCTGCCATTTCTACATAAAAGGAGTGAGAGTGAAATGTGAAATGTCAGTCGCTTTTACAATGACATCATTTGCAAAAGAAACCAGCAGCAAGTGCGATATGTGATATACGTATTTAATACATATGTTTATATATAATATATATATTTTATATTATCTTAGCTGCTGCGAAATCTGTGCAAATGTCTTTGCATTGTTTCGACAGCTCAGCCGGCTTGCTAATTACAATCCAAGCTGTATCTTGGCCAAATGGCAGCGGCATTTGAGGTTTTCTAGTTAGTCTCGCAGTCGGCCAAAGTTGCCGCAAAGAGTTGTTGCACTCGAAACCGGTTCAACAAAATAATATACATGCAATTTATGCGCCTGTAATTTGGATCTAAGGTGTTCAGAGTTTGTTGTTGCTGTTGCTACTATTGCATTATTTGCAGATTGCATGCACTGCGAGTCTCTGTGAATAGTTTCCCTGGGCTCAGCATTAAGAATGACACGATGAGCAGGCAGCGAATTGGCCAACTATAAAGATAATGACAAACAAATTCGATACGACTTGGGAAACTTGACCTAAAGCTAGTAGCAAAAAAACACTCTTGTATTCTTTACAAATCGAGAAATGTCATCAATTTGTAATGTACATAAGACTATCAAGTAACTTTTTTTCTCACTAGAAAACTAATGACTTAGGCAACGAACATGACAGCTACTACACGTAAAATTTCAACACATGTTGAGCTACTTTTTACTATATCGAATTACCTTATCCGCAACTCGAAAATCAACGGCAACTACGTAATATTTAACCAAACTTAAACTTTCAACGGAAATGACAGCATTTTGAGGTTAGCAAAGAGCTGCTAAATGTACCGCTAGAAACAGCAACAAAATTACACTCACTCAAAAGGCGAACAGACACGAAACGTGCAAAAATCGACGACATTAAACAAAGCACGCTTAAATTGATTATTAAAAAAAGGGAGAAGGAAAGACAGCAACAGAGACGGAGAAAGGCACAGAGAAACACAAGAAGATGAAATTGAATCTCTCAATGTGATGTTAGATAATATAGTGGCTTTGTAATCCTCCAATAATCGCAGCTTGAATTTATTTTTTATAGTCGAAAATTAATGAGAAGTGAAAAGTTGTGAGAAAACTTTAATCAACAAAAATTGTATCGAAAATATAAAAAAGAAAACCGAAAATTTCTGTAATATAAAAAAAGAAAATCAAAATAATGCAGGCGTGTAGAAAAAAAAGAGCTCCCGGCGACTCGTCGAGGAGCAGACTCTTTTTGAGTCTCAGCCTCTGTGGGCTGCTGCTGCTTGGCATTCAAATTGAGCGCGTCGCGTCTGCGCCTGCAGGCGAGGATGATGCCGCATCCCCAGTCGGCACCACGACGATGCCAGCGATGTTGGATACAACAACCGAAGCTGCTGCTGAGGCTGCTGCTGCTGCTGATGCTGCCTCCACGACAACAACAACAACGACTACAACGACAGAGGCACCAATAACAACAATTGGCGTAGAACAAAGCAGCGCGTCGACTGCGACAGAGAGTGCCGCCAAGCTGGATAGTTCAACGACTTTGGAGCCCAACAAATTGAACGCAAGCGAAGCTGGTGAGTTAGAAAATCCAAAGAACGAAAATTATAGATACGATACGACGTCGTCTAGGCGCGTCTCGAAAGCTTTTCAGACACTTTAATCTCTCTTTCTCTCTCCCTGTACCTTCTCTCCCTTCCCGTCTCGATTCCCTCTGGCCCCATAATCAAATTTCGTTCTTTGAGTTACCAATTAACGCCGCTCCACTCGACATTGGCGTCGTCGTCGGCGACGTCGTGTGCCGCCGCCCTTTTTCGGTTCGATCCGTGAAACATTTTTCCATAATTATTACTCTTTTTCGCTTAAATGGAGCGCACCATCAGCGTCATTTTCTTTAGATTAATCATAGACAGAATTTTGTTTGGCATTTCAGATTGGTTTCCTGTTGAATTACTGCGTTAATTATGCGGCGCTTCAAAGTAAAATCGATGAAAGTCTTTCTGCAGACAAAAAAGAAAACACTTTTTTTAGTTTCGAGTCAAGTGAAGCATAGAAGAAAACAGTTTATTATTATGTTTGTTTTCATATTAACCCAATAACAAACGAGGAAGAAAGGCTACCTTCGAAATGTCGAAAGTTGTACACCCTTGAAGGTTCTTATCCCCTCCGATTGTTTCAATATTACTTGTATATAATGGTGCAGAAATAAATTGTGGTATTGTTTGTATTCAATATTATGTCTCACTTTGATTCCTACTGAAAAGCTTAGTTATATCTGAAGCCTGAACTGGTATTTATACAAAAACCTGCATCGCGGACAATTGTTTCTATGGCAGCTATAGTGGCAGCTATAGTGGTCTGATTTTAATGAAACTTTATATGCATATTATATATAAAGCAAAAGTCCGATGTCGTTAATTTGGTTACAATATCTGGACAAAAAACATAAATTGACCGATAGTTTGTATGGCAGCTATATGATATATCGGTCTGATCCGGTTCGTTCCGACTTATTTACAGTATGCAGCAATAAGAAGCATGTGTGTCAAGTTTCATCAAGATAGTTTCCAAACTGAGAGACTAGTTTGAGTTGCAACAGACAGACATACGGACGGACAGATAGACTCCCTCTGGTGATGCTGATTAAAAATATATATTATAAGGTCGGAGTTGTCATCAAAGTTGCGTTGCAAACTCCTGGTCAATATGTATATACCTTGTGCAAGGGTATAATGATCAACTTCAAGCAAATATGCAAAAATAGGTGAAAGATTGATCTTTTGTAGGTATCTGAAATCAAAGTAGAACAAGTTGACAGAGATATTCTGAGTTGAATCTGTTATACTTGTATGTATACCTACCATAGCTGACCTTTGTGGAGTGAAAGGCCCAAGCTTCGCTCTGTGATCAATCAACTGATTTGAATTGGGTTAGAATTTGAATTGTTTGGCTCTGTAAGCACATTCTCTCTCGCTCTCTGTCTCTATCTCTGTCTATCTCTTTATGGGTTTTATTGTAATGAGATTCTGTTAATTTTCGGCTTAATGTCAGTTGCTCATCAAACGTGACACGTTCACGCCGGCATCATTCTCACAAGAGTCTTCATAGCTAAAGATCTTTATGTTCTCTCTCTCTCTTTCTCTCTCTCGCCTCTGCTCTTTTACCTGAAACTGCATGCCGATGTTGATGATGATGCTATCAAACCGAGTAGACTTTGGAATGGGCCACACAGACCGCTCAGCTTAGACAATTGCACTAAAAACAAAAGACTTAGGAAACGAACCTGGGTTTGGTTGAGCACCAGAGCCCAAAAATTCCATTGAAAACTTTGTATTCAGTTTTCTTATGAACTTAAATAATACGTGGATGAGTCATGTCCTTCACCTACGTGCCAAGTGGCGACAACCGTTACACCTCTTAAAAGTGTGTCATAAATGTTTGCTAAAGCAATTTGAATGAATGAATGAGTGTTTTGGGTGCCACTACTATGCAATGTTTGGGCAGTGCCAATTAAATAGACATGCAGTAAATTAACTCTAGCCCCGACAACTACAAAATTATCGATAAATCATGCGGATGCCAAACACACCCCCGCAATGCTTCAAGATGTCGAAGAGACCTTCTCAACCCCCATAAATGCGATTAATTAATGAATTGGACGGAAGACAAAACCACAAAATATGCTCAAAGATCGCTGCGGAAAGTGGGCAGGCCATGATGGCAATCAAATCAAAGCCATAAATGTTGTAATTATTGAAAGATAGTTATTCCCCAACATTTGAAAAACTTGTTTGTACTACGATTGTTTAGTAGATTTGACTTTGGTTTGGTCTATTGAACTGGAATTGCACATTTCTAACGATTACTCTGCGTACTCCAATAAAAAGTCAACCTAACTAGAAACGGACAAGAAAAAGTTGTAGCAAACGTATGTCACGTTATAAATCAGGTTCTGCAACTTCAATTACTGAAACCGATAGTTTCTAGGCGGACTAGTTTCAAATGTCTGAGTGTGTGTGTGTGTGGATGTATAATAAAGTTCATTGTTGACTTAAATAATGTTTACATTGGCTGGGACACTTTAAAGCAGTTATTCTTATAATTGATTTGTTTACTTTATGAAATTAGTCTGTCAATATATTTCTGTTTGTAGATATTTTCCTGCAACTTTGTTTTTAAATTTACTTACTTGTTAACAATGTTGAGTCGTGGACACTATACACAACAATTGTTGAGCTCTCTAGAGCTGCAAATGGTCTGCCAAGCACGGCCAAGTGCAGTCAAAATTGCAGTTTACTAATGAGTTGGAAAATTGCAGAGCACGGCCAAAAGAGTCGAGTGTATGTAAATCATTTATGTAAATTTGCCAGTGCGGTTTCTTTCGTGCATTATGCGAAAGACTCGAAATGGGCCGATAATTGATGGCCCTGTCGTGGTTAAGTAACCACAAGGTGGTACTGACAATGCTCGAAACTGAAAACAAAATACTGAGAAATCCTATTAAGTGCTGGCTGCAATGCAATTCAGGGCCTGCAATCGTCATGGCTTGCCAAAAATAAATAACAATATATACTATAAATAGTATAGTATATAAAATTATATTATATTTAGTGGAGGTCGGCGCTTGCACAATAAAACACATCACGAAATATTCAATTCAATATTATCGTAAACACAGCCAGAGGAGGTTTCGTGCCAAGCAACGACCTCAATTACCGTTCGGTCTCATCAGTTTTTTTATACGATTTTCGGTTACTTTCTTCGGATGGAAGTAAATAAATTGAAATTGTGAATAAGTTGTTATTATGTCGTTGATTGTCGCTGGTCCCTGGTCGGGCTTGTTTTTGGGAAAAATCGAAACGCACTTGCGCATGGCAGATTTGCATATTTGAAGCACGATCTCGTGAGTTTTGAGCGGAAATTGATGGATCTGAACTCGATGGCAAGTTCAAAGAGCTGAAGAGAGCTGAAAGCGAAAACAGCAATTAGTGTGAGACGATGAAAATGTCGCCGCTTGTGGATGTGGTAAAGAAAACGCACAATGAAATACCAAAAACAATATTCGATGCGGGTCCCCCCACCCTCCCTTTAACTCTTTTATTGCAGACTTCCATGTGAGACTCTGTCTACTTCTCTCTCTCTCTCTCTTGTTTATTTATCATATTTTTGTTACTTTTAGAAATTCTGCAGAAATACGCGGGCTAACAAGTTTGTGCCCTAAGTCATTTGTTTTGTGTGTGTCTCTTTTTCAAGGATAAACACAAAAGTTGTGTGAGAAAACGCCAAAAAATGAAAAGTATCTTGAGCAAGGGAGTGGCGTAGTGCGTGTGAATACACACACACACAGTAAAACACATACATATATATGTTATTTTTGGGGGTATTATTGCTGTTTCCGTCTGCGCTGCCTTTCGCTGGGGGTCCATGCTCGATTAGCTGGCAAAAATTAAGCGTCCGTTATAATGAACCGATAAGTAAAAGTAGCTTAAAAACTTTTCAACAAAAATAGCTAAAAAATGGTTAAGCCTTGAGTGGAGCAGCAACAACATATTGCTGTTAATTGCTGCTTGTTTGTTGTTGCTGCCCATGTACATTGACACTTGCTTGAGCCTCAGGCTGAGCGTGAAAGTGTAGACAGCGTCAGTGTCTGTTGCAGCTAACAATTAACATTTTGACCATAAATACGACTGCATGCATTTTCGAACTGTGCGATTCCACCGTCACCAATCATAAAAAACCGATGGGTTTTGAACTTTGTGTGGGATTTTCCGTCATTGATCGCGCGCGCGCGGGCTCTGCGCTCTCTGCGGCTTTCTCCCATAAAAGCTAATGAAAATGCATCGCCTGATCGCCTTGGATGCAACGCTAGAACTGCAACTGGTTACTGCATCCACTGGCATCTGTGGCATGTGACATCAATTGATGCAGAGCCGAATGAGCCAAGTGAAAACCCGGCCAGATACCTGTACTAGCTCTAATGGAATTTGTGTCAGGGGCGCAAGTCCAGTTCAAAACAACGAGTAAATTTTAGATAATTATGACTAGTTTTAGCCAAGTGCTTTTTGATTCGATTTGCAGCTACACAAAACTTGATTGGCTATTTACATATACAACACTTGTCTAGACGTGCATTTTCCTCCACAGTGCTGCGATTTTCCATTAGGTAATTTTAATTTCTCTGCTTTTTCTGTATGCGTCAAGTAAAATGTGGCGCAAAAAGTCGACTCTAATTAATACGATTTAATTACGAATACAATTGTGAATGTGCAGAGTGGGTACAGTGAGTGTGTGTGTGAGTGTGTGCAGAGTGTGTGTGGGGTGCTTATGTAATTAACTGTGTCATTGAACGGTGCACAGAATGTGGCCAGGAAGTTGATACTTAAGCAAAGAGGGGAGCAAGAACGAGACAACAAGACAGAAATGAGGTGAAATAGACTAAGGAAAACTATTAACCTGTAGGAGACAGAACACATACATTTATACTTCTACTGTTAGGATTTAATTTATATAAATATATATAATATATAATAAATATCTGTAAATAAATGATATGCCACTTCTGGCTATTTACTTATTTAAATATCTATAATTATTGTTAGTTATCCAACAATATTCAAGTTAAATGCTGCAACTAACTCAACTTTGTACAGAGTACAATCAGACAAGTCAAGGTATACTTAATCCCATTCGGCTGACTAGCTTGTGCCATTCAATTGACCTTCAAACACAAATGCTGCGACAGAGCAACACTTGCAGCTCCAATTCGACATCCAATTGCTGCAAGTGATCGCTGTTCATGGCCGAGTGTGTAGTGAGCTACACGGCACATTCAGGCAAATAGATACAGATACAGATACGCAGATACAGCTAAGGCAACAGCTACAGCTACCGACAAGTACAGCTATCAATTGTGGCGCGTTAAGTAGCTTTTCTGTTTAGTCATATTTGTATTCGAGTACGTAGTATCATTTTGTTTTTTGTCTGTTGGGGTCTTTGTCTTGGCCCCGCCGTGTACGATGACACGCGCTGAAACGTGTTTTCCTTTCTTGCCTCAGCATTAGATGCGCTGCCCCCGTGCCGTACTCCCCCTTGCCTCCGTGCCCTGCCTTCCCCCCTGCTCGCATTCCAAGTCAAGCTGCATTTTTCATTAGCTGCCCAGGCCCGACATGAACTTTCGAGTTGAGGCAAGTTGAAAAGGTCAAATGTTGCCTTACACGCTGCCTTTTATAGTGGAAAATAATTTTGTTTTATGGCCAAGTCAGACAACTCGTACTGCCTGCTAGAGTTTCCTTAGCCGTTGTTGTCGTTGGCTTTTCTCTTTTCTTCTATCCAATTGCCAGACATTTTTTCTCTGTCTCCCAAGCACATTTCAAGTCATTAGCTAGAGTAGATAGAAAGGCAGATAAAAGCCACAAACCTCCTGAAGTTTGGTTATCTCTTTAAGAACTCGAAAACGCGCCGAGTACTTGACTCTGTTTAGCCTACATTTGCCTGTCCTATTAAAAACCCAACGTTGCTCATAATGAGATAAAGTTGAGAAGCAAAAACTTGACACACAAAACATGAAGTCTAATCAAGTAAACCTCTCTACTTTTTGTGTACAACTTACCAACTTCCTCAGCTTATTGTTATTCATATCTTCGACCTTTTGAAGATCACTTTCAAATTAATTTCTCGACATCTGCAAGTCCCGCAACCTTCACTCCCATTTCACATGCTGTTTTAACACTCCGTTTCACAAATTAACATACTACAAATAGAAACCGACAATGTGCATTGTCATCCTCGTCACCATCCCCCAAACCGTCCTCATCCTCATCCGCTCGCAGACAAAGACCACGCAATTTCAATGAACATGTAAGCGATTTTTTGAGTAAACAAAACACACACATACACACACAATGAACTATCCAGCATTAATTATTAGACGCCATTAACACCCGGACAAAATATGAATACATTCGAGTGGAGTAGAGTCTCTGCCAGGTGGTTTAGCTTTCCAAATGCAAGTGGCGCGTCGCCGCATTGCGTAATACTTGTATTCCCATTCGTATTTCGTATTTGTTTATAATTTTTGAAAATGTTGTTCAAATCAAAGAGTAAAACCGGATCACAACAGCTGCGCAGGCAAATCAAATGATTTGAATGTGATACACGCACACACAGCACACAAAGACACTGACAGACAGGCAGAGGCATGACCGTTACATTACCCGAAATCCAAAACAAATGTAAATAAAGCCATAGCTATGCCCCTTTCCCCCTCAAGTGTTGACACTTTTTGCGTATTAACGGACAGACCCACTTCGATGCTAATGGTCATTACGTAGTGCTCATTATAAGCGACGGCGGCGGCGGCGAGTGGGACGCGCTTCCGGTTGGCTGAGCTAACGCTATTTCCTAATATTATCAGAAATACTACGTGAGCAAGAACTCTGCTTGGGTTGAGTGTGGATCACTTGAGAGCTTGAACGACGCTTCGTTGATTGTTTTTGAATATTCGAATTGAGCTTCTTTACCATTTAGATTCTTCCTTTGTATGCGTTATGCATAATGTTAATATTATGAGGTTTCATTATCTATCTAACTATTATATATTTGCCATATTTTAAAGATATATTTATATATTTTATATATTCACCTTGTTTCAATCGATCTTACTTTCCAGTATAAAGCAAATTCATTTATTTAAAATGTGAGAACATTTAAAAGATTTCTTGACTTCTTAATACAATTTACTGCACACAAATAAGAAAAATGAAAATGAGAATTTGTTTGGATGATGATAACTATTTTTCACAGCAAAAATAAATCTTCTAACTCTAAAAATACGCTTGCAATACGATTTTCATAATTTTATGGAGACGGAAGGAAGCGTGGACAAATTTCAAAACTTACTTTATCTGTGTGCAGTAATAAGACATATTGTCACCAAATTTAGTACTTCTAGTTTCTATAGTCTCTAAGATATAGGCGTTCATACAGACAAGTATGGCTATATCAGCAATGAACGCAGTGCTAGAATATGGAAAAAGAAGCCTCTTTCAGACTGTTACATACATTTTCATTAATATACCCCATATCCATATGCATAGTGGGTATGAGGAGTTTATCTATTATGCAGAATTCCCCCAAGAGTTCCATTTAATGATGAACTACTGTAGTGGTGTGTTATGTATTTGCTGTGCTACTGGCATGACAAGCAAGACATCCGGTTGGCATGCGGCGCATAGTGATGGCTTGTCAATTCTAAGCACATCGTGTGTGAACCTCTCTTATAGTACTAGACCTCTATGGACCTCTTTAGACCCCTTTGAGACCTCTCTGAGTAACTGCTTGCACCGCTGTCTGTTTGTATAGAGCCGCAAAACGTGCGACGAATGAAAAAACCGCAAATGAGTCTCAACACCAATGCCGACAATGTTTTGCATTTCTGCATAAGTTGGCATAGTTGCAAGCAGTTATTGTTGTTGTTGTTGTTGTTGTTGTGGTTGTAGTTGATGTTGTTGTTGTTGTTATCGCAGTCTTGTTGTGGGCGTATCATATGCATAATACGGCAGCATGCAGAGATGGCAGCAGCCATTGTCATATATCATAATCAAGCGGCTGACCGAACGGTTTAGCTCTGGCCGTCTCATAAACAAGGCTGAGGCCGACAACCGACGAAGAAAAAAAAGTAGAGAGAACCCATTTGACATGGCCGACAAACTAGTCAAGTTCGTTGCCTGAGTCTTTTGTATGCAACCAAATCGAAACAAACGCGATGCAAATGGAGCAAACTTGCCAGAGCAGACCACCCCAGCGTGCTGCATCTGCATACACACACACTTACATATGCATATGTATATGTGTGTATACATATTTGATGTATGAAAACACTCGAGTGGAGCAAGCTCAGCTAACGAGTGCGAGAGAAAAATGAAAATCAATGACAGTAAAAGACAAATTGTGCTGCAAGTCGAAATGGACAAAACAAAGGAGCAGAAAAAAAAGCGAGACAAGGCACTGCAACTGCATTATAAACGGCTAACCGTGACAATAGCAGCAGCAGCAGTTGCAGCGACGCCAGCAGCAGCAGCAGTAAAATCTACAGGCAGCATAACGAACTGAAATTCAAGGTTCAAGTCAGTAACCCTAGCGCAAGTTCTCTCAGGAAGAGCCACAATAAAAGCAGCGTCTGGGGACTAAGGCATAAACACACAGACACACCTATACACACACACACACAGACAACGAGAGGAACATGCTGCCAGACTAGGCCCTCTGTCTGGGCTAACGAACTGTGCCCCGACTGGGTTCTTCTTCTCTCTTCTACAAGTATTTTTTAGCGCTAAATTGGCGTTCGTTGCATGTGGAACCGAGATACTTGCAGCAGTTGTTGTTGTGTTTTCGTTGCTGCTCCCGCTGCAGCGACGACAACTGCGCCGCCTTTATGCTTATTACCACGCATGCATAACAGACTCAACCAGAGCCAGCCTGTGCCTAGCCACACTCGGACTTGTAACTCTCCAGCGCCGTCTCCATCTCCAACTCCAACTCCCTCTTCAACTTCAGCTTCATCTTCGTCAGGCCGAGACCCTCGACTCGCCCCCACGGGGTGCCACATTTGCAGTGCGCCCGTCAAGTTGACTTGCTTGTTTTCGCTTCACTTCTCGGGTTTTTCCTCTTTCTTTCCCTGTCATGACTCAGCGCAGGCCATTGCAATGCAGAACCCATTGCCGTAGTAGTTGACGGAGTAGTTGCCGGCCAAAGGTTGAAGGAACTGTAAAAGGGAGCACTATGAAAAATGCATTCTGTAAGAGTTGCAATTCGTTCAGCTAGCTGAGCAGTTAATCAATTGTTACCCCAACAAAGCTGGCTAGATACATACATTTTCATTTAGAACTATAAAAAGAAGAGAAAGAAAATATACAATATATTAATATGTATGCCTGTATATACATGTTTATAACTGTATAAACAATGGCAATATAATTAGGAAAAAAGAGAATTTTAATTGAAATTTTGGTTTAAATTATTTGAAATTGTTTGGCATCTGTATGCACTGTATATATGTTATATATGATAATATTATTATTGTATTCAATATATTCATATATATGTATGTGCGTGGGAAACTGTTTGTCCAGGCAGTAACCTGTTGAATTACACAAAACGACAATTAATTGATTTGTTTACTCATCTCTCGTCCCTCTTCTAATTGCTCTACTAATTACAGTAATTAGTTTCCCGCTCAGATACCTTCGAGCTACAATTAATGAATTAACCTTTTTTAATTCAAGTCGGTCGTCTGTTATCTGTTAGACCCACTGTGGCAAGAGTAAGTCAAGTGCTTGACCGTTGTTATTCTTCTTAGTCTACCCAGACATACAGATACAACTTGAAGAGCCATCGCTAAAGTCATCATTTATTTATGACATGAGCTTTGCGCCCCGAAACCATGCCCGAAAATAAACGTAATTATATAACAGCGAAGAGAACGAAGAGTAGAACCAGTTGGGGAAGCATCGACAACAGCAACAACAAACCCAGAGAATAACAACTTACCCGAGTCAGAGTTGCGCGTCTTTTGCGTCTCTTCTAAGCGCGTTAAAGCAAAGCGAAGAAGAGACTGCGATAAACCAAAGACAAGACCAACAAAAAAGTATTCACAAAAACCACGAGAAAAAAGAAAACAAAACAATATCTGAAAAGATGAGGCTGCTTGATATTTTGGCATCACTGGGCTTGTCCCTCGTACTCCGATCCAAGTGCTTCCAAGAATGGCGGACCAGGCCCCCGATGATTCAGTCTGCTCCGTCGCAGCTTAATGAATACCTTGGCGATTCTGCAGAACTGATGCTGCGTCTACACTGTGCGAGAAGAGAACAGAAATTACGAGTACGTTTCAATGATGGCGTTGCAAATGCGATGCTGCCAATGATGATGCGACGCGTGAGATATTTCCAATACGAATAGTTTATCTTGATTGTTTTTTTTCTCTTTTCGTTGGTTTCCGCTTGAGTTGCGCAAAAATTCCGGTACCGTAAATGTGGGCCAGCTTAGGCGCGAATAGACACAGAATCGGCTTACAGTTTGTTTACCTCACTCAACTGAACTCAATGTCAAACTGTTTAGTTGTCTGTGGAATTCTACCTAAGGGAAAGAGTTTGTTGAAATATTCGTCTATAACTGTAGGTGGTGAGCTTAGAGCCCAAAGAACGATACGAAATGAGAGAGATAAGCTGGGAAATAAAAGCAGCATCATGACAGCTATTATATATATGTTTTATATAAAGTTGTGCTGACTTTTGGTACCAAGAATTCACAGTAAAATGATTCATGGGTATAAGAAATAAACAAAATATAAGTCAACTTGAAAATTGAATATTAAGATTAAATTATTTAGAAATATTCGTCTATAACTTTAGTTGGTTGGTTTAAGGTACAAAGAACGCAATAAGTAGGGCTGTGCAATTGAATAAGCCATACAGAAGGTACTTCGTATGATACACACATAAAGTTTACTGACTTTGGTATACTGAATAAAGTATTCATAGAAAAAAGATGCAATGATTTCATAATAAAACAGTATAATATCGTTAACAAAACTACTGATGTATGCAGTAAGACTATGAAGTTTATAAGATTAAATTTATGCTAGCATAAGTATTATTCGTTGGTGGAGATGTACGGCAACCTAGCAGATCTATTATACCCTGAGATGAGCTTCGATCTCTTTATCCAGTACAGTTATTCTAAGGAAATCCATCATTAACCTCGAGAAAGTGCTTGCACTTTGTTAAATAGCCAATAGCAGAGATACTCTCCCGAGCTCTAACTCGCAGAACTTGTAGAGCTCATTACTCAATGTTCCTAGTTTGTTAAAGGGTGCTCTCAGCCTACAGTAACTCTTAAGTAACTCCGTGCGGATTCTCACTGGATTCTTACTCAGCTTTATTATCTGCTTAAGTCGATTTTGGTTGTAGCAACCTGAAATGGACTCCGATTGTCACGATTGCTGGTTACCAGTCCAATTATGATAATACAATTATATACATAGATCTTTAGCAATAGTCTACTTAGCCTAAAATCGAAATAACGTAGATTTATAAGCTGTAATATGCCATACGTATAGATCTTGGGAACTTAATAAGAGTCTACGGCATTTTAAATAGTTCTTCACATTTGAAACCTTTGAAAATGTTAAGATAGTAGACAAAATGTCTTTAATCTTTATTGATATCAATATTTCAATTTCCCTAAACAACTTCCTTGTCTTTTGCAGAGATCACAACAACACCAATTGCCACCATCGAGAGTAGCAGCAGCAGCAGCAACGCCAGCGTTCCTGCTCAAGAGGAGACCACGTTGCGCTCCACGAGCATAGAACCAATCACCTCAACAGAGCCAACGACAACTCCGCGCGTAGAGACATACGCTGCTGACGCTCAACCGGCTGTGGTACTGCAGACGGAGACCGATCAGACCCACATACAGCACATTCCACTGCGGGATGAGCATGCGGAGAATGTTGGCGGCGATGCGACCACCGAGCAGCAACAGTTGCAGGAACAGCAGCAACTGCAACACCAGCAGCAGCAGAATGAACTGCTCAACCAAATCTCCAATGAGAGCGACGATGCCGATGCCAAAGATTTGAATAATTTTCGACATCCGGCGACACTGATCACGGCCAGCAACAGCGAGGAGAACGAGTCGAGCAACGGCGAGAATGAAAGTGATAGCGACAAGTTCAGCGCCACAGAGGTAGGGGCTGTCTCATCATCAGCAAGCACAACTCCAGCAACAACGACAACAACAACAACAACTGTTGCAGCAACAACAAATGAGTCAGAAGATCCCTATCATGTGCATATACTGTCCGAGAATCATGATCGCCTGGCCGAGCATGCCGATTATCAAATGCTCTCGAGCAGCACCGAAGAGGCCGAGCCAGCCACAACAACAACAGCAACAACAACGACAACCAGTACAACAACTGAGTCGATTGGTGGCATCATTGTCAGTGCGGAGAACAAGCCAACGGCCGAGCCAGAGACGACATCAACGTCCCGCGCACGCGCCATGCATATGAATGAACCTGTCAAGGAGACGGAGACGGCAACAGAGGTGGAGACAGAGGCAGAGGCAACCACAGTGGTGCCGCCACAGGGCGCCGCGGAGGAAGCGGGTGCGGTGATTAACATTGTAGAAGGAAAGCATGTGCTGCAGCACAGCCACAGCGAGGACGAAACCAGCTCAAGCTCAAGTTCAACAACAACTACAACAACAACAACTGAGGCTGCAACAACAACGACAACAACAACCGATTCGCCATTTGTTGCATTTGCTGGCGAGGGTCGCTCGGCAGGAAGCGATGAGGATGCAGCTGAGCTGCTGTTCCGTCACAATGCCAGCATGCATCATCAGGCTCTAATGGATCTCAGTGATGTCAGCATGGATGAGGAGCGCACTGAGACAATTACAACAACAACAACAGCGGCAGCACCAATCCCAACAGCAGCAACAACGAGTACAAGCTCAACGACAGCACAACCGGATGCGGAAGTGCCGAAAATTGTGGAAATCACTGCAAGCGGAGATACCATGCACCGTGAGTGCTTGGCCAACGACAAGAGCTACAAGGTGAGTGTAGAAGGTAGCAGGCACGAGGGGCTATGTAGAAGGGGAGAGGGAATACTTATGCAGCTTTAATACTTGTTCAATCTGTCATCCGTTGCCCACACCCAGCTGATGTGATTCTCCCCTGACACGTGTTGGCATTTATATCTATAGTTATACCCCTTGTCTCTCTCTCTGAAAGAGTGTATATTCATTCTGCTCAGAGGCTTGTAAGGCTATAATGGCAAATTTACTTAGACCTATCACATCAATTGTACCTCTTGTGATCTTAATACTTTAATATCAGCCCAGTTTTCCTTATAAATTATAGTATTGTCCTCATCTCTACAATTTCAAGAAGGTGCTTAGTTCTTAAGTAATGAATGATATATATTACACATGAGCCAAATTAGACAGATATATCGTAGTTATTTTTCAAGATATTGCAACCAAATGCAGCACATCTCATTTTCACGGAGCTTACAATAATATATATAATACTATTATATATATATTTTTTATTACATAGAAAAATATATTTAAGTTTTTTTTCAAGATATAAACTCAGCACATCTAGTTTACTGAATTTAAAAGAATATGTTAAAATTGTCTTGCCTTTTCTGTCTGCCTATCTGTTCAATCTAGTCTATCAGTTCTAAAGTTATCTTCAAAAAACATCGAAATAAGAGAGATTAGAATAATAAATCGTAGATATTTTTCAAGATATCGCAACTAAACTCAGCACATCTCATGTACACAGAGAGAGAGAGAGAAAATACAAATGAATAACTATTCTCCAGTTGTAGCTTTAGAGTGAAAACTATCAGCATAAATATTTGCGCATAAGGGGTAGAAAGTGCTTAGGTACAAAAGAGATACAAAAAGAAGAATAAAAGTGATAAAAAGTATTAGGCTCTAAAGAAATAAGCTGTGTAGGGTATACACAGTTCGGCATGTGGAAAGTTAGCTTTCTTTCTTGCCTTATAGTATGTGGTGTAGTCGCCCCCGTTTTTGGTCGAAATCTTTGGCACTTCCTGGCACGCAACTGCACAATCAGGCGCCTCGCCGCCTCTCGTAACGTTTATTGCATAATTCGCAACGAGTTTTTGGGGCCACTCATAAAAAACAAAACCGGTCAACAGCAATGTGGCAGCAGCTCTCCAAGTTTGTCGCAGCAGCTGTAGCGGCTGCAACAGTTGCCGTTTTGCACTCGAAAATATTTTTCGGTGCACTTTTCCCTCAGCTTGGCTTGTCTTGTCTTTCCATTTCGCGGTTGGGCTGAGCAATTATGCAAATATTTGCTCGAAAAGGAAAAATGCCAGCAAATTGCTGGGCTGTGATTGACGATGCTGTGTTGCCGCTTGTTGCAGTTGTCATTGCAGCCTCATAATCAGGCCATGCCCTCCCCCCCCGCAACTGCCCTTCTGCTGTGTGTCAATCTCTTGGCAATTTGTAGTTGCTGCTTGTAGAATCGGTCCGTTGCTGGCCCTCGGTGCAGGCCTGATTATCTATCATCTAATTAACGACTGCGTCTAATTTCCATAAATTGCTACACGCCTTTCGGCGCGTTGTCTGTTTGTCTGTCCGAGTGTGACGTGTTCATCAGACGTTGCACCCGTGCCACCACAACCACAGGCAGCTTTGTGCGAGTCACGTAGCTTACCTGCAAATGGACTGCAGTCGCAGCAGCAGCAGCAGCAACGCCTCCGGCTGGCACTACTGACCAACCCATACAGCTGTGCCTTGTCTGGTTGTTTTTGTGTTGCTGTTGTTGCTGTTGTTGTGCTGTAGTTGTTGCTGGCGATATTGCTTTGAGTAGCTGCCTTTGTTCATTGAGCCTGGTGTTGATTTTGTTTTAATTAAACGGTCGCTTGTGCTGTGGTTACTCTACTTAGTTTGGGGTATATTGATGATGTGAAAAAGATGTTGGTCTAAAATGATCACACATGATATGGGTATGCACAGCAGTTCAATAATTTGTACGTTTTCCGAAACGTTTTAGGTTAGGTTGAAACTTAGATGTGAAAAGCAGATTTTGACTTCAAATTTGGATTTGGCAGGTCAAAAAACATATAGTAACGTATAACGCATTACCCGAACGTGACTCCCCACTTTTTTGGGGTTTTAAAAAAATGTTTTTTGAGGTTAAATTTTGGTTTTAGGTTTAAATATCTATGCGCAATATTCAAGTGGGCAATTTTTTTCGGATTTTGAGGTTAAGTCGAAATCCAGACGTTAAGACAAAATTCTTACCCCCGATTTGGATTGAGCGAACTATATCTAGATCATGACACTTTCTTTATTATAGGCTTATGTAATCTACACACGTTTTTACAGAGTATCTACCCGTTGAGCAGTTTAAAAGTTGCAACTTTATTCTTTACATTGTTTTGAGGTTTTTTCTTCACGATGCTGCAACAATTTTTTAGAGTATTTTCAATGCAATGCACCCATATTTCAATTTAGTTATTAAGTTTTTTTTTCTTTTTCTTTTTTTCTATAAATGTTTTTAATTGTTTTTCTTGTTGCTGTACTTTTCATAATCGAGTTTGCGGCACGCTTCGATATGAAATAATTTTTTGCTTTCACTTTTAATGAATTGTTGGCCTGCTCAGCTCAACCCTCCCCGCCCCCGCTACGCCCCCTCCTGCTCCGCTATCCCCTTTTGGCATTTATGATTTCGTGCTCAGTTATTTCTTATAAATGGCTCGATCGATCGATCGACAACGGACACGTGCAACATGCCAGCGTCGTGCTGCAGTCCATGCCACATGCCGCACATACCTTGGGCAACACAATGCGCTCCACACTTTTGTGGTTTAGTGTGCCATAGTCGGTTAATAATCGCCATAGTTTTATGAGCTTCGAGATTTAGGGTTCTCAGGAAGCGCTTAAAAACGAGCTCTTGCTAGACACCCATTAAAATGTCGTGAAGAGGGCGTGAAAAGCCGCACGTATGAGCCATGTAATGCGTGCTCATTTAACATGGATATTAGAGAGACCTTTTGAGCTCTGCTCGGCCTACGTAAAGTTTTAATTAAAATTAACAAAAGACCTAAAGGTGGATCTGGTACCCGCTCTGTAAGGCAAGTCGAGAGACTGAGGCAACGAACTTGATTCGAATCTTTTCCCCAATAATTCGCAACTACTGCGCGTGGGTTGAAAGCCCGTTTAACCGACACTGTGATATATTTGGTTATTGGTGCACTCAGACAAGACTCGGACGAGACGCAGACGAGACTCAGACGAGACTCAGACCAGACCTAGACGTGAATCAGACTTGTATTCAGACTCGTCTCAAATTTGGACGCAGTCTCTAGCTGAATCTCGACTATGATTTCTCTCAGAGTCATACACGGTCTCAGCTTTGACTCAGACTCGTCCGCTCGCCTTTAACTCGTATTTATTTTTGAATACATCTCTTACTTAGTCTCGATTAAGACCGAGTTAGGCTCTTACTTAGTCCCAATTTGCAACTCAGTCTCTACCTAGATTCCTAAAAAGATTCAACGTCAATGCCAGCTTCGTCTCGTACAACGAAAACTGTGAATAGAAAATGTTTTCAATTTTACTTGAAGCTCGGATTCATAATTATTATTCAGTCTCCTATTTAGTCTCGTATTCATTCTCTTGTTCACTCTTGTGTACTCAGTCTTAACTTCATCTCAGACTTATGTAGTCTCAGTTCAATCTCGTGCTTAGTTAGATTTCATTTCGATTAAGACTCGTACTCAGTCTTCATTCTATCTGTAACTTAGTCTCAAGATTCCAATTAAGGTTCAACGCTAACTTCGATTACATCTCGTACTCAGAGTTTACCTCTTTACTCAGTTACAGCTTTCAGGAAATGTTTTCGTTCATAATTGAATTTTAGACTCGTTCGTTCTTCTCCCAGACTCGTATTCAGTCTTTACTTCATTTCTACAATTCGTACTCAGTCTCGACTCCAACTGGTACTCATTCTCGACTCAAACTCGACTCGATATCGCACTCAATCTGGCACTCAACTTGTTGGACTTGTTTGTCTTAAGCTGAGCTTTAGCTCTGATTCCGACTTAGATTCAACGCCGACTCCAAGCAGGAAATGTTTTCGATTTTACTTGAGTACTTGAGCGGGTACGCCAAGCCGTCGTCAAGTGATCAAATGATTGATGAGTTGGCGGCGCAAATTGACGCAATCTGCGCGTAAATAGGCCTCGCTCTGCTTTTCACATCATATTTTCAACGGGCAATACCATTTGCTGAACCGGCACACTGGATTCATTGTCATTACCCATTACCCATTGTCAATTGGGTCGCAATTCTTAACGTTCATTGTCGAGAATTTGATGAAGGGAAAGCTAAAGTCATTCCACTGAGTAACTGGAACTCGTTTCTGTCCAATTAATGCCGCAGTTTACCTTTATATTTATCTATATATTTCTCTACATAAATGAAGTAATTTCATTTGTTATTTATAAATTTGATTACAAGTTTCAACGGGTTTTACCATTTGCAAATTGGAAAGATTTTCGTGTAAAATTTATTGCAAATACGCATGCAACACGCATTTAAAATGATTTCATAATCGAAAGACTAAAGATAGTATTTGGAATTAACATTTTGAACAGTCTATCATGAGTTTCCTCTATGGAAAGGTTTATTCAACCTGTTGAAATGATTTAAATTAATGCAAGTGAAATAAATTATTGTTATTATAAGAAAGTTATAAGTAAATTACAGATGAAATGCATCGGGAAATTAAAAGATATGGCTGTATATATATTGTATATATATAATATATAGTAATATATGATATATCTAACAATTTGCTTCCTTTACTTGTCTTGCAGCACGGCGAGAGCATGGAACGTGACTGCGATGAGCGTTGCACGTGCAATCGTGGTGAATGGATTTGTGAGCCGCGTTGCAAGGGTGCCAGCTACCCACGTGGCAGCCAGCGCACCATGGCCAATCCACACTGCTATGAGCGTGTTGTGGAGGAGGATGAATGCTGCAGGATCATGGAGTGCGATGAGCCACTGCTGGAGCCCAGTGTGGTCACATCGGACACAGAGACGGGAACTGTTGCCAATAGCGAGCAGAGCGAAGGTGAGTCTAAGTCAGATAGTTGCAGTGAGAGAGAGAGAGAGAGAGAGAGAGGGGGTGCAGCTAGATAGAGAGAAAAAGAGAGGGGTAGAGAAATAGAGAGAGAGAGACAGAGAGTGCTTTATTGCCTTCGTTCCATGCTTTAACGCCGTGTTTTCTGTGCATTTCATATCAACCTCACGTGCATCTCACCTACATGTGCACCCACACACACACACACACACACACACTTGCTCGTACCATACGCATACACATTCGCCCGCCGCAGGGAGCACCGCCAAACCAAACTGTCACTACCAGGGCGGCGTCTACAAGTTCCGTGAACGCAAGGAGATCGGCTGCGAACAGATCTGTCACTGCGAAGAGGCAGGTGTGATGAACTGCCGGCCACGCTGTCCAGAGCGGAATCACACGCGTGCCGACAAGTGTGTCTATGTCAAGGATCCCAAGGATGTGTGCTGCCAGCTGGAACTGTGCGATGTCACGCTGGATGATCACGAGCAACAGCAACCATTGGCGCCCATACTGCATAGTGGTGGCCAGAACAGCATTGGTGAGGATGCAGAGCAGCAGCAGCAGCAGCAGCAACAGCAGGAGCGCAGCTATGGCCTGGAGCCACAGGCACGCGATGCTGGCGCTGTGACGCCGTCTACGTGCAACTTTAAGGGAACCGAGTACGAGCAGGGGCAGCAGTTCCGCGATGGCTGCGATCAGCTGTGCATCTGCAACGAACAGGGTGTGCACTGTGCCAAGGTCGAGTGTCCCTCCACCTTTGGGCTGGACGTGCTCAATCCGCACTGCATACGCTGGGAGACAGTGCCGGCGGACTTCAAGCCAGTGGTGCCTCACTGCTGCCCCGAGAGCATGCGCTGTGTGGACAACGGCACCTGCACGTTCCAGGGCATGGAATTTGAGAACTGGTCACCCATTCCTACAAATCTGACGGGTAAGTTAGCTAAGCATACACACATCGGTGAGCCTCATTTCATTCATTTACCTCCCTCCCTTCCATTAAGGTTGCGAGAAGCATTGTTACTGCGAGAACGGCAAGGTTGAGTGTCGTCCCACTTGCCCGCCTGTGCTGGCACTGCCTCCTGCCGATCTGCCCTGCCATCCTGCTCAGGCCCGTCTGCTGCCAATTCCTGAAGATGAGTGCTGCAAGCATTGGGCCTGCGCTCCATTGGCGCCCAAGACAGGTATCGCCGGCCAAGAAGAAGAAGAGCAGGACTCCGTGGAGGAAGATGCACACAAGCAGACAGTCAATCCACCCGCTTCGCCTAACGGTAACTATGGCATGCTGCATCCACACAAAAAGAAAACCAATTCAACATTTTATTGCATGCTAAATTCTTAACTCAAAATCAACTACAAGTTGGCAACTTCAACTTGATTAAGGGTCTGTTTGCGCTACAATTTCAAGAGAATATATATATTATATTATATGATATAGAAAGATTTTTAGTTCTTATGGTATTTACAATTCTACGAACTGTAAATTCAATTAGAGTTTCGAATTGTGTGATGTAAGGATTCTTCAATCTGAATATATGTAGATAAAAATCAAATTTAAAATTTCACTATTAATAATATACAATTAAATTGATTTGAAGATCCTTTACTATCGTAGCTAATTATCTATATATGTTATTATTGTAAATACTTCTAGAATTAACAACTCTACGAAATGTAAATTCAATAAGAGTGTAGAGCTGTGCAATGTAAGGATTCTTTAATCTCAATATAGATAAAAACAAATTCCAAATTTCACTATGAATTATAGTATATACAATTAAATTGATTTGAAGATCCTTTACTGTCGTTGCTATATAGTATATATGATATATAGTGTAGTGCAAGCAGAGTCAATACAAAATTAATTCTCAAACCATTGGCTATCCATTCAAAAAATAAGTTATCATTTTCCGCATGTTTTCGAAGCTTTTTCGGCTTTTTCATTTTCATTTTTCATTTTCCATGATTTCATTCCGTTCAACATTTGCATTATTTTCGCTTTTGCTACTTATTACTCTCTCTCTCTCTCCTTTCTCTCTCTTCTTTCTTTTTCTTCTGCTGTTTTATTTTTGATCGACCCTATATCTTATTATTTTACTATTTATTATTTATTTTCAACACTCATACAAAATTATTCACGCTATGCATTTGTAAATAATCCAAATACCATTCAACATGCAATCGGTATCAGAAACACCAACAACAACAACTACTACAACAACAACAACGACGACAGCGACAACTACAACGACAACAGCAACAGCAACAACACGAACACCAGCAGCAAAGCCATTGGAATTCGACTATGAAAAGAAGCCCACGTTGGGCGCCTTCTACCCCACACTGGATGGCAAGCCACCCAAGGCAAGCTCGGGTCTCTTCGACAAGCACGAAAAGCCGCACAAGAAGGCACAGCAGCAACAGCAGCAACAGCAGCAACAACAGAACGATATCAAGTACGATGTGCACGAGGATCAGCAGGAGGACGAGGTAAACAGTGGTGCACCATTGCTACCAGGTGCCGGATTTGTACCATTGCAATTGGGCGGACACTACAATGACTATCAGCAGCAGCAGCAGCAGCAACACCAGCAACACCAGCAGCATCTTGGACCCTATGGCTTCTATAATCCCGCCAAGCCAGCATACGATGCATACAATCCTTATGAGCCATACGACATCAATCCCAATGGAATACCACAGGGCAAGCCTCCACCGGCGCCCACTAGTCAATCGGATCTATTTAATATACTGGGCGCAGAGCAACCAGTCGGGCAGGCTCATCCCGGTCAATCGTCTGGCCAGAAGGAGAATCACAATCTGCCCTCGCATGTGCGTATCGAACAGATATTGCAGCATCTACAGCAGAGTGTGCCCGCCGGGGCGGGTGGCCCTCCTCCCCAGCAGCATCCACAGCAACAGCAACGACCTGCGCTGCCACATTATGTGCCCATTGTGCACAGTGGAGTACCACCACCGCCTCCCGCGCACGGCATTGCCATAGTCGATGGTCAACCGGTTGCCTACGAGAGTTATCCACTGATTCCCGGACTGGGTGTGCCTCCAGCACTGCATCATCCCCAGCAGCAGCAGCAGCAGCAACAACAACAACATCAGCACCAACACGAATCCTTGCAGCAACAGGCGAGCATTGTGCCCAGCTCCAGCACCAGCTCTGGTCTCTCCACTCAGGCCAGCGAGCACAGCCTGCACCAGAGTCAGACTGGCAGTCCAAGCCAGACGACGCAGACTCAGAGCCCCATCCAGGGCAGCCAGGACAAGCGACCACCAGCCCAGCAAGCAGGTTGAGATCCCAGTAGTTCTAGCTACAGCATCCTCTATTAGCCTAGCCTAGTCTCTTTTCACTTTGGACACAACAACTATACCGATAAACACACAGCGACAGGGTTCTACTGTACTAACTGTGACCACTCCAATCACACACACGCACCCACACCCACACCCACACCCACACCCACAACACACACGCCCACACACACCATCCCTGCATTCCAGTCATCTGCATCCATAGTTGCGCTTCTTAGAAACCGCTCTAACCTCAACTAATCCAACTTTCTTAACTTTAAATGGGATATGAGCACGTAGTTTCACTTGGGCTATCGATATATCAATCGATGTCATTAATAATCGATACTGTGATTCCCTGTGCTCATCTCTATTGCAAAGCTTTCATAATTTCCAATGCAATACAAAACCCTTTCCCATTCTAGGCTTCAACAATCTGCAGCCCGACATTGAGGTGCACACCTTGGAGGCCATCGATCCACGCACCATTCGCATTGTTTTCACCGTTCCCCAGGTCTATGTGAATCTGCATGGACGTGTGGAGCTGCGCTACACCAATGGCCCCAGCAACGATACCTCCAACTGGGAACAACAGATCTTTGCACCACCCGAGGATCTGATTGCCACCTCACAGATGGAGTTCGATTTGCCCAGCTTGGAGCCCAACTCTCTGTACAGGGTAAAGATAACGCTGATTCTGCGCGATCTCAACTCGCAGCCGACGAGTAAAGTCTACACTGTGAAGATGCCTGCAGAGCGTACCATAACACCACCTCCACAGATCTCCGACTACAGGCCAGACTTCCAGGATATATTCAAGACCGTGGAGGATCCCGAACTGAATGTTAGCGAAACGAACGCCACGTGGCTGCAGCTAACCTGGAAGAAGCTCAGTGACGAGCAGATGGAGTATGTGGATGGAGTACAGCTGCGCTACAAGGAACTTACCGGCATGATTTACTCCTCCTCGCCTCTAATACACCGCACACTGACTAGCTACACCATTCAGAACCTACAGCCCGATACAGGGTATGAGATCGGACTCTATTACATTCCATTTGCGGGCCATGGGGCCGAACTGCGTGCTGGACACATGATCAAGGTGCGCACAGCACCCAAGGTGGATGTCTACGGCTTCGATGTGATGGTAAATGTGACCAAGGTAAAGACGCAGAGCGTTGAAATCTCCTGGAATGGTGTACCCTACCCCGAGGACAAGTATGTGCACATCTATCGCGCCATCTACCAGAGCGATCTGGGCAAGGAGGACTCCAGCGTCTTCAAGGTGGCCAAGCGTGACAGCACAACGGGCACTCTGATCATGGACCTCAAACCGGGCACCAAGTATCGTCTCTGGCTGGAAATGTACCTTACCAACGGCAACACCAAAAAGAGCAATGTGGTCAACTTTATTACCAAACCAGGCGGACCTGCGACGCCGGGCAAGACGGGTAAGTAATTCCTCAACTCAGGCTAGCAATTCTTTAACTGTCTTGAACTGCTTCAATTTTAAGTCTTGCATTGCTTGGAATGGATTTATCTGAGCTTTAAGAATCTGGGTAAAAAATGTTTAGATCATTCTGTAGATCAGGGAAATCATTCACTGAAAATGTTATCTTTTTTTATATATATGAACATATTCATTTAAAAATCAAGATAGATTAAAACAAAGCTCGATTTACCGTTATTAATTATGCCCCCTTAATTTTCTACTTCCTTATTCATATATGCATTATTCAAATGCTAATCCAATTCATCTCCCTTTAGGCAAACTTCTCACGGCTGGCGTTACAGATCAGCCTGTTGGCGATTATTATGGTCCCCTGGTCGTTGTCTCTGTGATTGCAGCCCTGGCGATAATGTCAACGCTGGCACTGCTGCTGATCATAACCAGAAGGCGAGTGCATCAGACGGCTTCGATTACACCGCCACGAAAGAGCGATGCGGCCTATGACAATCCCTCGTATAAGGTCGAGATACAGCAGGAGACAATGAGTGAGTGAATCGAATTGAGAAAGTGCTCCAAGGAATATAATTAAATAAATCTTTCAACTCCTCAACAGATCTGTAACCGCCCAAACTGATACTGGGCAATACTCAACTTTCCCAAACTAGCTTAGAACAATCGACGTTCTTGTAAATATTTAAAAACAAAACAAACAAAAACTCAAACTCAGTGTCAGTGAAAATGATGAATGAAAATGGTTTTTCCCATCCCCGGCGCAGGATGATAAATTGTCCACACTAAAAAAAAAACGGTCGCCATGTTGTATGTAGTGAATAAGGAATCTATCAAAAACAAAAACTGAACTAAACTCGAACTTGGTTCCCGTGCGTTACAAAATTTCAACTTGTGTATATAGAGAGAATATTATAGAAGAGGAAACTGACAACTCGGAGAAACCAGAAACCAATTGGCAAGGTGTTTGCGCCTATCTTCTAGCGATTTCTAAAATGCATACATAGTTAGTTTAACTTGTAAATTTTAGCTTTACATCGTAATTTAAGAACGAACAACAGCTAAGTTCTTCAAGTAACAGTCCATAAATATTTAAATTAGCTTGTAATCGTACAGAGATATGCAATCTTATGAATAAATAATAAAAACTATTGAAAACTATGCAAAGAATTTGCTTTATATGGGAAAATTCCAGAAAATATTGAATGAAAGATGATCGAGTATGCTTAAAAAATCACATTTCTTTTTATTCAATTCTTCATAATTATTAAAAAAATGCTTGATCAAATATTAAGAAAAAATATATATTTATATTTTTTTTTGTTTGGCCTTGATTTCTTTGAAATTTATACAACTTTAAATGGTAAATTCTAGATGACTTTGCCTCTTTTCAGTTTTGTTTTTTTTTTTACATTCTTTATTTCACTTTTGCTTGCAGCACCAACAATATATGTATATAAATGTATGTATATATACGTTATGTATGTATATGTATGTATATACAAAATGCACAACTAGATTTTGGGTCGAAGAATTCAAAATTCAAATGTTACATACTAATGCCACCCTAAATGCTAAACATCTTAATTATTGTTAAAGAACAAAATAATTATAGAGCAAAATAAAGGAAAAAATATATGGTATTTATGCAGATATTCTTTCGCATTTGGCATGGATAACTCTTTGTGGTTGTTGTTTTGCATTAAAATTCTTGTACACATTAATAGTTAAACAGTTTTGAAGCTTGTGTTAGAAATTTACAGTTTTCGTTTTTGTATTGTTTTCCTTTTGATTTGTTGTTGTTTTAGTTTTTCATTTTGTTATATATTTTGTTTTTTTTCGTTTTCGTTTCTGTATTTTAGTTTTAGGTTTCGATTTTGCATAAAAGTAATCACTGTTTAGCCTCCGTTCTTTGACATTAAGTTGATTGGTTGGTTGCTTTGTTTAGGCATGGCAGGACAGACAGCATGGAACATTGGCCATAAGGCGGTGTCTACTTGGTGCTCGTGCTGGCGCTGAGGCTGGCCGCGGCCTCACTGTTGCTGGTGCACTGCTCGATGACGCTGTTGCCCTCAGCATCGCTGGTTGTGGTTGTCGATGAGTTGCTATCGTCGACATCATCATCAACTTCCGACTGCTCCTCCTCGCCATCGTCGTCTGCTTCGTCCTCCTCGTCCACAGCGTACACATCGTTCTCGATCAGGCGCAAGTCCATGCTATCGAAGGAGTCTGTTATTACGCTATCATCATCCGTTGTTGTCTCATCCTCTTGTCCGGAAGTATCGTTATCCAAATCCCCATCGGCATCGTCGTCATCGTGTTGGCTTTGTTGTTGCGATGGTGAATCGCTGCCACTGCCCGCATCGATGCGCATCTCTTGCATCAGTTCCTGAATCAGCTCCGTCTCGATCTCGATGACACCTAGATCTAAGTGCCGTTTACTTACATCCATTAGCACGTTCTTCACATTGCGTGCCAGCAAATGGAGATACTCATCGCTGCAGATGGTGGCATTGCTTATGTAACGTATGTAGTCTTCCAAGTAGTATCTATTGAAGCTATCGCGGCACGGTTCGCCGCTAGCAAACTGCTGATGGGTAAGCAGCAGCTGATTTATCAGCCAGTTGCGTCCGCCCTTCAGCACATCGATGGCATCTCTGACACACTGGCGACCCAGCTCGAAGTTGCGATACAACGGGTAGGTGATGACACGACGCAGGAATGCCACAAGGACGTCTCTGTAGTTCTCGAACTGTTCGAAATAGCAGAACAGCGGGCACAATATGCTGCGCGTCCATCCCGACTCGCAGGTAGGCTCGTTGTTGGTGGTGCGCACATCGTAGCATATGGCAAGCACGATGCTGATAAGGCCGCAGTCGATTTCGTTTTGAACATGACGCTCGGGTTGGCTGGACAGCGATGAGTGTGCGGCGTTTCCGATTGCAGACTCATCGCTGCCAGCGGCGGGTGCGCGGCTACACAGATTGTGTAGTAAGTGCGCTTGCTCTTGCGTCATCGAGGTCTCATGAATTTTCGGCTTGTAGCGCAACGGATTCTGATGCCCGGGCGGCACTTGCAGTTCCACAAAATTCATTTTGTACTGTTCGCGCGAGAAACGCTTCATTTCATCCGTAATGCGCTCCATACGTCGCTGCAAGGGACTAATCTGATGCGGCTCTGGCACACGGCACGTCGACTTGTCCAGCTGTAAATAGGCAGCTGGCTTTATTGGCTTTTGGCAGAGACTTGCGGAAATACTCACCTCACTGGTGTGCATCGAACCTGTGTATCGACTTGCGTAACCATAGCGAAAATTTCCAGTTGGCTTGTAGACCTGCTGGTTGGCATCCAGCTGTATTTGGCACTGTTCGGTGATGCGCTTTAGCTTCCACTCGTGCACCAGCGGCTCTTTGTCCTGCAAAGTGTCCGCCAGCTTGGGAAGATTAAGAAATGCGGCAATGTACTCTTTGCGCGCCGTTTTTGGCTTGGGCACCACGCCACTGCCGCCGCTACTAGGCGCATTGCTACCACTGCCAACGCTACCCACAATGGAAACGGGCGGCAGGCAACGCAAGTACAACTGGTAGCAATTATTCGTTGTGTCGAAATTAATGCATACCGTTCCCCTCAGGTCGAAAGCGCGACGACTGTGGAATCTGTGTGTAGGAAGTAGCGATAAATTCGATCTCTAATACGTAATTGACGCACATTGGCATATGACTCACTTATATAGCTTGACATCTGCGTAGAAGTATAAATCATTGTCACCAATGAACAAGTCGACGTTCCTTATGCGATCCAAGTTCACATGTAGCGCAGCAGCACCCGTCCCCGCCGCCGCTACCGATGCCTCATCCCCTTCCGACGTTCCACAGCAGCCCTCCTCTTCAGGCTGTGTCGATGGCGTGGGCTTTGGTTTCTCCTTGACATGCGGATGCGGTATTACCACGCTGCACATGTTTCCCACATAGCTGTGTGTAATCTGTCCATTCAACATGCTTCAATTTTACAAAGCCACTACTGCTTTTCAAGCATAAACAAAAAAAGAATATTAGAGCAGCTAAATTATCGGCGACAGGTTGTGGTGGGTGGTCGATAAGTGCTGCAAATGTAGCCATGCTGAATTTAAAATGCCCTCGTTGACCAACACTTACAAGATTAATTAAAAGCCATGACCAATAGATGGCGCTGTGCCAGAATGCCGCCACTGAAATATTTGAAATGTTAATTTCTTTTTTAAAATGAGTTAAAAATCAAAATTTTCTTTTGATTTTAGACTTCAATTAATATAGTTACTGATATTTTACTCAGTTATCTTATAAACTTTAAGCGACGGCATAGAAATTGAATATAAACAAACCCCGCATTGTAGCAGCAGCGCAAGTTGCTCAGTGCATAGTGTCGTCTCTGTCGCACCAGTGTCTATTAGCAGCGTGATTTGCTTTTCAGTTGTTGTTGTTGTTGCGGCTGCTGCTTTTTTTTTTTCTTCAGCATTTCTGGCTCGTTTCATGTTGACCCACTTTTCGTGGCTATACGTGCGATGTCGACGTCGCCGCTGCGCGGTACGGGCAGCGGCAGAGGCACAGTGGGCCGCAGTCGAGGTGAAAGCGTTGCTCTGCACTTGGACAGTGATTATGGTGTCGTTTTATGCGCACTGGGCACAGTGTGCAACGCAAAAAGTCATAAACTGAATTGCCAACAGGTTATAGCGACGACTACGACTGCTGAGGTTGCGGCTGCAATGCCGTCGTCGTCGTCGTCGCTGGGAGTAGTAAAAAGGGCCATGACAGTGACACTTTGAAGTTTGAGGTTAAATTGTCAATGTTGTTTCTTGTTGCTTTTGTTGCTGTTGTTGTGGTTGTGGTTGTTGTTGTGGTTGCTGTTTGGCCTGCTCTTTAATATTTTCGACATATTTCGTGCCGAGCTGTTTCTGTTGCTGTTGTTGCTTCTCGTTGTGGCTGCAGTTGCATGTAAATTCAAAAGACTTCGGCAACAAACTTGCTTTCAGCAGCAGCGCCGCGTGGCACAAATTTTGATCGGCGCACGCACAAAAATGCTCACATGCTTTTATTTAGTTTATTAATTATTTTTATTTCTTCTATACACATACATTCGCTAACACACACTCACACTCACATTTGAAAAGTGAAATTTCAAAGTAGAACAAGCAACAACAACATGCGCTGCACGTACAACTGGCCATGCCACGCAACTTGCCGCGCGAGGTTCCAATAAAAATGAGGTCACTTGTCGCTGACCAGCAGCGCCAGCACGCGGCTGCCCACTCCGCATCTGCCCCCTGCTTCCCCTCTCCACACTTCTCTGCGTTGTCTACAATTTTTGAATAGATGCCGCGCCACATTTTGGCACCCAGTTGGCTCGCCGTGCACGTTGCTCTTGCTGTTGTTGTCAGTTGTCTGCATTGAGAATGCTGCATTATACACACAGCTAAATTAATTGCAGTCGCGTCGCATCGCATTGAGTCTTTTCGGCTTTAACTGTTCCTTGCCGGTTTTTTGGGCCATCGTGTGTGCCATTAAAATGCACCACGAACTTGACAACGAAAATCAGCGCACAACATATGAAATTGTTATTTGCATGCGATTGAACAGAACCAAATATTGTAAGCAACTTCTCTACAGTTAAGTTTGATATTTAAACAATAATTTAAGTATTATATTTTACAGTATAAAATAGCTATACATAGCCTTTACAGTGCCTATTTAGATATTGTAACAAATATATTATATAAATAAATAGACAAGAAGAATTTAATTTGATTTTCATCGTTTAATTGTAGTACGCTGCGTATACTTGTTGACTTCCCTATCTATAAATTACAAGAATAAGAATAAGAATTGACTAAGTGTCTGGCTTAAGTATTTTTAATCTTGATTTGTACATTTGGTGCTCCTTTTTTATAAGTTATGATAAATTATAAATAGAATATAGAAAAAGACTCATCGATTTTCGACTGGGACTTTGTTCAAAATAAATTTGCACAGAATTAAAAAAACTAAATAAACTGTTCAAGATCAAATTGCACAGAAACACATATATGAAATACAGTTAATTTGAATGTTATTAATTAATAAAACAAATAAAAAGTGAATACATTGTTACGCCAAAACTGTATATTATTTTTTATTTTTTTATTTATTTGTATTTTAATAAAACTCGCAATGGCAGAACTTATCATATGGCCCTGTCCAATAGTCAATAATGATTGCAACATTTAATTATTCTACTATTCAATTTAAAATCCGATCTTATTAAAGTTACATCAAATAATCGTTAACAGCAATAAAACAAATTCAAGTATAAAGTAAATAATGCAACAATATTATTAATTTTTCTATTTCGATAAGCCAAACAAAAACTGAATCATCAAATTGATTATAAATTATGTTCTAAGTGTGTTCTACAAATGGCTTGGGCGATTAACAATGAACAAAAAACTCAAGAATAATTGTGTATTTCATAAGATTTTCGTCGTGCACTGTTTGCTTTTGCAGTTAATTAAAGTGGAGGCCCAAGTTGTAGTGGAAGTTGTAATCCAAGTGGATGATGTTGTTCTTGTTGTTCTTGCTGTTGTTGGAGTAAAAACATAACTGGCACAGCGCGCTTAAATATTAAATTAATAAATTGTAATTATAGCCATGATTTATACTGACCAAGAATCTTGGCCAGGCCAGTCGACGAGGCGTGAAGACGACGCCGCGTTGCAGAATTGCAAAATTGCCGCAGAGCACAAGAGTTTTTATTTTGGATTTGGTTTTTGATTTTCTGTTTTTGGTTCTTCGACAATTAGCCGAAAAAGCGAACGCATAAATTATACAAAATTTGATTATGATTGTTGCACAAAAACGCGGCGTTGCACGTTTTAAACATGTTGCTAATACTTTTGGCGTTTTCTCACCTACCTCCTACTTCCCTTTTGCCCACCGCTCTGCTGGGTTTCCTGCACGCGAAGCACTTCCGTTCTGTTTAGCCAGCTCCAAGTGCGAGTCGAGTCGAGGCGGGTTGAGTTGAGTTGAGGCTTCTCTTGGTGTGTGCATCCATTACAGACCCCTCAATCAAGAGCAAAAGTAATCAAAATAACAACAACAACAGAAACAACAATAGCAACAAATCAAATGGAAAAACACACAGCTGCAAAGCAAACAAACAAATCATGCCGAGTCGAAAAGAGACAAAGCAAAAGGGGAGCACCACAATAGATGGAGATGGAGATGGCGATGGAGACACAAGTCGCAGTGACAAGAAAATCGTTAAAAACAAAAATAACAATAAATACACACACACATGTGTGTTTACAACAGTATATGTGTGTGTGTAGAAATGGCATGGCAGCAAATAGAGGCAACAACAGCAACAACAACTTCCACAACGGCAGCAAAGCACAAAATAGAAATGGAGAGCAACTTTCACCCAAGGTCATTGTGTCTTTAACTGCGCCACAGCCAGCAACAACAGCAGCAACAACAGCAGCAGCAACAACAACAGCACCTACAACAGCAACAACAATGACAATAACAACAGCAGCAACTGTTGGACAATATGCGACAAAGTTGACTACGACGCGGCAGCAGCAAGAGCGTCGCTTTTGCCATTTTGCCAACTTTATTGTACTGGCCAACTAGCCACCCTCTCTTCCCCACTTGCCCCTCCCTCTTGCTGCACATTTCTTTGTCTGCAGAGTGGCGAAAGGCGTTGGCCATGCGCTCTGTCAAACTGTTGCTGCTGCTGCTGTTGCTGCTACCTTTGCTGTGTCTGCTGCTGCTGCTGTTGTTGTTGTTTTTGCTGCTACTATTGTTGCAACGTCCTTTGGTCAAGTTGTTCTACTTAGTTGTTGCTTTGGGGCTGCCAAATCGGTCAAGCTAAACAGGCTATCGGCTGCTTTGATAAGTTGTTGACTGAGAGCAAGAGAAAGACTGAAAGATCATTTAGAAACTAGAATTGTCAGTGTTTTTTTTAGTGTTTATAGCATTTACAACTCTATTTGTATGTTTAAATAACAGAGCTAAGAAGTTATATTTTAAGAATTGATATACACATACAAATATGATAAACGTGGCATAAATGTGAGAAACTAACGATCATAAAGTATTAGGGATTCGTTGAGGATACGTATTATATATTATAACCTACCGACCTATTAGATCTCTTGTGCCACTGTTGAGATTAGAGCTCTTTTGCTCAGTGCAGTTTTGCCTAGGAAATCCAAGAGTTTCCTGAACTAATTGATCTTATTTCATTAACTCTTTGAAGGTGTTTAAAAGATATATATCAGAACATACTTCGATAATATAACAGAATTATAAATATGTAAATATATATAGAAATATAGTGAATGGTACACTATAAAGTCAATAACTGATTTAGGGATCTTATGAAACAAGAACGAACTTCCGAGTATGCAATAAAAAAAATATATTATATATATTCCCCTAATATATTCCTATAATATATTCCTTAATTTGAAGCAAGATAAACCAAGAGCACTATATAGCATACTTACTTTGTTTATGGTTCGGGGACTAACTTTCTACAACAGTTCCAGCTCTATATAGCCATAAATTTAGTACGTGTCGGGCTCAATATGGAGAACTATCTCGCATCTACATTTGTATCTACATGTCGTTGTGGGGGTGATTATGCTGTGATGATTTGCGAGCACCCTCGCCCACGCATCCACGCCCAATCCGAACTATGCATAACTTGGCCACAAAAGTGGGTCATGCCTGGCTAAAAAAAAACAAACAAGCAAACAAACTGCTGGCTGCCTACGACTTTGATAGCCAGGCAGGGCAGAGGGAGTGGAAAATTACGTTTAATTGGAATGAAACTCAATTAAAAAGGCGCAGATTGGGCAGAGCCAGAAGAAGAATTAATGAAAATGTTTCTGTTAATGTGGCATCGCTTTGCCGATTTGCCATTTTGGTTAATATTTCGATTGACCCTTGGCAGGGGAGCAAACAAACACGTAGCACATTTTGATTAGAACAAAACGTGGAGGGGCAGAGAAAGAGTGAGACAGAGAGAGAGAGAGAGAGAGAGATCAGCAAGCAAGGGGAGGTAAGGTAGAGGGACGTGCTGGACGTGGAGAGGCATTGCCATGATGTTGCATAAATTTAAGTGCCACAGATACGAGGCGCAAGATACAGAAACGAGTTACAAATACATGCAACGACGACAACGACGACGACGACGAAGATACTACAAAAAGCAACATAGAAATGCGGATGCGAGAGATGCGAACGATGCAAACTAAGCTACATACTCCAGACTCGAGACTCGAGCTGAAGCTGAGGCTGTAGCTGGAGCTGACTCGGTCTCTGACTGCGGCTTCATCTCCATCTGTGTGTGTGTGTGTGTGTTGCTCTCTGTCTCACTGTATCTGGCGCTGCGGTGAAAGAGCATGCGGCCGGATCCGTCCGGGCAAAGTATCTTTGTATCTCTCATTGCGCCGTCGCCGCTGGCTGCGTGGAGCCAGTTAACATTTCAAATCCGTTGTGGCTGCCACAGCCACAGCCACAGCCAATGCCGTCGCTGTCGCAGTCGCCGTCGCTGCTGCTTCTTCGTGCGGTTCTCTCGGTGTAAAAGAAAACGAGTCTGGAAATTGGGTCAGTGGCACAGTATGCATGGCATTTGTTGCTGTGTGTGTGCCGTGCGCTGTCTCTGTGTGTGTGTGTGTGGTGTGTGTGCTGTTGTAGGTTTCGGGTTTGCCTTTAGCTCTTTCTTTCTTCTTCGCCTTGCTTTCTTTGTGTGCTGCGGCATTTGTGGTCAATAATGATTCTGACTTGCTGACTCGACTTGCCTCGGCTTGGCTTGGGTTGCCTCGACTTGGCTTGGCTTGGTTTAGCTTGGCTTGGCTTGGCTTGGCTTGGTTTGGCTTGACTTGCCTCTTGCTTGTCGCCAGCTTACCGCATATTTAAGCTCGCTAGCTGAAGCTGGTTCGGGGCTCGCACCTCGCGCGCGTCTACTCTATTTTATGTTGGCACAGACGTGCCGCATTTACGTCAGGTTCCTCCTAATGGTCACCGATGGCACCAGGGTTGCCACCCAAGTCTAATCAGCAACGCATTCAGATCACACGATCTGCATAGTATTTGCATTTCATTTGATTTGATTTCATTTTGTCGCCGTCATACGTCGCGTATACTTAATTTCCCAATACACATTGCAAAAAGATTCTTGTACATGTTTTGTGGATTTTAGATATTTTATGATGTTTTGTTTTGTACATTTAGAATGACAAAATTTGATGTTTCTTTATTACGCATAAACATTAGATATAAAAACTAAAAATTAGAAAAATAAATATATTTACAATCGAGTACAAAGTGATTTATCGATTTTCGATTGCGCTCAACTTGAATAAATAGAATTGCACAGAACTAAACTATAAACATTAACATTATGCATTAAGTTATTCCATAAATTATTCTAGATTATTATTTCTCTGATCTGATCTGATCTCGTCGTATATAGCATGGAAATCGTGTTAAATATGCTCAATCTTTAAATAAGAATTGTAATTTATATAATTTATTATATGTATACTGTGTGTGTCTGTGTGTGAGTGTGTATGTGTGTGTGTATGTATAATTAACATAAACTTTAGCAACAAATTTCAATTAAAAAACAAATTAACAACATTTAAATTTAAGGTGTAATAGGGTGTTATTACTTGAGTACTTTTCTATTTCATATGTATTTAATTTGCTTTGTTCTCTGTTCTCTAAATTACTTCATCCTCTCTCTCTCTCTCTCTCTCTCTCTCTGCTTTCCACTCTTATTCTCGCTATATTATTCTGATTTGCCAAGCCCGCTACAACTTACTCTAGGTGTATGTGTGTGTTTGTTTATAATATTACTTCCCCTTCTCTCTTTTTGTACATTTATTTAACATAATATAATATTAATTTAGAATTGTATTGCTTCGATTGTATCTTACTTCTACTTCTTTTTCAGTTTTCAACGCGATGAGGTACATTATTTATACAAATCTTAGAACGATTAACATTCGGCTAGACATTAAGCTACACACTATGCGCATTATGTGCCAAGTGGGCTCCAGAGGTGCCCGGTTCCGAGTCCCGAGAGGTGCACGGTGCGCGCAGCCTTGCATCAAAACAGAACAACAGTTGCAAAAAGACAATTGGACGCTTCGTTGTTCTTACATTGCTTGTGGTCTCTTTTCTTGGGAATACGATAAACACTGTGATACGATACGATATACGATAACCAATATAGTTTCACCTTACGTAATTTAGACATATAACAAGAGGAGTATTTATCCAATAAGTAGATTGGGGCTTCTTTTTTGTTTCTGTTTTACTTTCAACAACAATAAAGGTACTCCCTGCTACTTAGAAATTAAAGTTCGATAACAAACTAAGTAAGATGTATAACAATAATAACGATTACTCTTTCGAATTGGAAATTCATTAAATTAAACATGAAACTTTTCAAATGATTCCAAACATTTGTCAACAATACAAACAACAGAATAAAATCGAATACAACTCTTGGTATCTATCGATATCCGCATCGGAACAAATCATTGAAAATTTAAGATTTACGTTACAGTTCTATTTTTTTTAGATTTAACTGCCAATAAGGGTACTCCCAGCTACAGATCATTATTTACCAAAAGAGAAGGGTAGATACAAATTTAACTATTATCGATGGTCTCATGGACTCGAAACTATAGTCAACAATACAAAAAACCAAGAATAATCGATACAACAGCTATCGAGAGTCCTATCGATAATTTTGGATTACTCTTTTTGTATCGAAACATATCCTTATTTATCAAAGAAGAATGATAGATACAAATCTAGCTGTTATCGATCAACAATACACAATAATAAAGAATCCATATCATTATAGCTGTTATCGATAATGTTATCGATTTACTGCGGAGGTAGTAGGTTGATATTTAGCAACAGGTTCATCAATGTAGGATCGAAATGTTCTTGAAATGATTTCAACTGGGGATCTATAGATAATTCTCACTTCCTTCCTTCCCCTCCCTCTACCCCTCCCCCTGTCCACTTGACTAACTAGAACTATAAAGCGAAGAGATCAAAAGCAACCAACAACAACGAATCTCAAATGCTTTGTGTATGACATTGCTCGACCCTGTGGAGGATGGCAGTGAGTGGAAAGTGGAACGTGACCATTTTGCGGGCTCTTTGCTGGTCAAGCAATGCGATACACGAGAAGCTGCCGCACCCAAAGACCCGGACATGCACACCGACAACGACCGCCAATCGTTGCCGGATCGTGGTGAGCGGGTGGCTTTGGCGGACACTTTCTCCAGCACAGCACACGGTGCAACATATTGAGAAGCTTGTCTCGACGTGCTCCGTGTGCCTCATACATTCTGCGGGCTGCGCTTTTATTGGCTGTGGCTACTGTGGCTACTGTGGCTAGTGGCGAGTGGCGGCGGCTGCTTGTGGCCGCGGTCAGTCACGCCCAATTCTCTTATGCATCTGTTGATGTTTTAGCAAGTGCGCCTTCTGGCGAAAGGCCTTGGCACACACGTCGCAGCGGAAGGGCTTCTCGCCGGTGTGCGTGCGCAGGTGCACCTTGATGTTGGACTTGTTGAGGAACCCGCGATTGCATATGCTGCACCGATGCACTGGCTTCTCCTTGCCCAGCAGCCCGCTCAGATCGCTGGCACTGAAGCTGGCCACACCCGATGGCGACATGGCACTCAGCTGCGAACCAGCGCCACCAACCTCACCAGGCACCTGACCCTGCTGCGCTGCCTGCTGCTGCTGCTGCTGCTGTTGTTGCTGGCTGGACTTCTTCTGCGCCCTCGACCTCTTGGCCTTGGGCGTGCCGGTGGGGGCGACGCTTGTCGTGGTGCTTGTCGTGTGCGGATAGTTGCTCAGCATGTCCGGACTACACAGCCCGCCGTCCTTGAGTCCCGTGCCGGACAAGCCGCCATTGGGCGTCAGTTGATACGCGGCCTGCTGCTGTTGCTGCTGCTGGTGCTGCTGTTGCTGGTGCTGCTGCTGTTGGCTGGGATTGTTGGCTGGATTGTTGGTCAGGTAGCGCGGATTGATCATCAGGTTGTCCGTGGTGCTGACCACCGAGCCGGGCGGACTGCAGCTGCTGCTGGCCGCGGACAGCTCGTTGCAGTATGAGGTAGAACTGGGCGTCTCGCTCTTCAGCGTCGTCGTTGTCGTCGTCCCCGAGGAGCCATTGCTGCCGCCGCCCTGCGTGCCCGCTCCTGGCGGTCCATGCTGCAGGCGATTCTGCAGCAGTGGCATGTAGCCATGGCTGAGTAGACTCTGCAAGGTGGAGCTGCTGGTGTGCACGGGCAGCGGCGAGTGGGGCAGCATGAAGTCGCTGAGTGTGTCCTGCTGCGAGACGAGCACCTTGCCCTCCGGCTGTATGCAGTTGCCATCGATCCAGGCATCCAGATCCATCCAACTGTCTCGCGTGTCGTTGCCCTCATCCTTGTCCAGCTGATTGGACACGGTGGTGTCCGCTATCGCAGATCCAATGATTGCCGCAATGTCATCGATGCTGTTCATGTCGACATACTCTGTCAGATCTTTGTAGATGCGCACCCCGCTGCCGTGCAGCGAATCTGCCACTTGGTCGATGGGCGTCAGCGTGGAGCCGCTGCTTGCCAGCGAGGAGTTGCCACCGCCGCCACTGCCAGGCCCCGTGCCGGGGGCATTCATAACACAGCTGTCCGCTACGGAGTAAAGCTTAGAATCTAACTGACTATCGGCAAAGAGCTTGACATCGCTGAGGCAGGCGTCCGCATCGGCGCTGAGCACACTCTCGGGCAGGCAGGTTGACGATGAGACTATGTTGTGCTCCTGCGAGGAGCCTCCACCACCACCGCCACCGCCACCTCCTCCACCTCCACCTCCGCCGCCACCTCCCCCCGTCCCACTGCAGGTTGTGGCTGCCGTTGTGGACGTGGGATTCGCATTGGGATGCTGCGACTGCTGATGCTGGTGCTGCTGGTGTTGCTGGTGCTGCTGATGGTGCTGGTGCTGGTGCTGGTGCTGGTAGGCGCTCTGTATGTAATTGTTGTTGGTCTCGTCGGGCAGTCGCTGAGCAATCGCATGGTAATGATGCCCCGAGATTCCATTGATGGACAAGTGACCCGTGTAGCCGGTGAAGGGAGGCAGCGGCTTCAGGTCGGAGAGTGCGTTCAATGAGGAGCTGTTCAACAGCAGATTGTCGAGCACATCGAGGGAATTCTTCTGGTCCGTGTCACTGGGCAGCGAGTCCAGATCGTGCTCCAGCAGCAGCTTGTGTCCGTCCAGCAGATACTGATCCTGGCTGCCGGTCTGCGTGGGTCCCCAGCAGGGGCTCATCAGTAGACTCTCGACTTCTGATTCACTTGGCCCGTTCATGCTGCACAGCTTCATTGTCAGTTGGACCACGCGATGGACGAGAATTTCTGGTGCTTCTTCTTTGAGTTGTCTTGTAGATTTACAGCAGAATCAGTTGAAGCTGCAAGAGAGAAGAAGCAGAAGGAATGAGCATCGTTAGAACAGATTTGTTAGTTCGAACTACAGCTAGGCGATTAATCAGATGTTTAAATGATATGATAGACTACGGTTTAGTATTTGTAATCCCTAAGAATGAACTGTTATATGCCAAGCAGACTGTTATACCAAGCTTTGCTGTTATATAGAATAAGAGGAAGCACAACAATTGATCAATGATAATACCTGAAAAGACCTTTAACTGTTCTCAACAGGTGCAAGCCAAGTGTTCCCACAGAGATCAGTCAAAGTGCAAGGGAGTTCGTTTTGTTACAACTACAACTTCCGTTACTCGTCTAATCTTTAAAATCGACAGTTTAGCTCTTCTCCTTCCCCTCCTCATTGACCCCTTTCAACAACCCCCTCCCCCTGTTGACCTAGCTGCACTTGCTGACAGTCAAACGAGCTGATGGGCCCTAATGCAGTTGGGACTCTCTGGCGGAGGAATTCATTTAGACCGCCTGGTGTCTGCAGTTGCATATCAAAGAATTTCCACGAGGCTTTTCATATTTCACACAGCGATTAAGCAAGGGCAGGGGGAAGACGCCAGCTGGCAGGGGCAGGAGCAGGGGCAGCATGGATCTCTAGAAGTTGAGACATTCGACAACGCGATAACGAAACGAACAAAACGAACAAGTTAAGAAAAGCAAACAGCCAGAATGGCCAATAATAATTTCCAAATGGTATTTGGGTCAATACATTAATAATCAGTCAAATTAGCATATAAATTGGTAGAAATAATGCGACTGCGACAGAACTACGAGCAAGGGGGAGGGGGGATATCGTTTTTGGATATCGACTTGGATTTTGGATAGACAAAGATATGAGAGACCGACAACGAAAGTACAACAACAACAACAGCAACAACAACAACCACAACAAGCGACGATGACAACCATGCGACACAGGTGCAGGCCACTTTCCCCTTCCCCTCTCCGCAACTCACCCGCTGACACTGCCCCTCAGAAGCAAGTCCAAAATATTCAAGACCAAAATCAAAACCAAAACCAAGACGCGATGAAATAGAAAATCCAACAACAACAACAACACTAAACACGAGTGCTAGCTCGTTTTGTTGGTGTTGTTGTTTTGTCGGAGAGAACCAAACCGAAGCCGTAGCCGAAGTGGAGGGAAACGGTAAACGGCAAATGGAGCCAACGAAATAAAGTATTTTTCTCATTTTGTGCATAAACAGTTAAGTTGATTTTTTGAGGCTTGGCCAGTTTAACGAGTATGTGTGAGCGAGAGAGCACGAGAGCGTGTTCATGTGTATGTGTACGTGTGTAGACAGAAGAAAGCACAAGGCAACTTGGCCATCACACATACACACGCACACTCACACAAGTAGAGCTGCAGCTCGACTTCGTCTGGTTGTGAGAGAGCCAGAGACGATTAAAGAGATCACAGACAGCAACATGTTTCCCCAGCCAGTTACACTATTTGTTTTCTTAGGCGCCAAATAATAACTTTATTTTATTATTTATTATTTTATAATAATTTATTTTATTTTATGACCATTTATTTCGTTGACATCTAAAAGAAGTTAACTTATAAATAATACTAATAAAAATAAATTAAATAAGTCATAAAAATAAAAATAAATATAAATAATAAACATAACTGCCCAGGGCAACAACAGCCTTTTTTTAAGTTTCTCATATCTAAACTTTTTTAAAGACCTTATGCAATTATCAATGTTTTCGATTCCTTTTACTAATATGTGCTTAAAATATTAAAAACATATAAAAGCTTCCATTATCTTATATCTTATATATCTTATCTTATCTTTCTTAGTGATCGTAGCAAGAAAACTAAATAACCTTATTCCCATATTTGAAAAAATACTGCTTGATTTTAGTTAGCAACACACATTTTGCACTTCACTGCTTGCAATGCACTGCTTGCAACATTTACTTATTTACTCGACACGGCAACATTTACACATTGGTCAGACAATTTCGCTTTCAACAGGTTGTTGTAGCTAGCAACATGTTGCCAACTAGTTCAATGCGGATCGTGCGGCAAGCAACAAACAGCTTAGAGCAGCAACTGCGACGGTGACTGAGACAGCGACTGCGGCAGAGGCAGCGACAGCACCAGCGACAGCGTCAGCTAAGCATGCGCAGCTAAGCGTGGCAGCGGCAACGGCAGTGGCAGCAGCCAAACTACCGTTACACGAGAGACCTGCTGACATACTTCCGTGTTCGGCAGAGCCGAGCCGAAGCAGCCGACGCAGCCGATGTAGCCGAAGCCAGCGAGGCAGGCGAAGCAGCGGACAAAGCAGACGAAGCTACTACTGAAGCTCAAGCTCTGCATGCACTGAGCGAAAGATTTGAGATGTAATCGGATTAATTCAGACTGATAAGGTTAATGAAGACTTTAAAGAAAAATAATATATAAACTATGTTTCTACTCAGTTTATAATGTTGTACCTTTTTAAAAAGAAAGATAAATAAAAAAAATAAATGAGAGTTGATATTTATTCAATTTCACTTTTAAACAAATGGAATTAAGATAAAATTAGGTGTTTTTTTATTATGTTATAAGCTAAATACTGATTTAGTATTATACTACAAATTTTGGTATTAGTATTTTGTTTGCTTTACTTTTCTTAAAATACTTATTTTCAATATTAATAAACTTCCAATTTGGAATACTTGAAATTCGTAATATAAAATCAAATTATAATTTAATAACCATAACTTCTGAATTATTATTTGACCTATTTCAAACAATATTAATAACCCCTTTTGGTAGTACGAAAAATGAATCATACTTTAGATAAAAACATTGTTAGTTGTCATTACTATTTAAGTAAAAGGCTGTGAATTCTATAATGTTCAAATAAATAATTATCTTATTAATAATATTAAATATACATATATCTTATATAAGTTTTATTTCTTCTTTCAATTTGTTCGTAGTGTCGATTATATATTGGTACTTCACTAAAATAAAGTTTTTAAAATTGAGTACTTCTTTGATAATAGTTTTCTATATTCCACTTTTTCTCAGTGTATCTTTGCTGGCGTGTATGCTGTTTTTTCGGAACCCCCAATCTATCTCTCATCTTTCTTTCGGTTACTTTGTGTAATTGTTGCTTGATGGCTTTTCGGTTACTCTTTTATTTCTTACTCGTTCCCAGTGCTCATTACTTTGATTTTTACTCTGTTGCTGGCACAATTTCGCTGAGTACCCTTGTCTGTTGTTGTTGCTGCTGTGATTTCTGATTTGATTCGAAAAACGAAGCCGCTACTTTTGGCTTTAGGTTTTTAATTGTTTTCTCCCCCCTCGAGATTGAGTGACGTTTTGGGATGCGCCTACAAAATTGGCGTGAAATATTTTATGTCTATTCTGATTCTTTTATTGTCCAGCGAGCTGTGTGCCTAGTGTCAGTTTTAACACATTTTCCTATTGTTAACTTTGAATTTTTACTGTTGTTGCTGTTGCTGTTGTTGTGCCTACTCAGTGAGTGTGTGTGTGTGTGTGTTTTCGGTGTTTTTTTTCTCTTTTTAATGAGCTACATTGTAACGGTTGTCCGCTGGTCTTTTTGCATTTGAATGGCCTCCAACACTCACACACACACACACACACACACACACACACACAAATCTAGGCAATGCGTGGGTGCGCCACAACAACAACAACAACAACAGCAGCTGGGCAAACAAACAATGCGCCTCCATTGTAATTTGAGCTTGTAAATGGGACTTTTAGATTATGGTCAGAAGAGCTACAAACATAGTCCGATTCGGACATTGCTGCGGGCATTATAATTACAATATTTCCGAGTGTGTGTATCTGTGTATGTGTGTGTGAGAGAGTGTTGGGCGATTTTAACGGTTATTTTGAACGAATTAGTGCAAATTTTTGACAGCCGAGTGATTTTATGACCCTGAGCTGAACTGAGAGAGTTGAGAGGTTTTTGATGTTTTAATGCGTGTCAGTCAGTGGGTGCACTTGAAATACCGTTAAGTAGTTGTAGTGGAACGGTGAATGAGTGAAGAGTTAACTGGGTGAAGAGAGAGGAAGAAAGAGAGAGAGAGAGAGAGATGGAAGTGCTGCACTGTCGTAATAAGCATCATAATATTGCAAGGGGTTAGTTGTTTTTCCCCATTTGTTGGGGATCATCGAGCAACACATTTGCCTAACTAGCCTAACGAATTCCCCCAAATAGAGCCTTCTTTTTGTTGACCCAACGCGATGAACTCTTCAACTGCAACAACTACTTAAGGCTCGTACAAGAACAAGAACAACAACGACATAGGGCAACTACGTAAAACGGCAACAAGCCGTCAACGAGTCCAGCAACAGCTGCGAGAAATTGAGTTCTTAACTCTCCCTCAAGAAAAAAAAAGAGAACCCAGCTGAGGCCTGCACTTCGATTTGGCTTTGGCTTTAACGGAAATTGAGCTTAACCTTTGGCGGCAATCAACTTCCGTTTAAATGTTCGAACACGAAGCAGCGGCAAAGGTCAAAACGTTTTTCCCGACAACAACAACAACAGCAACAAGAAGAACTAGAAGAACAGCCAAAACAGCCGACCAGGGCAAACACTTTTTTTCTGTGTTCTCCAGCGAGGAAAATGAAAAGAAAAATCAGGTCGAGAGTTGGCGTCGGAAAAAGCGAATGAAAAATTATTTGATTGCAAAATTTACAACCGCAACGTTTTCCACTTGGAAAACCGCACGTACATTACAACAACAACAACAGCAGCGGCAGCTCTGCAAGGCTACCAAGCGGTTTTCCATGCAACAAACTTTGACCAAGACCGAGAAGCCGAAAAAAGCTGCAAGACTGTTGCAGCCTCCGTCGTTGCCTCCACTGCTGCCGCAGCTCACAGAAACGTGTGGCTGGCATTGAGGTCGCCATCACTCAATGAAGGTTGCCTCGCCGTCGTCGTCGCGTCGTCGTGTGGATGCAGCAAATTGTTGCAGCAGTGGAAAAATTAGTGAGAACAGCCAACTGGCAATGGGAGACGTGCTCGCTGCTCTTTCAGCTGCGCACTTGACGGCACATGTGGCACGTGTGATGTTGCTGTCGTTGTCGCTGAAGTTGTTGATGTTGTTGCTGCTGTTGCTGTGGCACTAACCAAGCCCATCTACAGCAACTCAAACTGGCCGCGAGGCGACGCTTGAGGTGTGTTGTATCTTTATGTGGGCTTCCACTTACGGACAACAGACGAGGTTCTCGTCTTGCAGTGGGCGTTCAACACACAAGCACGAGTAAGAGAGAGAGAGAGAGAGAGAGAGAGATGGAGATATGGGGGTGTTGCATATGAATAAGGTGCGATGTGTAAATTATATTGTAAATTAACTGGATCAGAGAGAGAGAGAGGAAGTTTGGCACAAATACCAAATACATAAAGAGCAAGGCATGTATCGCCTCTCTCATCTTAATTGAGAACTTTTCCGAGAAAGAAGAAGCAATGAAATTGGAAAAGCAAAACGCTTGCATCACGTAATGATGTGATTAATTGGTGGCCCCAGTGCAGTCAGTATCTATCGAGGGAACTGCACTTAATTGGCAGCTTCGAGTTGCAACAATCCCCAATCGAGTTGAGTTCACCGTGTCGTGGTCAAGTCGAGCAGCGAAGCGACGCCGCTCTTATGAATGGGGCCGACAACAGACCGTTAGCTGTCCCTAGCAAGGTGTATGCTAAGGTAACCAATATGTGTCCAAGCCACGAGATGACAACCTGGCGATAAACCCAAAGCGGAGACGATGTACTCAGAGCCAGAGAGCCGGGAGACTTCCCCCTCAAGTTGAGAGGCTTGGCGCTATTTTTATGACTGAGGCTGTACGAGGCTGTACGAGACTAACACCGCACCCTGTGTGGTGTGTGTATGTCTGAGCATGCCGAGCAGCTCGAGCAACCGAGCGATCGAGCAACCAAGCGACAACTAACAACAACTATGCAAATTTTTATGATGTTTAACTATTTTTAGTTGGTTTTTACTTTGTTGTTATTTAAATGACGCCCTCTTGGCTCATTTTGAAACCGCCAATACCGTGTACTCTGTGTAGTTTTGGGGTATGCTCAATAGTAACTGTATATAAGGCAAGGGATCATGCGATGTTTTAGCTAGATAATTGAATTGAATTATTCCATATTATGCTTTGTAATTTGCTTGATGCATATTTAATTTAATACAGTGGGAGAGTGGGAACAAACGTAGAGCAAAACACAATGGGAGTTTGTTTGTTTTTTGCGTACACAGGGTATAAGGCAGTCGCAAGTCTTTTTGTGGCTTCACTGATTTCGGGTTTAATGTGGTCATCCAACAACAGCAACAACAATAAAGACAACAATCCAGCGTGTCTGGCAAGTTGAAATCCCGAAAACCCAAAACATTGCTGCTGCTCTCGGGTCAGCGAACTTCTCTCTTCAAAAATTGTTGTTTATTGTTATGGTTGTTGTTGCTATTGCTGTTGTTGCTGTTGCTGTTGCTGTTGCTAACATTTGAATATTATTTGCGTAGTGTGCGGGATCTGACTGCCAAATGTGCAAATTGAACATAAAAGCCGAACGGGATTATTAGTATAAATATTCTGAGCTCATTCGAATTAAGTAATCGATGTAGATCGGGTTCTGAGCAAATGAAAACAGTCATGGAACAGTTATTCGATTACTGACCTCCCCCCACTACTGACATATAGAGGGGAAACTGGAAGAGAACTCCAACTAAGTAAGTAATAACTGACAGAGAACTCCAACTCAGTAATAAATTAATAATAATATTATTATTATACCCTATAAAGCACAATCTGAGCTTAATTGCTGTGGCCCAGCACGGGGTTCCCTACGGCAAGTTAACTCGGGCAAACCGTAGCAAATCTGGAGAGTCTCTGAACTATCGTTAATTGATATGTTACACCTGCAAAGCTCAGTCTGAAAAGGGAATTAGTTCAATTTCTTTTTAAGATTTAATTAATGAAGAAAGAAATCGAATCGAATAGGAATCTTTGCCTCTCTTCCCTCTCTTAGCTTGCCCCAAAATGCAGCTTAATGCGCAGACAGACTCACTGTTGTTGCTATTGTTGTTGGCCCACGTAATGCTCTCGGTGCGCTCAGCGCAACTTTGAGTTCTCGCCTCTCTTGTTTCTAGAGTTGCCGCCGCCACAGCCGACGAGCCTCACTCAATGAGTAAGCGTAATTTTGCGTCATATAACGGTACAAACAGACGCTACTGTTGTTGTTGTTGTTGGTATTGTTGTCGAGGTGTTCGTGTGTGCGTCTGTGTGTGTGTGTGTGAGTTTTTTTGGCTGCCATTCCGTTGTTGTTGTATTTTAGACCATTTTGGTAGACAAACAAACGGTTTTTTATGATTTATTTTTAGCCTGGCTAAAAAGCGCTTGGCAACAACAAATCTTAGCTGTAAATTAAAAGAACTTTACTTCCGAGTGCAGTTAAGTTAAATTTTGGCTTTTGGGTCGGGGTCAAGCGACGCCTCACTAAATTGGACAAGGGTCTCTGAGAGACATGAAATTTGTTTAAATTTAATCAGCAACTGACTTGGCAATCGAGCTACTGTCTGATTGCAGGGTGCCCTATGCAGTTTGGAGTAGGATACCTTATAGATATATGTATATACTGTAGATTAAACTATGCAATGTAAACTGACTAAAATTACTACCCTGTGTAACTACCCTATGAAGTTGGTCTATTATACTATACATAGGAAGTAGCATATGATATCATATAAGAGAACTACCCGATGCATAGATAAAATACTATATATAGAACTAACAGATGTTCCCTGAATATAAGGATATATTAATATGTATTCCAACTAGAATACTACAGATACTACATAGATAACTAGCCAAAGTAATAGGACTAGAATACTACGTACAAAATATAAAACTGTATAGAGAACTACCCGATAAACACTGACTAGCATATATGTATACTGTCTTCTTAGACATAATACTGTATAGAGAACTACTTGATATATACTGACTATATAGAGAACTACTCGATCTACACTGACTAGGATATATACTGACTACATACATATATGTATATAACTATATACTATTCGATGGGTTCTGATTACAATACTAATTAGCAGCTCAGGACCTTAGAGGCACGCGCCTATCTGTTGATTTCGTCATTTTCGTAAGTTCAGTTAAATCTTACTCGCAGTTTCCACTTCCATTCGGCATACCCCCTACGTTGGAAGCTGCCCCGCCCCGCCCCGAACCGCCTCGCTTCGCCTTCTACCCGCGCTCCTATGATTCGCGTTGTATTTCATAACAGGTGAGTAATATCGGAAACGATTTCGGTCGTTGACTCTTGCCTGATTTGTTTATAAATCAGACGTTGGGAATGTGTTCTTATTGCGAGGCCATTGACTTAAGTTCTGTCTCTTCTCGGGCACCCTCCTAGAGAATATTCATCCAAATCATTTACTTACATTTACGAAATTGCAGCCTTCAGCTTGTTGGGCATTCTTAAGTCTTTGATGATTGTTGTTCTTTTAAAATAAATGTATGGTATTAATCCTTGTTCTGAATACGCTTGTAATCCTTTGTGTGCGCTTTATATCATTGATCAATCCTTTAACAGAGTTTCATATGTAGTTTAGTGTCAGTATCCAGATTGTTCGACACGGCGATGTCATGATAATATTCACTTAAATATACGTTAGGCTCAAGTTAATGAAAGGTGCTGATGCTGCAGTTACTTAGTTAGTCCCTCTAGCCGAATAATAGTGGATTAATGCAGGTTAAGGGGGTTAGTCGAGAGGATATACGAAAATAAAAGAAATGAAAAGCATAAACATTTTTGTATACTCACAAAAACAATGGGAGGAAGACATAAATATATATGCATAAAATAATGAACGGGGAGTAGTACGAGTGGGTGGTATATAGTAGTATATATTGTGTTTTCTTCTTAGTTTATAATCCGCTTAGATAGCACAGAAACAACCCTTGTGATGGAGGTTCGCTGGAGTTATATAGTGTATATAGTATATTGTATTTTCTTGTTGGTATTTCACAGATCAGATCTATGTACAGTGGACAATTTGCGATTGATTGTGTATTCTCGGGGGGGGGAGTTTTTGGATTTTGATAAGGTTTTCTTTTTGAATTCTCTGATTTTTCTTGCAATATTTAATGTGAAAATATTTACAACAGCGTTCTTGAAGAGTTATATATCTTTTGCTTGCGACTGTTGGACGGGGTATATCATTGATTGATTGTTTTCATAAATTTTGTTGTTGTTGTTGCTTTGAATTTTAACTTTTTCATGTATTTCCTTTTGCTTGTATTTGTTTTTGCTTTCACGTATTGCACACGGTTTTCTTCGCGATTCTTCTTTCTCTCTCTCTTGAATTGCACTTCACACTGCTTTCTATGATATTTATATTCGACTTCGTATCGATTCGATTGTTAAACACAATCTGGAGCAATCGCGGGATTTGCTCTCAACATTTTGTCAACCATTTTCACAATTTTTGTAACGCATTTTAACACATATGTGTATGTATATGTATGTGTAGCACTGTAACTATTATTTGTATTGTTGTTGTTGTTGCTGCTGCTGTTGTTGTTGCTCTTGTTGTTGTTGTTGTTGGTTTTGCACACTGGCCACTTCTTTTATTGGTTGTTCCAATTTCAGTTGCTTGCTCTTTTTGTTATGCCACTCAATACACCGCGAGCTCGTGTATAGTATGTGTATGTATGTGTGTGTGTGTGTTTGTCTATATATATGTTATATGGGAGAGTCCACGTCCGCAGCGGCGGAATCACGCGAATCACCAGCGGGCAAATTGCTGCGCAGCACAAGAATCGCACAAATCCGAAGACGTCAACGGTAGAAAGCCAACTGTGCGCAGGCGCAACACGAAAAGAAATTTTCGAGCCGCAGCGGCCCAAGAAGCTGACGACGTCGCAGTCGCCGTCGCAGTCGCAGTCGTTGCCGGCATCGCAGTCGTCAGCAGCAGCGATCAAAGAAGTTACTCACCTGGCTACAAAGAGAGGCAGAGCAACATGGCGAACGAGCGCGAACATGTTCGCTCTGCAACATGTTCGACCGCAGGTGCTGGCTCAAGTTGTCGAGGTCGATGTCGATGTTGCCGGCGGTCAAAGTCAGGGCTAAGTTTGTTTATGTTGCCAGCAGCACCAGCAGCAACAGCAGCAGCACCCGTTGCCGGCTTATAAAATAAATATTCTTTTACGTATTTAAATACTGCAATATATTTTTAATTATTTATTATTTATTTTATGTATTTATATTAATAATTTCATATATTCTTAGGGCCTTTTAAAGTGTTGCCAGCATGAGGTTTGCCTGGTTCTAACTTGGCTGGGCGAACTTGTTTGATGCTTTTACTCTTTTGCTCTATCTGGCACTCTCGTCTCTCTCTCTCTCTCTCTCTCTCGATCTCGCTCTGTCTCTGTTGCTCTCTCGCTCACAACTTGACCTACTTAACAAAAATTTAACATTTTTTCCTGTTATTTCGCCTTGTAAACATGCGAGCAACAATTACAGTTGCCGGCGCGACGCTGCTGTTGCTGCTGCGGGCTCTGCTGCTGTTGCTGGCTCTGCCTCTGCTGCTGTCGACTGCGACGCGTCGCTGCATTTGCCATTTTGTTGTTGCATTTCCTCTTTGACTGCTCTTTTCGCACTTGTTGTTGCTTTGCGGGTTTGCGGGTTGATTGCCGCTGCTTGATTGTTGCTGTTGTTGCTGCTGTTGTTGTTGCTGTTGCTGTTGCTGCTTCGCTTGGGGTTTTTTTTGCTTTTCAGATATTTCTGTTTGTTTCCAGCGTTTTGCAGTTAACGGTATCGCTTCGAAAATGAAAGCTCACACAGAGACAAATAAAGATACAGATACAGAGATACAGATACAGATACAGATACACGGGCAGCTACGTATGAAGACCACAGACCACAGACCACAACTGGCAGGTTGTGTAAATTTTTGTTTCTGCTCACGACTCTTGTTGCCGATGCTGCTCCCGCTTCCCCCTCCTGCTCCCGCTCTGACATTAGCATAAGCCCAAGCAAGAGCAAGAGCTGGCCTCATCATCGGATTGGCCTCTTGACCAAATGCAACTGCGTCACTCGGCTATTTATTTGAATACTTCCCCCTCTCCCCCCCTGCTTCTTCATTCCTCATCTTAATCCACAGTCTGCTCAGCCAGCTCAGCGTCGTCTAAGTTGTTGGTCATGTTTGTGGCTCATGATGTTGTCTTTTCTTCAGCTCTGCACTACATGTTGTTGTGCTTGTTGCTGTTGTTGTTTCGCTGTTTCACTGGAATTACGATCAGCAATATATATGCAATATATTGTTTGCAAAAAGCCCTGAATATGCATGGTTGTAGGTGTTTTCAGGACCGATGTGAGTCACGATTAATGTTTATGACTCGCCGCTTATCAGTTACGGCGGTTTCGGAAGTTTTGCTTTCAATATCAAGTTTGCTGCCTAAGTCTTTTGTTCGGAGTAAATGCCGAACTTATTTACATATATTAATGTTACAATTAGTTGATTTTTCATTGCGTTCAAAGTTCAGAGTCCACCTGATTAATCATGATTGATCATTGTGCATTGCATGGGTAGTGAGAAGGGGAAATAAATGAATAGATAGAAAGATAGATAGATATATAGATAGAAAGATAGATTGATAGATTGATAGATGGATATATAGATAGATAAATAGATAGATAGATAGATAGATAGATAGATAGATCGATAGATAGATAGATAGATAGATAGATAGATAGATAGATAGATAGATAGATAGTTATTTAGATTGGTAGAATGAAATGAAATGAATGAATAAATGAATTATTGATAGGTTGTTAGATAGATAAATAGATACAGATTAGAAAATAGACAGATAGATAGGCAAATTATAAACTTAGATTAATAGATGATTAAGTAAATAAATGAATAGATACATGAGATTTTATCTCATTAAATTCTTGCATTTTATGTATAAAGATATTTCCCGATAAAGTAAATTAAAAAAAAAAGTTTTTCTAATTCGAGCAATAGAATAATAGATTTTATATTGATCATAAATATATATTTAATATATACACCCTGTGAATACCACAAAAATAAGGTCATCCTTTGATTACACTCCTTTTTTTCGCTGTGCCATCAAAGTTTTGACGCCTCAACGGAACGAAGAGAGACCCAAATAATTGACAGACAATCTAGGCCTGGGCACGGCACCAAAGGCAAACTACAGTTAGACAAATTCTATGCACGTCAAATGTCAATCTCGGAAACAGTACAAACAGCAGAGGGCAGGCGCGAAAGAAGAAGAACAAGCAGAGGATGAAGAAGAAGAATGAGGGGAAAAATAATAAAAATCAATCTTGGGCAGAACACATCGGGGCAGCTTTTAAAGAGCGGTCCATACAAAACTAATTGAACTTGGACAGCGTGACACTTCATCAAAAAGCCGAAAAGGTACCCAAAATCTCAACAATGTAAGGCAGAGAGAGGCAGAGGGGGGTGGGGCAGGTCCAGCCAGCTGAAGCCTGCCCATCACTCAAGCTATTTGCTGCGCACAAATAAAACAAGCTATCAAATTAAGGCAAACGCCACGGGAGTAGCACCTGGAAAGGGTTCGGGTTCGTGTTCGGGCTTGGGCACAACGGTAAAGTTCGAGTGGCGAAGGCAGAGTGCCAGTACCATTAACCGAATACCATGGCCAATATTGACACGGGGTCAAAGTGAAGCCACACGCGCGGCAAGCAAGAGTTCTGCATTTTACAGGCAGAAGATGAAAATAGGTTAAACACAAAGCTAGCTAAAATTTGGGTTAGACAAAGCTCGAATGCACTCATCGCAGAGGGTCTATGAGGCAGCCAATAGTAGTTCCCTGGGATAAGACCCTCTTTTGACACCACAGGCGGGCACCTGCTGACCGCAAAAGATTGTAAATTAAGGTGCAAACAATCCACCGTAGACACACACACACACACACACATACAAATATACTTGGCCAGGCTCTTTTCCGATTTACGCGGCCCTTTCATTAGTTGCCGCCGGCAATTGCTGCTGCAAATGTGACAAATCTCGTTGCACTCGACGGGCTACTGCAGACCACCTTGGGCGTGACGGGCTACCTGTTGTGCCCGAATTTCGACAACGATTGAATTGTTTGCCTTGTTTATTTCTTGTTGCTGCCAAATTGGCAAAACATTTGTCACCCACATTGCGAATGCCGAACAGGCAACAGTGGCAACAGACGCAGCAGGAAGTGCCAGTGTAGTCCACTGTCTATGGCGGCAACATTGTCAGCAGCTACCTCAAACAAGTGACTAATTGCAGTTGCAAATTCGGCTGAGTTTACATAGAAGATTAGTCTTTCTATTCCCCAGTTTATGTGTCTATCTGTTTATCTGTATATCCGTCTGACTCTATGAATGTGCAGATCTCAGATAATAGGATAGCTTTAAACAACAAATTTGGATGAAATTTTTTGGATTTTTCCTTTTTTTTGGATTTGGGATATCTGATTAATAATTTAATAAGCCAAGTATTTGAATCACAATTTAATGTTTTGACATAGACCCAATTGCATACATGAACCAGTTGAATATATATAGAAGTTATGTAAATCAACATTGTTCAGGGTTCAGCTTGCAGTTTGGTTTTTATAAAAGAAAGATACTTTATTCCATAATGCAATGATAAAGACAGTACATTCAGAAGGACAACCCTGATTGCACACACCTTCAGTCAAGAGAACTTAAAATTCCGCCGAATCAAAGCGCATTCACGGCTTAGACTTACACGAATCGGTTTCAAGTGTAGCAAACAATCATATTCAGAGCATTACGCAAAAATGGCTCTGCTCAAAGCCAACAAATATATATGTCAAATATTGCATATATTTTGCATAATTTAGCTAGAATAGCAACAACAACAACAACAGCAACATGAAGAGGAGAAGAAGAACAACCATGAGGTACATTTTGCATGCATAATTTCTGCTGAGTGCTGTGCCAAGGTGCGGGCGTGAAGGTGCCCAAGACAAGCCGCACGCCAAAGTGCGAGGGGTGCGCGATGTGTTGTGCCAAGCTAATAACACGCAAACAACAATAACTATGACAACAACAGCAACAGCAGCAACAACAGTAACAAGAGCAAACGATAAAAATAGATGGGGCGCATAAAAAAGCAGAACAACAAAACGCACGACAATAAAAATGCAAAATAAATTGCCAAGCCGAAGAGGAAGAGGGAGAAAGAGAGCAATAGGAAAATCAAGAGAAAGAGAGAGAGAGACCGCTGAAAGAGTAACAATAAACAAGCAGAACAATCTACAGCGAATAGCAGAAGAAATGGCAGCCGACAGACAACGACGACGACGATGACGACGAAATATGAATGTAGTGCAAAGCGTAGGCGTTTATCTGACAATGGAGCTGCAAATGTAGATGGAGACGGAGGCGATTGCAGGCTAGGCCAGCTGGGGATGAAGCCAGCCCGGCTGACTGGCTGCTGCTGTTGCTGTGGGTGGGCGGCCAAGGCGAGGGCGAGACAAAGGTCAAGCTGAACGCAACTGGCAACTGGCAACTGGCGGCAACCGGAAGTGGGTCAACGAAAACCGGATCCGCACAGGCAAACGCAGCTGTGTGTGGAGAGAGATAAACAACAGCAACAGTGACAACAACAACAATAGCAACAACAACAGCAACAGCGGCAACTGCAGCAAAGCAAACAATGCAAAATGCAATTGAGATGCAAATGCAAATTGCATTGGCCACATGTTGCTGAGCCATGCACGTGTGTGTGTGTGTGTTGCCAGCAACATAAATAAACATCAAAATAATGCACGCCATTAACATTGCCAATGGCCCCCAAAATGCAACGCCAGCGCAGTAGAAGCAGCAGCAACAGCAGCAGCATCATCAGGGCAGACAGATAGGCAGACAAACTGGCAAGCTGGCAAAGAAAAGCCGTCGAGGTGTCATGGACATGGCCTGTGGGTGGGGGGAGGCAAGCTGAGGCCAAGACAATGCATGGCTGCAACGCTTGAATAACGCTCACCATGCAAGGCACAAGGCAAGCAGCGACGGCGGGCGACAACTTTTTGTGCCTTTGTTGTCTCTTTGCCTTTGGCTCTAATGAAGTTGCATTTGGCCGAGTCGAGCAAATAAAAGCGGATAGAAAAACTCGATTTGTTAGTCAAATTGAGATAGAAGAGTAGAAATACTTAACTGAAGAATTCTCTTGATTATTCAGTTATATTGAATGCAGCTCTTGGCTGGATATAAACGGACAGCTTGGCTATATTAATGCATCTGTCAATGCTCCAAGTCAAGTCTCCATGTTCGTGGCATATGCAAAATGTGAAGCCAACATTGACAGGTTTTTGTACTGTTCTGTTCTGTTCTGCGTGAGCGAGAGCGACTGAGATATTTATGCGATTTTATTGATAGCTGAAGAATTTATTGCATTCAAAACGAAAGACTCAGGCAACGAACGCGCAGCACAACAATTGCGCATTGTGAAGTTTATGATGTATCTGGATTGGGCATTGGGTGCACAGAACACACACTCTTGTGCAGCCAGGCACAGCCAACAACAACAACAATGAAGACTCTTGGCATAACGGCCGAAAAAGAGTGAGAAAGCAGAATCCCCCCCCCAAAAAAAAGAAGCTAAAAGAGACGAGGCAGCTTCGAAATTATAACGCAACGCAACGCAGCGTTTTGTTTAACGGTTAACGGCGAACTAAAGGAGACCTAACTGAGGCTGACTAACTGGTAGCAGGCCAGAGATAACGGCACTTTTTTCACTTTTGCTGCATCTATGAGAAACACACACACACACATAGATACAGATACTCAGCAGAGTCACAGACGGCGACAACTGCCACCTGCAGCTCGTGACGCGCTGTGGAAGATGCAGCACGATGACGCTGCGCTTTGTCTGCTCCGGCTTCTACCTTCCCCCCCTACTACTGCCCACTACTCCCCGCGGCTGATGCGTTGTTTTTATATCAGTTGACTGTTTTTTAATTAAGCCTTTGGGGTGGGGGAGATCTTTGAAAAGCGTCGAACACAGTCGGCAACTTTGGACTCTGATAATCAGTAAAACGTAATGGGCCGTTGCAGTCGTTGTGTGTGGTTGCTGCTGAGGTAGGTGGGAAGGGGTAGAGGCTGGGGTAGACAACGTCACCGTTGTTTGGCTTGGCTGGGTTACCGTTTAAGCGCCTTAATTGTTTAATTGCCATTGGCATTGTCGCCGCGCACTGCACGCCTGGGGGACTTTCGGGTTACCGTTGCGACAATCTACTGAGGCAAATCTATTCGATTTGCAGCCTCAGTCTCAGTTTCCATCTACATCTCAGTGACAGTCGCGACTGCACCTGAGCTCGATTAGCCACGCAGCAAACGCAGCAGCGTCCTAAGCTGGACTAGGTTTTAGTGACAGTTTCCCAAATTGCAACAGCTGCGGCTGCTGTTGACTCTTCTTCTATGATTTGCATAACTTGCCCTGTTTGATATTTGCGGCTGGTTCTGTGTCTGTGTGAATATTTCGCAGATACTTTGCGTGCCTTGTTGGCAAAGGTATCTATTTGTGTTATATTCCCTTAAATGACCAGGGTTTCTCTTGAAACTCCTATTGATAACCCGGCACATCGATTGTATCCATTCTGCACGGACACAGTCACAAGTTCGTTGCCTAAGTCACTTGTTGTGTACAGTCACAAGTTCGTTGCCTAAGTCACTTGTTGTGTACAGGCACAAGTTCGTTGCCTAAGTCACTTGAACTTCTTCACCCCACTTGCAATAAGTTTGCTGCCTAAGTATTTTGTACAGTACAAGCTTGTTTCCTTAGTCTTTTGATAGCGAGTTAAGTAAAGTCACTATATTAAAACTTCTTTACAAATCCGAACGATTAAATGTAAAACTGTTGAACTGCAGCAGATACGAATTTAATTTGATTTTATTTAAATTTCCTTTTGAAGTTCCCTTAAGTCACGCTTGTCCGCAAATTGGAGCTGTAACTTGTTCGGGCTGTGCCTTTCTTTTGCTCTCTTAACTTAATGCGGCTGTCAAAAGGGTTTCAAAGACAAGCACAGAAATGCTCTGGCTTGGCTTGGGGTGCCAGAGCGGGCAGCTTTGGGCCTTGCCACACAAAATTAACCCAATTATGAGAGGCGCAACATAACTAAAGTGGACATGTCGCTGCAACGGAGGCAGAGGATGGCAGCCATGCCGGGCCACGCCAACACCCTGCCGAGGAGGAGTCAAGCAACGAACCCGAACCAAATTGGGTCACGTGCTCAGCTCACTGCGTGGCGGCGGCAGCGGCGGCTTCGACTGACAATTTTACGATATGCCAGAGCCAGAGGAGCAACCTGATGGACTCGCAGACGTAGTCGCTGTAGAAGACTGGAGACTGGAGACTCTGTCTGTGTGCGTAGCCAAAAGGTAAGGTAAGCTAAGTTAAGTTTCAGTCTTCGCAGTTTGCCTAAAAGATTCGCACCACTCGACAAGTGCAATGCATCTTTATTGTTGCTGTTGTTGTAGTAGTATTTGTAGTTGTTGCTGTTGTTGTTGTTGTGTTGTTATTGCTGGCGTCGCGCCCATAAATTAAATGCACAAACGAGTTTCGCATCGCACTGTAAGATTAAGTGAAAAGGGGGCAGCGGGTGACGTGACTCCCAGAGTTGGAGTCGGAGCTGGAGTTGGAGTCGTATCCGAGCAAGCGACACTGAGACAGAGACAGCGACAGAGACAGAGACAGCGGCAGAGACAGAGGAGAATTCTCTGCTTTCGCATATAATTCAGCTTTGGGCTACATAATTAATTCCGCCAGGCCGCCCAACGTTTTATGTAGGCCTCAGTCGAAGTCGAAGCCCCTCTACCTCCTCCCACCCCCTTCCCGTTCCAGTTCTACTCCCAAGGGAAGGAGCACGAGTAGTACGTGATATGGGCCAACAGGTTTTCCGGCGCACTTGTTGCCATCGCAAAGACGCCCAAAAAAACAACAAAATAAAGAAAAACAACAACAGCAACGAAAAATTCATATGCGTCGTCGATTCGTGGGCTTCAAGTGCTGTGCTGGGGCCCGTTCCAGCGCTTCCACTTGATTTGATTTTGGTATTCCATGCACCGTTATTCAAAATATTCGAAAAACGTTTTATCTGCCATGTGTGTGTATGTGTGTGTGTGCGTGGAGTGTATGTAAGGCATTCATGGGTGTGCGTGCGTGCTGCTTTCAACTTGCACAGCCGCCGACGCCGACGTTCCCAAGTGGCCAAAATAACTGCCCATTTTATTAAGCTATTTAAACTTGCTACAAGTGGTGAATAAACTCTTTTCATTTATATCTATTCATGTATAATATTAATAATAAATTTATTTATGATTCATATATTATTAATTATTAACAAATGTTGCTGCAATAGGAACTGAAATATGATTAAATTTACTTCTACTTTGATCTTGCTTAATATACTAAGAGCTGCTATTAAATATATGTATATAAGTTATATATTAATTGTATGAATTTGTCTTAATTAAATTATAACAAATATATTATAGAATGACTTTTGGTAAAATAAAAAATAGAATATATTATAAGAGCTCTGCAAAATATTTATTTAATTTGGATTTTCTTGTAGTTTTTTAACATCTTTTGAGCTACAAACAGATTTTATTTATATCTATAAGCCAAGTCTGCTCAACTTTTAACATTTGGGGAACAAAATATTATTTAATAACAGAAGAAACTAAAGAAATATAGAAAATAGAAACTTGTAAATTAAAATTGACAGGAAATTTAAAATTAGAAGGGATAACAAGTATGCAGCAAGAAAATCGTATGATTTTGGCAACAAAAATCTAGTGTAGTATATTATGGTATATAGTATATATAAAAAAAGAAAAATTCTATATGTTTTATAAGTTTACTTTTATGAGGTCAGTAAAAAAAGCTACACTTGCCACAAGCATGAATTGGTATGAGTTAAATCTTCCCTTTTTAACCCAATTACTGCTGGGTATAAGAAACTGAAACTATTCAAACAGCTTAAGTTAGAGATTTTGATTTTCCATCTACTCAGTCTGTTTAATTACAAAGCAGCTGATGACCGCATTCGCAAAGAAAATGGAAAAGGAAAATTGTGCGGGCAAGTTGAAAGCCTCCATCAGCAACTCGGAAAAAACAGAAACACAGAGGGAAAGAGAGAAGGAGGGAAACAGACAGACAGAGACTTAAAAGCTCCGCCAGAGGCAGCCAAACAGACAAATAGACGCACGGGCAGACGGAGGGACAGAGAGACAGACTGTGGCTCAGACGGAGACTAGACCAGGCCAAGTGTGGAAACTAGTTAAAGTAAGTTGGTATAATAATTGTAATTGTTGCTGGTAGTCGCGCTAGTCGCTCGGTCTGCATGGTAATGAGCAGAGCGAGAGCCAGAAGCAGAAGCAGAGGCAGAGGCAGAAGGCAGCGAGCAGGCAAAGTCTGATTATCATGAGTAAGCATGATTATGCTTATATGTATATGTATGTTTATGTTTATGAAGGCATGCGAGTATGCAGAGAGTAAAAGTGTTCGCATTGTAAGTGCCTGTCTGTCTTCCGAGTGTGAGTGTGTGTGTAAGTGTGTGTGAGTGTGCTTAGAATAGCGTATGCTGGCGAATGTAGGCCAAGACTATTATGCTGTTATTGGTAAGTGTTGTGAGTGAGTAAGCCTAGTCTGAGTCCATGTCTGCAGGCTGGAAATGAGCTTGCAGTGCCACACACACACACACACACACATGCATACTTATACATAAGTACCTAGATATATGAGCATTCTCATGCCTGGTTGGTTAGTTTTAAGACTGTAATTAGTAAAAGCAACAGCCTATAACTCGGGTTTAGTGCAGTCTTATTACTCTGTATTATTGCCGAAATTTTACTTAATTCCCTAAAATATATATCTGATATGATTTTAAAGTCGAGAGTTCTAAGAAACTTTTGATTGTGCTGAGAAAGAAGCAGCAAGGAATGTTTCATGTGAGAAATAAATCAAGTAATATGAATTATTTAAATACTAAAGAGAAATTTCTTATAAATTGCTTATATTATAAAAATAATTATTTATATATTTATATATCACTTGTATAGTTTCTGTATCTGTATCTACTATATATACACACTATAAACATATTCATTTATAAGAGAAATAAGTTAAATAATACAGATGTTGATTGTTTTATCAGTCTATGGATGTTGAAAAAGAATGTCTTTATATCTTATGTACATATATCTTCTCATAGAAACGATGAATATCATTATATTATATTATATTTCATCTTCCGTCTTTCAACTGACTATCCTTCGCTTTCACAATGAACCAATGAAAGTGGGAGTGAATGCCATTAGCAGCACCTGCAACTTTAGCCCTTATCTATCTGGCGTCTTTTCCCACAACAAGAAATTGGTCAGTGCCCGCAGTTGCTGCCACAGCCTGAGGATGATCTTCAACTTGAGTTCCGCCTTGGCCATCTCAGTGAGTCTGAGTGCCTGAGTGATGGCGTTGGCGCCTAAGTTGCTGTCCAGAAAAGCCGAAAAAAGTGCCTAAGCCAAAGTCAGAGTCAGAGTCGGAGTCTGAGCCACAGGCAGAGTTGGAGGCGGAGCCGACGTAGAGCTAGACACGCCGACACAGAGACCCACAAATGTCATCATTGCACAATTCAACGTGATCGCGCCTAATGGACACTTGCATCGGGATCGGGGGCTGCATTGGCGTTTGCCGTCGACGCTCCAAACAAATTGCCATGGAATACAGCTAAAATTGTGGGGTTCGGTCTGCCTCTCTCTCTGTTTCTCTCTCTCTCTCTATCTCAACTTCCTTGTGTAATTTGGTCAAGTTTAGTGACGCATACAAGTTCCAAGTCTCAAGTCCGGCTTGGCCAAGTATGCCAAGCTGCAGCAACAGCAACAACAGCAGCGACTAGTTAGTCAGGCCTATGGTATCTGGTATCCATTCATGCCAAGCGCTATCGCCACTCACTCCCCACACGTTACCCTCACTGTCTCTCTCTTTCTCTCTCTCCCACTCGCTCTGTCTTTCTCCATAAGTGTGTGTTAGTTTTGCCAATTATGGTGTCCTCCTTATTTTGCGTTGTTGTCTATCCGACTGGCTAGTTGTTATTGTTGCTGCTGTTGCTGCTGCTGTTGTTGCTGCTGTTGCTGCTGCTGTTGTTGCTGTTGCTGCTGCTGCTGCTGTTGCTGTTGTTGCTGTTGTTGTATTTGTTGCCGTGGCAGTGGCTCTGGCTGTGGCTCTATCTTTAGCTTGTCATATTTGTCTGCCGCATCGTCGCCGTCGCGTTCGTTGCCTGAGTCTTTCGTTTAGTTGTTCGCTCGCTCGTTCGTGCCTTCTCCGTCTTAGTCTCCGTCGCCGTTGTCGTTATGGTGTTGCCTCCAAGTGGGTCACTTGCGATTTCATGACCGACTTTTAGCGTTTTTTTTCCATACACTCGCACACACTGTCTCTTCAGTCTTCTCTGTCGCTTCTGCCCCCCTACCTCGCTCCCTCTCTCTTTCTTTCTCTCTGTCCTGCTCATTGTGTGCAGTTATTTATGATTGTTTAGCTGGACGCACAGCCGATTCCCATTCAGCGCCACTGGGCCACTGTTTGCGCTTAGCGCGGTGCTTTCTCATGTCTTTCTAGATACATATGTATAGGATTTATGCATATGTATATGGTAAATTTAAAATTTTATTAATTGACCAGACAGACAGACAGAGCGATAGACAGACAGAGAGACAAACAGACAGAGAGAGACAGACAGAAATACAGATAGATAGATAGACAGACAGAGAGACAGACAGACATACAGACATACAGACATACAGACATACAAACATACAAACATACAAACATACAAACATACAAACATACAAACATACAAACATACAAACATACAAACATACAAACATACAAACATACAAACATACAAACATACAAACATACAAACATACAAACATACAAACATACAAACATACAAACATACAAACATACAAACATACAAACATACAAACATACAAACATACAAACATACAAACATACAAACATACAAACATACAAACATACAAACATACAAACATACAGATAGACATGCAAATCGGCCTCATTTTGGCGCTTTATTCAATCGATCTGCCTGCTGTGTTCCATTTTGAAAGTGACAGTTACAGTTCCAGCAAGACAGCTTGCTAATGGTTCCGACAAACTTCTATGTGTGTGTGTGAGTTTGTGTGTGTGTGGGTAAGGTTCTTGGCGCTTCGCTTAGCCACTCCAGTTCGTCGTTGTGGTCGCATATTTTGCCATTGTTTACGCTTCACTGGGTAAGACAAAATTGAAGACGTCAAGATGCCAATTATGCCACGCCTCCTACCAAGGCTGATATATTGTTATTATTATATTCTGTGCAGTAGCTTATATGGTTGCCATACCTTACCCCCTCCCCCCTCCACACTACGTGATTTACCGTACGAACAATTGAAATATAACTCACAAAGAGTGCGGCAATTAAATAACGAAAAGAAAATTATCTGTATGCATTTTGTTTGAGTACTTTTCATAACTGTTTTCCAGTTATCATGCCACGCCCCTCCCCTCCGCCCACCCCCTTTCTCCTCTGCTGCTGGTCATTCTTCATTGCGCAGCTTTATGGCGACCACGAATTGAATTTAATTGCCTCGTCTCGCACGAGAGAGAAGGAGGGAGAGAGATACATATAGAGAGAGGGAGAGAGAAGCCTGTAGCAGAGAGCGTCTTTGTTTTGTTGCTTTTAACGACTCGCTGAAATTGTTGCTTAATTCTATAATTATTTATGCATTCGGTCGCAGTGTTAACAAGTCTCGTTAAATCTTTATTGAATGTTAACTTCGTGTGCATGACACGCTGTACAGAACCTCTCATCCTCTCGCGCGTTTTATGCGAAAAGCGAGGCAAATTGTTGCAAGCACGTACGTGCAGGGCAGGGCAGGGTAGGCAGGCAGGCAGGAAGCAGGAGGAAAGCTGCTTGAAAGAACATGTTTAGTTTTGAGGGCAAACACGATGCCAGTGAAATTGTTCATAATAAAACGAGAGAAATTTAGTTATAAACCCCCACATCGAACAGATAATCAGGGGGGATTATCGTGCCTGCAATTTCACCACGTTGCAAGAACTGTCGCCGATCGCGAATCGAACCGATACAGTCCGATTAAGTCCGATTTATAATGCCTGTAATAAGCGCCGCGTGCTAAATGCGCCAGCAAGTAGAATAATTATTGAGCAATAGCGACAACAGTGACTGCAAACAGGCAACTGCTGCTAAACGACAATCATTATAATGATCATCATCGTCCTCATCATCTTCATTATCATCATCATTTAGCTGGTGGTGCGCACATCAACGCGGCAATCAAAAACGATTAACAAGATCGCGACTGCGATCACCATGGCCAGCTGCCACAGCGGCACTGTCCACTTGCAGACGCGCCTCTTGCCCACCCCCCTCCCTCCCTCCTGCCAACCTGCTTCCCTGCTGACCCACTTGGTCTGGCCCGCCTCTGACAGATGTGTGTCAACTGCAGCCAGAGAATTTTACAAGTTGTTAAGTGTTTTGATTAAAAAAAAAACAGAAAACAGAAAAAAAACTAGGAGCGCGACTACAAATGTTATTAAAGTCGCCAGGCAACATGTGCAACAAGTTTAGCAACTCCAACTCCAGTCCCAGCTCTGACTTTGACTCCGGTTTGTATTGTCGTTGAATCCGGGTGCAGGAGCAACATCAACAGCAGCAGCAACAGCAACAGTCGCAACAAATGTAGTGCAACGTTGTGTGTCATGTTTGCCATGTCATTTTTGGGTGTTTCAAACTATGCCACAAATGAGCACGAAACACACACACACGCACACACACTTACGCATATCACTTGCTGCTTGCTGCCTGTTGTCAACGGGAAGAGTTCGGTCTGAATCCGAACCAAGCGAACCGACCGTAAACAGAGTACCAAATTTTAATTACCAATCATAAAGTCCGTCATACTATACAACTGTCCAAAATAGTTTCTGGAACAGAACCAAAAGCTTAACAAGCATGACTGCAAGACCCCCAAAGTACTTCTTCTTCTTCTTCTAGCCAAGCAGAAGTGTCTCTCTGTCTCTCAATCTTCTCCACGCGAACGGGTCACGCGCCAACGAAAAAAGGCGATCTAAGAGGGCCAAAATAACCATAATTTGTATGATGATAAGATCTGGATAACCGGATCTATGAGGCACATGTCATATACTTGTTACGGTTGCTAATTTTATCTTGGGATTCGCAAGGCTTTTAACAGCAAGTTAGAATTGTTGTAAGTATTTCTGAAAGTTTTTGCTGGACATGAGAAGTGGAAAATATGAAGAAGAATTATGGAATCCTCAGTGATGAATTAAATCTCATTTATAGAAACCTAACAACCCAAATTGAAATTCTAAACAACAGTTCCTCTGAGGTTAAGGTATATTTTATGTAACTTCTTTAGTTTTCGGAAGATTTTTAAAGTTCTTAAAGAATGTTAAATTTGGGAAATATGTAGAAGAAGTTTTATATACTTGAAGTTATAGATATTTTATGTTATCTGTGCAGTTTTGTCTATTTTTAAGATTCTTTGCGGTTACAGAAATACGTAATATGAATGAGGAGTATAAAATCCTTAATGATATCTGAATTATATCTGCAGTTTTGTGAATAACTTTTAAGAGTAAGAGTAAGAGTATATTTCATATAATTTCTTTAGTGTTAGAGAGAACTCAAAAGGTTTTTGCGATAATATACAAGAAAACTAATTGAGTATGATTTTATACATTATTTATATTGAGTATATATTTTATATATATATAAGTAAAGGAGTGAGCATCATAAATGATCCTAAGAGATCAATATATACTATATTACCTACGTATGTAGCTTGTAAGCTATGCATGGAATTTTGTATTTTTTTGCAGCGCATGCTCATGAGCTGCCGGAGAAGTCAAACGGACAAACGGTTAAACAACTTTCATTTAAGTGCAGCCCTCTTGGTGTCGTAGGAACAACAACAGCAACAGCAACAACAGTAGCAGCAGCAGAAAAATCCCATTTCAATGCTCGACAGCAGCCAGTTGAAAAATATTATAACGACGTGATTCTTTTGCATTGTCTGCTCAATGCTCAATGTATTTTTAGTTTGTTTTTTCAGCTTCTTTCCCTTTTTTTGCCACAAGCCGAAACGGGATGAAGTGGGGGAAGGAGGGCTAGGTATGTCGCAAAAGTGCTGCCTGAAAGTGTGCGCATAATTAGCCCTATTTGCTGTTGTTGTTTTTGTTTTTATAACCACTGCGGCCCAGCAGCAATGCTGCCAAATGAGCTTCAATTACACTTCTTTTGTTGTTCTGGCAGCGCTTGTGACGCCGCTTTGTGCTGCCGTTGTTGTTGTTGTTGTTGCTGTTATTGTTGTTGTTGTTGCTGCTACTTTCGCACTAATCTCGACTTTTAGCCAATGTGAAAGTAACAGTTTTTTGTCATTCACCACATTTCGCCATTAAGATGACTTTGTATTATCATGAGCTTCATTCTTTGAATTCATTCCCTCCCTTCCTCCCTGAGTAGGCTAAATATTTTGCAGAAATTATTTTATGTTTGTGAAATTTAAGACGGCATTATTAAATAAAGCATTCAAAATGTTCAGTTGATTTACGTCTTTAGGCATAATAAAACAAATGACTTAGGAAGCAAACTTGAAAAAGTTTTTTTATCGCATATATTGGGGAAATATATGAAAATACATATACATACTTAAATATGATATTAATTTACAATATAAATCTAGATTTGGGTATATATATATATATATATATATATATAAGATATATAAGATAGATTATTAAAATAGTAAAGGAAATATTCAAAAGGATTTAATGGACTATGGAAAATGTAGTAAAATACATAAAATATATTAAAAAACTTTGTTAAATAGAGATATAGTTATAGAAGATTATTAAATTAAGGAATTACGCAATAAATTAAAAAGGATTTATGCCTTGCGTCGATTCATTTAGAAAGCGAAATTGTCTTACAATTCCTTCGCAAATATTGTTAGAATATATAATAAAAAATTAAAAGTTAAGTATACATATAAAGTACAATAAATTTAATATTATACCAGTAAGAAAAGCAACAGTCGCGCGGCACGCGACAGTGGGATACCCTTCGACCTATGTTCCTATATATGTAGACATATACATATGCACATACTTTGAAATTATTCTCGACAGATGGCGCTCGCGCTTCGCGCTCGCCCGCCTCCCTTGTTAGCTGACACAAGCACTTGGTTTTATGCACATACTTTCTTAAATAACTTTTGTGTTTATTGACCGATCGGATTACAATTTCGAGAATACGTAGATATTTTAATGAGCTTTGTGTATGTTAAAGTCAGAAAGTTGTATCTTTCATACAGCGCTTATAAATTGAGTTCAAAAATTAAATTATTAATTTGCGGGGGCGGTGGGCGTGGCACCCAACATTTGAAATAAACTTCATCTGCGCCGGCTACACAGAAATGTTCATGCCAAATTTGGTAACTCTAGCTCTTATAATAGCTGAGATCTGTGTGTTCATCTGGTCATCCATACATCCGGACATCCGGACATCCGGACATCCGGACAGACAGACAGACATGGCTCAATCGACTCGGCTAGTGATCCTGAGCAAGAATATATATACTTTATGGGGTCTGCCACGCCTCCTTCTGCCTGTTACATACATTTGCACAAAGTTAGTATACCCTTTTTTGACCATTTTCAATGGTCGAAGGGTATAATTAGAACAAAGTATAATAATATCCCACAAACTAAAGAAATAAATATGATTTGTCTACACTTTTATACACAGAGATTATTCAAATGAATTCTCATTTTCTTGCGCTAAGAACAATTTCATGAACATTAAAGCCAGAAAACAGTTACGTAACTCCGTTGCATGCACAGTCATGGTCAAGGTTGCATCATGTTGCAGTTCTTTCGCACACATGTGTAAGGCGTGTGCCCAGTGCCAAAAGGATAATGAGGTTGAAGGGTGCGTGACGCGTGTCATTCTGATATTATGTAATACGCAAAGATTTGCACCAGGCCAGAAGGCAACTCAAGGTCAGGCCATTCTAAAGGGTTGGCAATATGAGTTTTGCATAAGTTCTACACACGAAGACGCCGCAGGAGGCAGGGTGGGAGGGCGGTACGCAAACTGAAACTGGGTCAACTTGGTGTGTCACATGCAAACACTGCCATTGGATGATTTACGACTGCAGGGAAATATGGACAGAGCAACTGTAAGTGCAACTGCCGCAGCAACTGCAACTGCAACTGCGTCACGATGCGCATGCGAATGCGGATGTTGCATGAACACAGCTACAAAAACGACGACGAAGGCGGACCTGGACCAACGACGACGCTGTCATCTTTTGTCATGGCCATAAAGCGTAATTGTTAGCGTGTCTAGCTCTCCGAGGCGTGCTCGCTGACTGTTTCCACTTAAGTTCGTCTCAATGCTGTCATAAAATCGCGCATTTCACTGTTTGCTGTCCTTTGACATGCCTGCACATACCCTACCCCCTACCCTACCATGCCTGGCTACCTGACTCTCTAGTCGACCACCTACCAACTCTCTCTCTCTCTCCCCCTCTCTTCCTTCACTTCGCCATGCCATCGATGCAAATGATGCAAAAGTGCATTTCGCTTAATGACCTTTCCCACTTCCCCTTGCCCGGAAGGCTCGAAAGGGTTGTCTGGCCATTGTGGGCGTTCTGTTTACTGGGCAATAACCGAATTCGAAGCAGTTTACTGCAGGGCGTACAGTGGGCACGATAATAAACTCACTGCATCGTCAGTGTTCCTACGGCAGTCGCTGATCTCATGCGCTGCTCATGAGTAAATAACAGATCCGAAAGAAAATTGGGTCAGGGCACACCTCTTTATAGCTCCCGGCTCATTGACAGATCGAGTTTACTGCCGACCCTCCTCCACCACAGCACAGCAGAGCACAGCACACACCACGACAACCACACTCACATCTCAGATCTCACATAACTCATAATATACAACGCCCACAAATCGTATAGGAAACAAAATCTTGGCCCAACTGACAAGCTTCACAACTTTTTCACGAGTCCACACTAAGAGCTATAAAAGAAGAAATGTTATACAAATAACAACAATAGCAACAACAAGCAGATGATGTCCGGCATTACAGTTAGGCATAAGAATTTGGCATCTTTTTAAATGAGTTGCAAATTTTTGTGTGGCTTACTCAATAATGTAAATGAAATATTAAAATGTTGAAAGAAAGTAAAGTTTCAAAGTAATAATGGGAATATTTATAGAGCATATAGAGAATGAAAGAATCGTAGAGATCTTCTACTAATTTGTAGCCCTGTTTACTTTGATTGCCTGCCCTAAATTAAAGAATTTCCTCTTGCCAAAAGAGCGGGAAGATAGAAGATAAGAAGTTAAGAAGTTTTTGGATGCGAAAACGCAACTGCGTCTTGAATTAATTCGACTCGTGCGCGTCTTTTGGCTAACAAAGCAGACATATTTGGGTTAAAGAGATGCGACTTAAGCCCACTTTTGATCTCATTTGCTTTGCAAAGAGCAGAAGCAGCAGCAACAACAACAACAGCAGCAACAAAAGCAACAACTGCCACACGGGGCTAACATTCTGATTCACTTTCATGCGCAGCGCGATCGTCGATTTTGATTGTGAGCTAAGCGGCCAAAACCGAAGAAGACAAACAAATAAATAAAAGACACAGCCAATATATACACACACACACACACAGATACACGTACACATGCAGAGAAGGAAATGCAACAACAATTACAACAAAGCTGAGAATGAGATTTTATTTGCTTAGCCAACGCTGTGAATATTTAATTTGCACACACACATACACTAGACACACTGGAACACACACACAGATACACTCACGCACACACTCACAATATTAACGACGCTGCTGACCCACTTTTGTGGCAGAGGCAGCTTAAAAGCTGACTGTAAAGAGCCATACAACGCTAATAAGAACAGCAATGCCGCCATTACGAATACAAATACCCTAACACACACACAAACACACATACAGGCACAGCGCCAAAACATGTTGTTGTTGTTGCTGCTTGTGGTGTTGGTGCTGGTCTTGGTGCTGGTGCTGTTGCTGGTGTTGCGTGCGTGCAGAGGAAAGATACTCACTAATTAACTCAACGAAAAGTCAGCCAAAAGAATCAAGCAACTCATTTGCAAATTGTGTCTGCGTGCGAGGGAGCCAAGGCATGCGAGAGAGAGAGAGAGAGAGAAAGAAGCTGCTGGTGAAAGGGCATGCGGCAGCAGTGTAGAGCGTAGAGGTAACACCCATATGAATTATGCTTAGGAAAGCCCAATAAATTGGCCAAAAACTACAATGACATCATTTCAAATAGTTTCGTCAGTGGGTTAGCTGGGAAAAGAATGCGGAAAGAGTATTACATACTATATGTATCTTAAGAGATAGAAAATAATGCAGTAAATGTGTTAAATATATAACATTTTCAAACATTTTATACTTCTGTTTCCTTTGCTAGTTGTCCCGAAAATTATTTAATGAAGGTTGGACAAAGTTTTATTTTATGAAATACCTGTTCAAAACAACTTTAATAAATTACCAAAAAATGAATTGAAAATAAATTCTTGGAGTAAAGTAATGAAAAATACAGATCTAACATAACATTAAAATATGTTATTCGTTTATTCTTGCCACATTTGTTTCGAGTTCCTGTTAGAACATAGTCAAATTCTAATGTATAATTTAGAAATATTTTATACTAAAAATAAGTTGAGTAAATAAAGAAAACTATACATATAAAATAGCTTAATAATATTTATAATATTATAAAAATATGTAACAACTATTTTATTTATATTTAATTTTAACATATGTTTCGTACATAATAAATTTAGAAATGATTTTCAAGGTTTTAAAACTCCCTAAAGTCTAGGTATTAAGTTTAAAAAACAAAGGATAGAATATTTAAATTAATGCGCAGAATACAACAATTTTTTGGAATAAAATTAATTGGTAACTAAATAAATAAATATATATATATATATATATATATATATATGTATATGTATATATAGAATAATATATATATAACAAAGACAATTAATTTTTGCATTTGAATTAATATAGAACATAGAATTTACATTTACATATAATATATAGATCTTTTAAAATGTTCTACAACTTAGAAAATACATTTTAAATATAAGGAATGTTTGAAAATTTAAATAAATTCGCTGACGTCACCAATTTGGCCTCTATAAATCAGGTAAGTCCCTACGCACCTGCTCCCACACTTTCGAACTTCCTCTGTCTTTCACTCCCTGCGCCTTCTTTTTCTTTTTTCTCGGTCACAATCACACTCGTTATTTCACAACACCCACACCCAAACTAACACTCACGCATGAGCCACCCAGACACGCACACACACAGACACACATATATTACTTGCATACACACACATACACATATGTATGTCCAAGCTTACGTACTGCATATAAGTATATGTATATGTATCTACTCATTTATTGTTCAACATTGTTAAGTAACCATCATCATCCAAGTTTTGTTTATGTTCGCTGCTTTGGCCCAAATTCTTGAAAGCTGACAGCCACCAACACACACACACACACACACTGCGACAGAGTGAAAGAGAGATGGAGAAATGGCGGAATGAGGGGAACGAAACGAGGCAGAGGCAGAGGCAGTTCCAGTTCCATTCCCATTCGCATTCCCGTTGTGCGAGTGCGGATCGTTTCTCGTTTCGGTTTCAGTTGTTGGCAGGGTAATCATTGTCATGCAGGCGATTCTGTTTCATTATTTCGTACCCACGCTGCTTCCTCCCAGTCTCAGTCCCACTCCCTTTGCCTTATCTTCTTCTTCTTGTGGCTCTGATGATGATGATGACGACGATTCCACTTGATGGCAATCGTAATGAGCTACGGCTTCGACTGTTAGCGTTCTGCCCGCCTGATCATCATCATAATCGTGATTTTCTCAAAAGATGCAGATGCTGGCACCATCGTCATCATTTGTTGGTCACGCTGCGGTTTTTTTCCTCCTCCTCCTCCTCATCTTCTTCTTCTTCTTTCCACAAACTTACTTTTTTTAACTTCTTTTCTTTCGTTTCGTTTTCATTGTTTTTGCTTGCTTAACCAATATTTTGCCGCCGCTCAATAATGAAAGGAAAGCAAAACAGACGCTTCGAGTGCCCCCAAAACAACAAAACTTTATAATCATCAAGAGTGAATCTGCTCGGCCCGCCTCGCCTCCATGCCGGAGAAATGTTGCTCTCGCTGCTCACGCGGTTCTCCATCATGCGAAGGGAAGCCCGCGGGGGCAACAGCGACGGAACCTTTGTTGGCTTTCTGTTCTCTGTTACTGGGGGGGAATTTCATAATATTTGCACTCGATGTGATGTGAGTGCGTGTCTTTCTTTCTTTCTTTCTTTCTCTTGCTTACAGGTGGGTGACCCACTTTCGGCTCAGCTCAGCCTGAGAAGCATCTTAAATGGTAAATGAATGATGCGTCGCTCGTTTCCAGGAAACGACATTGATTCAAGACATTATACAGTCCGGCCGCAAGGCGTGTTTCATACATCTCCGTAAGGGCCCTCTACTATTAGCTGAAACGACTCTTTTGGGAGGGAGAATTCTTTGCAATGTGCCAAAGCTTTCGCAGCAAAAGCTTTTGCGCTGCCTAAAAGTAGGCAACGCTTTACAGTTCTGTCAGAACAGATATTTGAATAGAAAGAATTGCGACAGATGCAGATGGTTTTCTAAATTAAGAACACGTTTTTTAAGCAATGCGCCAACGAATTTATTAATATCTGAGGAAATCAAAGGTACAATATTAAATATAAATTGTATTGAATTTATTAAGTAGGGTACTTAACGATTTCCGATTGTATATTTATAATATATAATTATGTTCAATGTGCTTTGCTTATTATTCATTGTGTATTACTGTTCATTCATTACGAATTACAGGGTATCTACCTTACGAGAACTTTTCTACAATTACATATGTTAAGTTCTACAATTATGTTAAATTTTCTTATTTTTCTGGCAGACTTTGAATCGTGAATAATTGACCTTGCTTAGTCTCTTCCTTATATAGTATGCCTGATGTCGCAACATATCAGGCCATCGAAAGTTCCATTAACGATAATTACACGCTCAGCTCAAGGAAGCCATAATACAAACAATAACAACAACAATAACAACAACAGTAGCAGCAGCAGGCACAGTCATATCAGCGTCATGTCTGTACTGATAAGGCTCAGCTGGGGTAAAGTGTATCTGGGTGTAGTCTGCGTCTGTCTGGAAATTGCCACAGGCTTCTCCTCAATTCAATTATGCAATAAATACGCGCGCTCAACCCCATATTAATAACAAAGCAAATACACTACAGCAGCAGCAGCATTTGGGGGCACCAGGGCGACCATCATCACACGCCACCTCGACACTGCCCTAGTTTAAGGAGTGTTCTAGTTGGTGGAGGCGGGGAGGGGGGACCTAGTTTTATCGCAGCCGAGGCGTCACTACGTCATCGTTGTACACATGCGAGCCCCTCACGATTGCAAAACGTGCAGTGCGCGTACAGAGAGAGAGAGAGACAATGCAAGAATGAAAGAGAGAAAATGAGAGACATAAACACACTACGTTTGAAATACGCTCTGTGAGGAGATACCTCTTAAGTGGTTCTTTATGAAATTGTCGGCGGTGTGTAAGTTAGAAAATGGAAAGTTCAATAAATAAAGTAAGATTTTGAAACAAATGGAAATTAAAAAAAAGATGTTAGTAAAGTAAAACAATACCAATAAACAATAAATGTTTACATAATTAAGTATAATTAAAAACAAAGTTAATTAAAAATAAAAAGTACTACGTTATTATAATATAATAAAATTAAATAGTTAATAATTTAATAATAAAATAACTAATTAAAATGATATAAAAATAAAACTTAAATAATTAAAACATTTATAAATATTATACAAATTTGAGTGATTGTTATTGTTTTTTAAATTAATTTAAGAAATACAAGCCTTCTTCGACCTTTTCTGCCAAGAAATATGATTTATATTAAAAGTAGATTAAAATAAATCATTGATAATAATAATAAGCAGAAATAAAGTTGAAATAAACCCCACATAATATGATAAGTAGAATAGAACAATTAAAACATAATAAAAAATAAAAAAAAGTTACATACTTATAAAATAAGAATAATAACAATAATAATATAATGATAACATGTAAAAAAATAAACAACTGAAATAGAAGAAGAATGCAATAAGAGAAAAGTTAAGAATTAATTGACCTAATAGATTTTACTTTCCTTAAAAGTTTAACATGAATAAAATGCGCTCAAGTAAGTGTTAACCTAATCTTTGCCCAGCTTTTCGCCTCCCTCGCGTGCTTCAAATGCGTGTTCTCAGAGAGCGAAAGCACACAACGTGCTAACACAGCAGCTACTGCTCTGCTCTGCTCTCTCTTCTCCGTCGCCGTCGTCGCCGTCGTCGTCGCGTATTTTGGAAGCAACAATTCAATTTGAAACGAGAGACGAAGTCAGTTTTGTTTAGCAGCGTGTGGCGACGCGTGTTCGCAATTGTTAGAATCGAATCCTCTCGTGCTGCCAAAGTTGAAAGTTTACCAACAAAGTAAAGTAAAATTTTAAATTGAAATAAGCTAAATCAAAGCAAAATCATGGAGCGCATTCTGAGAGGAATTATGCGTTATCGCAACACGACGCGAGAGCAAATGGTCAAAGAGTTTCAGAAAGTTCGCGACAATCCTGAGGTGAGTTAGAGGCCTCTGACAAGGTCGTAAGTGAAATAAAAAATTCAACATTACGATTGACAATCAGCTGTGCAAATTGTTTTACGCACTTTGGTAATTGTTTAATGCCAATTCAACGAAGCTTGCGATTGCCTTATGAATGTTGTTCAATTGTTGTTGTTGTTATTGTTGTTGTTATTGTTGTTGTTATTGTTGTTGCCAGTCGCGGTCATTATCACAATAATTTTAATGACTGTCCGAGCAGACGATTGAGGCCCAGACGCTTCGAGTCTGCCTCGCTCTCTCATCTAACTCATCATCTTGCACGAGGCTCTCGCACTTACGCTCTCTTTCGCTCTCCCTCTCTCTTTCTGTCTATCCTCCTCTCTGTATGTTATGTTATTTGCTTGCGAGGGCAGTGTGTCATAGAAGGCATTTCAATAACTTGAGATAGTTCCAGAGCTGAGACCTCAGAGAGCTACACTGCGCTCTCTCTCTCTCTCCCTCTTCCTCTATCTCTTTTTCTCTCTGTCTGTCTATCCCTCCGCTGTTATCTTATTTTGGTAAACAAAACACAGAAGAGCAGAGGCTAACCGGTTGTTCAGTCGCCTCATGTGCGAATTTCGTATTATTGTTTTCAGTTTTATTTTTATATAGAGACTTTAACTGGTTGTCGCTTTTACTTTTCCACATATGTGTGTTTTTTTACATTATTAAATCGGTTTTGCACTAATTGCTAATTTGAAGGTGCTTTGAAAAACAAACAACCCTCAAAACATTTGAAAGTGCAATTAAAACTTAGAATCGGTTTATTTATTTAATGATGTAAGTGTTACCTAAGCTAATATGCCCTATATACCCTAGTTGTTTTTGTTTATGGTCAAGCTGTCACATTATTGAACGTCCCTGAACCAATACCGATTGACTATTCCCATTAAACACTTTGGCGCTTGTCCAAGTGTGTCCAGAAACCTATGGCAACCTGAAGCAACCTATAGCAACTATTTATAGTTTATCATACGCAACAATTGTGTCTCTGTTCTAATATAAAACCCTTGTCTTATCAGCCGAAGGCCGTGTTCTTCACCTGCATGGACAGTCGCATGATACCCACCAGATACACGGACACACACGTTGGCGACATGTTTGTGGGTGGGTACAAAGCACACACACACACACACACACACACACATAGACACACTCAGACACTAAACAAATATATGCTCTAACATCTGTGTCCCTTCCCACGTTCAGTGCGTAATGCTGGAAATCTGATACCACATGCCCAGCACTTTCAGGATGAGTACTTCAGCTGTGAGCCGGCGGCACTGGAACTGGGCTGCGTGGTGAATGACATCAGGCACATCATAGTCTGCGGCCACAGCGACTGTAAGGCCATGAACCTGCTCTACCAGCTGCGTGATCCCGACTTTGCATCCAAGGTGAGTGCGCTCAACCTTCCTCTCTATTCTCTATTCACGTCTGCCTTCTCTCTCTCTCTCTCTATAACAGTTGAATCGTCGCCTGTCACCCCTGCGCTCCTGGCTCTGCACACATGCCAACACGAGTCTGGACAAGTTTCAGGAATGGCACGATGCAGGCATGACAGACCCCCTGATCTTCTCTTCGGAGACACCTCTACGTCGCTTCGTCGCCTACATTGATGAGGAGCGCAAGTTCGCCATCGAGGACAAGCTGTCGCAGATCAATACGTTGCAACAAATGTCGAACGTTGCCTCGTATGGCTTCCTCAAGGCGCGTCTAGAGTCGCACGATCTGCACATACACGCGCTCTGGTTCGACATCTACACGGGGGACATCTATTACTTTAGTCGCGGTGCCAAGCGGTTCATTGCCGTGGATGAGTCCAGCGTGGATCAGTTGTCGGCGGAAATAAGACGCTTCTACTCCTAGAGAGAGATGCGTGTCTCATTCCACGGTGCCTTCGATATATATAGATATGTGTCTGTGATATGTTCGGGTCTTATACAAGGTGTAATTAACGTCGCGCTGCCTCTTTTAGGATCGTATCAGATGCGGCATTTACTATATGTAAATATGTTTAATTGTTAGCATTTTGTATTTAGAAATGTTTCTTGTTTTTACATGTATGTGTGTTTTTTGTTTTGTATATAAACCTTATGTCTAGGATTTAAGCTTTAAAGCATTCTTATAAATGTAGGAAAAATCAACGCTCATACTTGTACGATACATATGGAGATGTTGTTGGCTACATATAGTGTATATATATATATATAGATTATTATGGGAAGCATTATGACTTTAAGGCGCGCACGGCGCTTCGATGTGCAACAACAAACCGTGTGTCTTTCATGATCAACAAAAACGGAAACGGAAAATCATTTAAGTTAACATCAGTGGAACTTGTGATTGTGATGGTTCATGGCAATGTTGTTCGGATTCTCCAGTTCCTCAAAGTACTTGCGTGCATTGCGTATGTTCACCAGCGTCGCTTCCGAGGGTAGGGTGGGATCGGACATGACAACCATGACATATGTGTTGCTGGTGAAGGTATCGATGAATGCGGCGAACGCATTGTTGCGCACTTCCATGGACTGGAACTTGGCGCCCAGCTTGGAGCAGCTCAGTTTGAACTGTTTGATGATATTCGAGACCTTTTCGAAGCGATGTGAGTCACGATTCTTTTTGCTCTGGCAGTGTGAGATGACCAGAAACGTTGCCTTCTCGAAGAGCAACACCTCGTCGGCCTCAATCACATTGGCGAAATGGGTCAGAGAGTTCTCTAGCGCAGCCACATTCGGTATCAACATGGTGACAATGGAAGACCAGGCTCTGCAAAGGCATAGATAGCATAGGTGAATGGGGATTCATAGGTCATTAGGGGAATGCTCACTCACTTGTATAGAGTTTCATCCCAAATGCTGGTACGGAAGCATGTGACATTGCCCGGCTTGGACAATCGTATGAGATCCTCCTCGCGTTCCTTAAACACATTCTCACGATGCTCCTCTGCGACCAAATCCATTTTGTGCACCAGACAAAAGATCTTGGCTTCTGGTGAGTTCTGCAGCAATGCCTCGAGGCAGCTCTGATAGTAATGCACATCGCGCTCCATTTCCTGGCTTTCCACATCGAATACATAGATGAGCACCTCGACATTGCGAAATATGCTATCGCGCTGCTGGGCAAAGTACTGTTTCATGAATCCCTCCTGGCCACCGCAGTCCCACAGATTGAGCACCAGGTTGCCCAGAAAACGCACGTGAGAATGCTCCACATCGACTGCAGGTCGATCATATGAGTATTTACATGTGAATTAATACTTGAGTCATGATATGCACTTACTTGTTGCACCCAGGCGTGTCGTATCACGGGCTATATAGTTAGCAAAGATAATGGAACGCATACTCGTCTTCCCGGAGCCGCTCTTGCCCATGAGAAGTACCTGTGTGAGGGAGTAAACAATATACAAATTACAATGTGCATACTTTGCTTGGTTTATATTCTCTTCTATTTGCCTTTTTCTTCATTTTTCTGCCGTTTAGAGTATATTTTCTTAATTTCAAGAATAATTTCGCTTTTTAATGTTGCTTTTTGTGTGTTTTTGGGTGTGTGGAGGCGACCAGCAGCTGGCTTAACATCTGTTAAATCTAACATAACAGTTTACTGCTAACTTACACAGCAGGGCTGCAGTAAATGCAAATTATCCATTCAGAAGCTGATTGCTATGTAAAAGTCACAGTAGTCTTTAGTGAGCGTGAGAAATCAGTTAAAATTGTAATTTGAAATGCCTCAAGTTAATATACATATAACATAATTCATTTTCTTAAACACTGTTCAGTATTCAGTAGATCAGGTGAGTGACAGGTACGAATCGTTGGGAAATTAAAGAGGTTAAATAAAATTTAAATACTTTGTCGGTGCTTGTGGAAAAAATGAATGTAACTTTTGTTTTTCACTGAAAGACTTTGAAATCGAACATAAAATAAACAAAATGATCAGTCTTTATTTGCGAGATCATTGACACTTTGTAATTTTGCGAATTAGTTAAAAAAATAACAGAAGTTTGTTAGTATTTATATACGGTTTATGCAAATATTAGAATAAAACAAGTTTTTGGATTGAAAATAAGGCATTTTCTTTCTTTAACATCAATATCTATAAGCAAAATATAAGTAAATTAATAATAAAATTAAAATAAGAAAATCCAAGCAATTTGTTTCACTTTTCTTATCAGTAACTCCTGAATTGAAAGAACATAAAAACAATAAGCATGAAGCACAACGAGATCGTAAAACTAGTCCCGTGTCCATTTCACAGTTACAGTTAACACACACCCACACACACACACTTGCACTTGTATCTATGTGTGTGTGTGTGTGTGTGTTTTTGCTCTTATTGGCAATTCGAAAAAACGCAACAGCTGAGAAAAACCAAAAAAAGATAAAGAAACTTAAAACGAAAACCGGCTTACAAGAGAGGCAATGGGCAGAGACACGCACACACACACGCAGAGTTTATCACACATACTTGTGCGAGTGTGTGTGTTTACTCAAAATGTGAACAGTCTGTCCAAATAAAACCCCGAAATGTGACAAACGCTCAGTTGGCAAACTTTAACCGTATCGAACGGTCGCATAAACTTGAGCTTGGGCTTGGCCACATTAACGTTCGAAGGCAACGCTTGCAATTTCTTCCACAGTGCATCGAAGGTCGCTTTCAATCGATTCGATTGAACACATTGCATTGAAGAGAACTTTCGAAACCGTTTAGAATGTTGAAGCTGCTCAGTCTGCTGGGAATTATATCTCTGCTCAGCTTAAGCTTGGCTGAGCCAAAGCAGCGCCCAAAGCGGCAAGACGGAAAGGTGCGATACTGTCAGCATATATGTAGATATATCATTGCATATGGTTAAACTTATCTCTATCTTTAATCTCAAGCTGCACATAACCGTGCTCTACGAGTCCCTTTGCCCGGACAGCAGAAACTTTATGCCCGACCTGGAGGACGTGTACGACGAGCTGGGGGATTATCTTAATGTGGAACTTGTGCCATTTGGCAAATCATCGGTTAGCAACGATATATTATATATAGTATATGTATACATATTATGGATATGTTTCTACAACAACTGTCACTTTCAGTCTGATGCTAACGGCGCGATCTTCCGCTGCCAGCACGGACCCAGAGAGTGCGAGGGCAATCGTCTGCAGAGCTGCGTTCTCAGTACCACCAAAAATCAAGGGGCACAGGTGAAATTCGCCAGCTGCCAAATGTTTGCATCGAATCATGCAAATGCGGATAAGGTGAGAGCGAAGGCAATAACAACAAGCGGCGAAAGTCAGAATTGACTTAAAAACTTATCGACATTTGTGTTTACAGTGCGCCAATGAGGCGGGTCTCTTTACCAACGTGGATCGGTGCATGTCCACGGCCCTGGGCACCAAGCTGCAGCTCAGGGCGGAGGAGATCACCAAGCGTTACAGTCCCAGCTTTGTGCCGACCATTGTGTACAATCACGTAAGTAACATACATACATATGTACATACCTACATACATACATACATATATATATATTACGTATGCCTTTAACTGGTTTTACTTCCGATCTGGTCATCAACAGGTATTCAATCAGCAGCTGCAGGACAACTCGGTGCGCAATTTCCGGTCCACCGTTTGCTATATGCTGCGCAAACAGATCGCGCTCCCAGACTCAGTGTGCCAATAAAAAGTGAATTGCGTGTGCATATACATACAAACAAATGCATGTGCATGTGCAGAAATGAAGCTTGAAAAACAGCATGTAAAAACGAAAAAACAGAAAAATAAAATGGAATATTTTATAGATTTAACGGATAATGCAGTTGCTTTTTATACCCTTCCACCACTGAAATTGATTAACAAAGGGTGTACTAGCTTGGTGCAAATGTATGCTACAGGCTGACGAAGGCGTGGTAGACCCCACAAATGTGTTATATAGTTTTGTTCAACATGAAAAGCGAAATCGATTTAACCATTTGCGTCTGACTATCTGTCTAGTTGTCTGTGTGAACACACAGATCTCAGCTATTATAAAAGCTAGAGACACCAAATTTGTCATGTAGATTGCTATATATCCCACGCAGATACAGTTTATTTAAAATATTTGATGCCATGCCCACTGTCCGCGCAAAAAGATAATTTCATGTTTTTATTCGATTTGTAAGCAATATATGAAGTGCACAACTTACTGCATTAGCATATAATTAGCTATTAGACTATAATAGCTATCGATCCAATAAATTTCAACCCGATCGGACAATAAACACAGAAGTTATTGTAGTCAACTTAATTATAGATCCGAGCGCTGCCCGCGCCTACTGGTATGCTTTAATTTTTGCCCTCATTTTGCCTATTTGTGTGAGAGTGAGAAAGCAATAGCTGCTTGATGTATTTGTTATTGGGAATTGTTAGTGTTTTTGTAACATTTACTTAGAATCGAACGAAGATATCTTATGGAAGGAAGCGCGGGACTGTAACTTTTTTTTATTGGTATGTATATACTGCAGTTGGTAACTTAGTTTTGACCAGAAGATTACAACTATTAGAATATTTTCAATCTTATTGGTTAAAAAAAGCAAACAAATAATAGAAACGTTTAATATAATCTGCGCTAAAAAGCGAAGTATTCAACAATTAGTAAACAAAGCAAACAATTAGCAATTGGTGTCGTACCTTGCTACAAGTCGAGAGAGTATTTAGCGTTCGACAGGCTGAAGAAGATCTTTTGTCTAGACTGTTAGATTCGAGTTTAATTGTTAAACAACTAAATATCTCATGTTAACATGGCATTGTTTGATATAAACCAAATTGAGTGCATCATGAGAGTTTTCGTTTATTTTTAAAGCTCTTTAACCCTTTAAAGCCCGTCATCTGTGACCACTATATACAGAGTATTTGTTATGTTTATATGCATAGGAAGCCATATATCCAATAATGTTCCCTTCAAGTTCCAATATCTAATTATCAAATAGATTTAATAGCAATCAGTTTGACTTCTACTGTTTCTTCTATAAAAATACAAAACTGTTTCGTGGTCTGTTGGATATATTTCATTATAATAATTTATATAGGTAGGTAAGATACAATTCATGCGATATGTGCTTAGGGCGCCTAATTTATATACAGAGCATATTATATAAGTAAATTCATTTGGGTGGTGGTGGTGGAGGGGCAAGTGCAGGGTGCAAGCCCGATGAAAGGAAAACAAAATCAGTTTGGGAATTCCGGGTACAATAAACAGAACAAAATTATCCATGAATATATCGTACGCTATAGTAGGGATGAGGGTTGAACATGAATGTGAATAGACTTTTACACAATAATATCGTTAGGTTTTTGTTTCTTTGTATGACGAACCAACAACAAATGACTTAAGTGATAAATGGACTAACTATATAGAGTACTACGACTACGACTATTACAATATAATCAATCAAAAATTTCTTGCACTTTCTTAGCTGACGTGTGCGCAGAAATAACAATGTGTTGAGGGTGTTTTTGGAGAGGGAGGGGGGGAGGTTTACATGATTTTAAAGCATACTTTCAGGCGCTGAGGCCTCTTTTCTTTTCTTAGACTGGCGTGCCTGTGCCCGCCGTATTTGTGCCCATGCTAAGGGATCGCCGCGGCGCCGGCTTGGGTGGCAGTTGCGGCTTGACAATGGACGCCACTGCTGCTGCCACGCTGCCCGCTTGAATGCGCTCCTTCTCCTGGAACTCAACATAGCCGCTCTCATCACTGCACTCAGAGTCATTGTCCGAGACGGCATCGGCGGCATCAGCCTGTGCCTCTGGTGGCGGCGATGCCGAGTTGCGCTTGAGGGTGATGCTGCTGGAGCTGCTGTAGGTGTTGGTGTTGTTGCTGCTGTTGTGGCTGTTGTGGCGCTGCAGCTGCAGTTGCCTGCGCTGCGATTCCTCCTCCAGTCTTTGGTACATCAATATATGTTCGAGCACCTGATGCTGCACGTTGCTGTTGCTGTCGCTGCTGCTGCTGCTGCTACTGTTGTTGCTACTACTGTTGTTGCCCTGCATGGGCTTGCTGTTGTTGTTGCTGCTGTTGCTGTTGTTGTTGGTGTACTCCTCCTGGTTGGCATTTGTGACAGTACTCGCTGTCTCGCAACCACTCGATATGGAACCCTCATCGCTGTCCGGACTCGCCAGGCAGCTGACTTGCCCCACAGAGGCGCCACCAACCTGGTGGGCCGACCCACTGGCCGTCGTCGAGCTGGATGCATTGGACGAGATGGACGACTGTGCCTGATGCCGATACTGCAGGCTGGCCTGATCGCTGTTGCGTTTGCGCATCGAGCTGCGATGCAGCATGGTGAGCATGGCAGCCTGCCGAAAATAATGATCATCTGCATCGTCCAGGAAGTCCTCTTCGCCATCGCTGCACACTCCGTTGCGACGCAGATGCACTGCATCCTCACTGTCGTAGTCTGCCTGTGGATCGGCACTGGGATCGCTGTTAATGGTGGGCAACAAGCTAAGTGGTTCCTCCTCTTCCTCTTCCTCCTCCTCATCATCGACTGGCTCCACCTGGCCCAGCTCACTGAGGCTACCCAGGCTCTGGCTACTGTTCTTGTGCAGCTGCATATCGAAATATGGCAACAGCTCGTTGCTCAACGTCGTGTCGAACTTGAGTAGCTTCTCAAATTCGTCCGAGTCAGAGCCATCGTTGCCAGTTGTTGTCGAAGCTGTGGCCGGAGCGAGGCTACTACTCGCCTGGTCCTCCTCCATCTCTTCCTGTGGCTCCAACCTGGCCGTGGGCAGCGCTGATGCCTGCTGATGCGAACAGCATCCACCCATCGCTGCTGTGGTAATCTTGCCAGTGCGACGTATCGAGTGTCCGCGACGACAACGTCGCCTGCCCAGCGTCATGGCGGGGTAGAGGGAATCACGTTGACAGCAAGGTTTCATTTCGGGTTCATTTGTATCCTCAATCTCATCGCCATCCTCCTCGCCAATGGCCTCCTCAATGGCCATCAGCTTGGGTGCCGACTTCGAACGCTCCAGCGGTGGCCTGTAGTTATTCCCACCGACACTCAACATGATCTTGCGCCGCGGCAAACTGGGATTATCGTACACCGCATTCGCCAGACTTAGACGCGCATTTTGTTTTAGAATTTTATCACGCTTAAATTCACGCAATGCGCTCTCCAAATTGTCCTGCAGCAGAAAGGAGAGAAGGCTATCAGTATGGAATGATTTGATATAATGCAAATCCTGCCCAACTCACCCGCAGTGTATCGCAAATATCCTGTGCAATCTTCTCCTTGCTGCAGAGCACGGCATGACAGCGCAGCTCGTGCTTCAGCTTCCTGCCCTCATGCCTGTAGATCCAGCAGAAGACACGCGGATAATTCTTGGGCGCACAGCAATAGGTAATCCGATTCGACCAGTACTCGGTGAGGCCATGCTGCCTGGTCGTGGCCTTCAGTCCGGAGGCGCACACCTTCACACGCATGATGACATCCGGCTTGGCGTGCTGTGTGTAGTTGCGCCACAGCGTGTTCAGTTGCTTCTCCACACAACCCTCGCCTGCTAAGAGAACGGGCAAGAGAATGATGATGATTATAAGTGGGACTAGCTATATATTGTATTCTAGGTAGACTCACCCTTGGCCCAGCCAGTGAGCACATTGCCCAAATAGGAGACCTTGTACTCCGGATCGGGTGTGCTTATGTCCACACTGTGTGTGCGCTTCCACCAGAGCTTGCCCAGGCTGCGTGTCAAGGTGCGCATTGCCTTGGCACTCAGCTGATCCTCGGCACGACCCACATGCTCCTGTCGACTGCCGTATTGCAGATCACGTGAGTCTGTGGTCAATGTCATCACATTGGACACCTGCACCGCGTTCTCATCAACGCCGCCGCCGCCGGCAATGTCGCCATCCTCTTTAGACATACGCTTGAAACGTTCCAGATACGGTCCGGAACCACGACGACGTCCACTGAATGTGTGAAACTTTCCGCTTGCCTCATTCGCCAGACGCTTCTGTTCCTCGCGCTCGAACTTGCGTGCATTGTATGTGTTCCCCAGCAGGCGAGCAATGCTGTTGCTCTTGACGAACTTGTGTTGCCGCGGTGGTGTTCCAATTGGCACTGGCGGCGTGGGTGGCAGCAACAGGCTGCTGCCGCCACTGCTCGCAACCGTGGCAGAACCTGCTACCACTTGTGACTTGGAATTGGACTTTTTGCTGCCGAAGCTGAAGAGCGTGCGGCGTTCCTTGGATTTCTTTAGGCTGTTCTGATTGCTGTTTGGTTCAATGTTTGGTGTGACTGTTGCTGTTGTTGTTGTGATTATTGTTGCTGTTGCTGCTTCTGGTTTGTCCACTGCTGCTGCTGCTGCTTTGGCGTTGATTACCGCAACGCTGGCGCTACTGAAATCCTCGTAATCATTGTTGTTGTTATGCGCGGCAGCTGTCATTATGAAATCAACTTCATCGCGACTCTCGAGCGGCTCAACAGGAGTCATCATTGTGTTGCTGTTGCTGCCGTTGTTATTGTTGCTTGCCATTTTGCGTACTGTAGTTGTTGTTGCTGTTGTAATTGTGTTGCTGCTGCTGCTGGTGCTCAATATCCGTTAAATTGCGACATGATGCAGAGCTGTAATTAAAAAGAGACAGAACGGATGGACACGATTAGCATTTGTAGAACGATTAACATTCGTTTAGGATCGGAGGCAATCAAATTCAATTGCGCAGAAACGTTCATGCAAATCAATTAAAAATTCTTTGTAGATTATATGACAATTCAATACCAATTTCAATGGTGATAATAATTAATATGACAAGATAGAAATGTTAACTGCGACAAGCCTCCGTTTGTTCTTTTGCCAATTAACATGTGTACGTATCAGAAACCTGCATGCGGTGCTTGTTCATACCGCAAACATCGCACTATAAATAGTATGTATATCTATATATACATATATATATATCTTACTCTTCTTCCCTTTACTGTCTTCTAAGTTCTATATTTCCCTTAACTTTATAGGCTAAATTAGGACTAGAATTTAATTGGAATAAAGTTTAAGCTATGTAGCAATGTAAACCTATAATTTGTTTGGTTTAATTGCCCAATTTTAAAGTTTCATACAATTTCTGATAGTGTTTCCCATACACTTATGGAATATAATGATTGTATTTCAATGGAATAGAATAGAAAGAATACATAAATGATATATACCATTTATACCCTATTAAACTTTCAGGAGATGTCTCCTTCTGCCCAACCCTATACACACTCTATAAGGGCACAATAATTGTCACTTCTTAGTGCATTATATAAATTATAATAATATATAAAAATCTTTTTTTCAGACAGTTGGTTCAAGAATATATAAATAATATATACCATCTGTATTATACTTTAAGGAGATGTCTACTTCTACCCAACCCTATACACACTCTATAAGGGTTAACTAATTATCACTTCTTGGTCGCTTTGCTCTATATTTGCTGGTTATGACTGGTGTCTGTCATTCAGTCATAACTAACTCCAATTAATTAACAGTTATCTATGTCAACTTTATGACAACGGATAATTGTTGCATAATTAACACCTGCAAAATAATTGCGAAGGTATATTTTCTCATTTGTTGTTGCTGTTGTCTTCATTATGATCTTACAGTATGCAAATATTGACGATATTATAGCAGCTGAACAGCTGTTTTCATTGTTTATATTTTGTTATTATATTCTGTCTTTCTGCTTTTGCGCTGTTCACATTATTTGGCTTATAATCGCAGTTTAAAAGCAATTCAAAGGCGAAACTATCAAAGTCATTAGCTACGACAATTAAATGAGTAATTACGGAAACTCTTAAAGTGACGTAGTACGACGATAGTTGTCGGGAAATTATAAAAATAACAGACGACAGAATAGCTTAATGATCTGCCACCTTAAAAATTAAACCTATTCGTCGACTTGTCTATAAACCAGATTTCGCACGTTTCGAGTTTATAGTCCAGTTCTAAATAAACCTCTGTTATTTTAGAATTTATGATATCATCATGTGACTGCTGCAATCGCTCCTTCTAGCATGAAGTATCAGTACTTGAGACCCACGAGTCTCAAGACGTCATCTGGCGACAGTGGCGGCAGCGGCGTCCACAACTTTTGCTAATCGTGACTTGCCGCCTTTGAAACCCGCGATTGCCTTTGTTATCTAATCGAGAACATTATCAAATTATTATATTGTTGCACTGATTTTTAAGCTAATTTACACGCTTATTAAATGTCCAGACAAAAACAATCTTATTATGCCAAAGTTCCTTATATTGAATTAGGTAAGATCATTTTTAAAGGCCCTCTAAGTAGTAGATACATTCTTATTAAGAATACTCATAAGTTTCTATTATTGAATTAGTAGAACATTTTGCTTAAAGAGCAACAATCTAACTATGGCAAGGAACTTTTAATATTAAATTAGTGAAGAGTGAGAGAGTGAAGAGTAAAGAGAGTTCTTGAAGACCTTGTAGGTAGAGCCTCAAGCACCTTGTACTTTCACCCAAACTTCTAAAGAATCGTATTATAGGTTTATTTTATTGAATTAGGAATTGAATTTTGATTATAGTCTTACGTACGAGGTTGCAACCATCTTTATAAAGTATAAACAAATACCTTTAGCTATGATTATTTGGATTTGAAATGTGTCTCAGACCGAACAACTATGGACTGTCTGTCTGCTATGGTAATGTGGCCATCTGTGGCCAATGCAACGACCTTGAAGTTGTGCAGGTGTTTTTCCCCTCGAGTCGATAAAGTTTAATGATATTTGCTCAAAGGTTTGTGGCTTTCACTTTTGGCCATGCATGCCGGACCAGCCGAAGCTGAAGCCAAAGGAAAATGTCAACTGTGTGTGCGGGCGGGCCCGGGTCCGGTCCGACTCATTCATGGGAGCTGAGAGCGCAAGCCCAGTAGTTATTGAGTCGCAGCTACCGTACCCAGACGGCGATGCTGACGCAGAAGCAGTCCCCAAAACCTGAAGACACGGGCCCGCAGGGCATTGACATCGACATCGACGACGCGCAGTTTTCACTCCACAGAAATGATGAAGAAAAAGAAGCAAAGAAAGCGCGCTGAATTTGTAAGAAAAGGTAAACAAAAGTAAGTAATTGTTTTGTTTGTAACGCCCCTAGACCATAATCATTTATGGCTTGCTTTTTTTTCTCTTACTTTTCATTTCTTGCCTTTGTTGGCGTCTCACCGGAGTCTCCCTTTAGCCCATAATTGCAAGTCTTTAGATAATTTACTTATTTATATAGACACTCTGCCTGTATTTGTGTGTTTCGTGTGCGTGTTTGCGCATTTTAAAACATTTTTCAACAAATGACAATAAGCAAAATACTCGAACTCAGTCAGCAGTACTCTGTATCGAAATTCAAAAGACGCAACGAGGAAGTGTCGCCCCTTGGCGCGGCTTGTGTGCGAAATTTTAATCGACAAGGTGTGCGAGGTGCGACCAGGAAGTCGCATAACAGGAGCGGGCACTCTTAAGCTGACCAGCATAGTCAATGCGGGGAGACTCAGGCAAATCTATCGATAACAATTCGTTTACCTTATTAAATCAATCGAATTGTGGTTGGTAAACACTCTGCCAACACTTCTTAAACATTTAAATAAATTTGATTAGTTTATACATTCCCTGTTAAATCCGCATAACTTTTATTTGACCTTCGCTCCATAGCAAAGTTAGCCCAATTAAAATGAAAATTTAATGTCATCCATTTGTATTATGACCAATAAATCTCCCAACTCACTAACAATAAGAAAGAGAGACAATGAGCCCGTAGAACAGCTGCTGCTGTATAAAAAATGTTGTTGAAAATATTTCCAGCCATTTCAATTTTGTTTCTTTTTTGTTGTTGTTTTGCTGGCTAAAAGTGATTGATCATTATATCATATAATTTGTGACTCGTTTTGAATTTATCTATTTGACTTGGGGTCCACAGAGACAATGGGACAGCTTTAGCAGTTCATCAACTAACTAACCAAAAAAAGAAAGAAAAAAGTTAAATGTGCTTTGTAAAAGCGTCAAGTCATTTATCAAAATGTACGAGGGTCGTTTGATAAGTCCGTGACTTTTTGTATTTGCCGCGCACCTGCTCTAAATACAACACTGCTCCTGTCAGCAGTTATCGATTAACAGCTGACTGTAAAATTTTGAGAAAGCTGCGTTTCTTAGTTTGCGTTTTATAGGCATTGAAAGCAGACGATCTCGTGAATTTTAACGAAAATGGAAAAAAGTGAATTTCGTGTGCTAATTAAGCATTATTTTTTGCGTAAAAAATCCATCACCGAAACCAAGGAAAGACTTGATAAATATTATGGGGACTCTGCACCATCAATTTCAATGGTTAAGAAATGGTTTACTGAGTTCCGTTGTGGTCGTACCAGTACAAGTGATGCCGAACGTTCAGGTCGCCCAAAAGAGGTCGTCATGCCAGAAATCGTCGACAAAATCCATGGAATGATATTGGATGATCGGAGAATGAAAGTGCGTGAGGTAGCTGAGGCTGTAGGCATCTCAACTGAACGGGTACATCACATTTTACATGAATATTTGGACATGAAAAAGCTTTCCGCGCGATGGGTGCCGCGATTGCTCACACACGACCATAAGCGCAACCGTGTGACCATTTCAAAGGAGTGTTTGGCGATGTTCAACCGCAATCCAAACGAATTTTTGCGCCGTTTCGTTACCGTAGACGAAACATGGATCTACCACACCACACCAGAGACCAAAGAACAATCAAGACAGTGGGTTTCTCCGGGTGAACGTGCACCAAAGAAGGCCAAGGTGGGTCTGTCGGCCAACAAGGTCATGGCCACAGTTTTTTGGGATGCACAAGGTATCATTCACATCGATTACCTTGAAAAGGGTAAAACGATCACCGGCGAATATTATTCAGAGCTTTTGGACAGATTCGATATTGATTTGAAGCAGAAACGACCGCATTTGGCGAAAAAAAAGTGCTGTTCCATCAGGACAATGCACGGGTGCACACGTGTGTAGTCAGCATGGCAAAATTTCATAAATTGGGCTACGAACTGCTACCCCATCCAGCATATTCTCCAGATTTAGCCCCCTGTGACTATTTTTTGTTTCCAAACATGAAGAAATGGCTCGGCGGTAAGAGATTCGGGTCAAATGAAGAGGTCATCACAGAAACAAACGACTATTTTGAGGGCCTTGAGAAAACCTATTATTTGGAAGGAATAAAAAAATTGGAAAAACGCTGGACTAAATGTATAGAGCTAAAAGGAGATTATGTTGAGAAATAAAACGCTTCTTTGACGAAAAAAATATATTTTATTCAAAAAGTCACGGACTTATCAAACGACCCTCGTATTTTTAACCAATTTTAACAGCTAAATTTGCGTTCGCCAAGTGTTTCCCAGGCAACTCAAAGTGAAAAACCGCAATGGAAAGAACTGAAGCAAACTAAACTGAACTGAGCTGGCAACTTGTAGATACATATTTGTCTAAAGTCAAGTTGCAAAGCCAAACACTCGAGACACACAACGCGTTCTCAATAGACGCAGTAAAGCAACAACAACAACAGCAACACAACAACAAGAGTGCAATTTATTATTTTACTCTAAAGAGTCTCGGCAGCGATCTCGGCTCAGGTGCAACGCTTATTGAGACTCAGCCCCAGGCACTGACACAGGCACAGGCTCGAGCTGAGGCTCAGTTTCGGGCTCAGACTGTGGCTAAGAAACTGTGTCAACAGCAAATTGAAAAGTTGATTTACAATAAAGCAAAAAAAAAATACATTTTGTTTACTTGGTTTAGGCCAAATTGAATTTACTGTGCGTGTGTGTTTGTGAGTGTGTCGGGTTGAATAAATCGTAAACAGAAATTGCTGACCGAGAGACAAGACACGTCGAGGCGACTGAGAGTCGCAGCTCGGGGTAGAGGCTCAAGAATGTCCCAAAATAAATAAGTATAAAAATAAAGATTAAACAGTTTCGCAATTCGATTTTTGGGCATGTGTGTCACGCGGTTCTCGCGCCCAAAAACACACAAACCAACAGCAACAACAACAAAAAGAAAATGCGAAACAAAGTGGGTAACAAATACGAATCCATATCCGAATACAAACTGAAGGCACTAAGTATACATCGAAACAAAAAGGAAAGGAAGTTTGCCCGTTTTGTACGTGCGAACGCATCGGAATGCATTTAATTGAATGATTGAACAAACATTGTAGAGACTCCCCAACTATAAGCAGAATGAATCGAGCTCTCGCTTATATCGAGCGGGAATACAGACAGATAATTTGGAATCCCTTGGGAAATGATAATTTGGCATCTCTTGAGAACTGCAGTTCTATATATTATAAACCCTTAACTACCATCTTTAATCTCCATCCATATGAAGTAATGTTGCTGTATTGAAAGAATTTTTAAGAACTTATTCAGAGAGTGTGAGAGTGGGTTCTTATGGCACGGTTATTTAAGCATTTCTCAGAATAAACTTTATTAATCTATACAAACTTATATTGCATCTTTAATCTCTAGCAACATTAAGTTTTGAAATTGTATGACTACTAAGTCAATCACTGTCAATTCAGATAGTGCGAAAGATCATTTCGGATGCCTTATACAAGTTAGTATATAAGAAGATACATGTATGTATGTATATAGTGTAAACATGCTAGAAAAAATCTTTGGACAAGCTTTATCAATCTATAAATTATATATACCATATTTAACCTCTACTAACATCAAGGTAAAAGTGTAAAGATCAATTTGGATTTTTAGAGAACTCTGGTCGAAACATTAAAGCATTTCCCGGCACACGGCCGCCAATCTTTATAGAGTATATCGTTATATAAAGCATACAAGCCTTTGCAATATTTAATTATTAATTAAAACCTTATCGAAATCATGCTATAAAGTTGTATAACAAGTGTCTTACATATTATATATCAATGTACACAAGAAATGCTTCAGTTAAATCTCACGTTGTCCCATTAATATGGCCAACAATTCATTGCCAAATCGGCTGATAATTTCGGCGGCCTCGACACTTATCGCATCTGGCTGTGGCCCATGTGACTAAGCGTACAATTAATACCACGAATTCCAGGCAACAATAAAACATATACGAGAAAGAAAAGCAAACGAACGTTTTTATTATTGGCAGGAGAAGTGAGTTCAGCCACAGAATGGCGATAATAAAAGTAAGATTTAACTACTGAAAATTCGCCACAATTATGTGGCATCAGCATACCCTGTAACCACTAGTGAGTGAGTGTTGATGATTGGCATAAGGCAGTTGAAATAACCTTTTTAAGGGGTGTTCTCATGTTGTGTCGCACAACTTGATTAACCCTCTGACGCCCAAAGAGAACAAAGTCATCAGAACGATGCTAAATATGTTACTTATTTGCCTTCGCGTGTAAGAAGATTTATGTTTACCTGTTCTCCTAAGGGGGGAGGGGAAGGGTTTCAGACTGGACATCAGACTGGAAGTCTGCGGTGTCGGCGTTGCTTTAATGGGGGCCCAGTTGAACCGACATTAAGTTCAGTTTGTCTTTATGTTTTAACTTAATTGAGGCAGCAGCAGGTTTTAAAATTGTTATTTTTTCTTCATTTCGCTTCTTTCTTTTTTCATTTAATTTTTTATTTTGTACTTTTTTTGATGTCTGTGTAATTTTGTTGCTTATTAAATTTCTTACTGTCTGCGTGAATATCTTTGTTTTTGTTTTTCCCCTTTTGATTTTGTTTCAGTTTTTTGTTTTTTCAAAATTGGTTTTTGAAAGTGAATGCCTTGACATCATTTTGCCTGCGTTGAAGTTGAAGTTGCTGGCGATATTGTTTCAATTAACATTTATATGGATTTATATTTTCACATTGTCTTTTATTTCCATATGCAAACGGAATTTGAATTAAAGTTTTCGCATTTATGGCAAATCAATTAGCTAAAATAGCATTTACATTTTAAACAGCGGAATTTATGTTTATTGTCTTGATAGAGATTCCATGCGAACTCCAAAGGTTCTTAGGTTATACATTTATTGAGCTCTTTATTTATTTAAGTGAGTGATAAATTACCAAACAAGTTGAGCATCTCAATAAATATAAATATTTATGCATAAATTATATAATTTAATGTACAAACAATCCAATGTAAACAATGTAAACAAGGCACAAGAAAATACCTAAATAAATAAATAATATCAAAGGCAGAATACTCAAGAAAATAAAAAAATATCATGTTCAAAAAGTCGGAGAAAGTTGCTCACAATTTGTTTGTTTTTTGTTGGAGTTAATTATCTACCAATTTTTCAGTTATCTATTTGTTATCTTGTCGCTGGGCTACTGCTTTTATCATTCATCACAAAAAAGATTCGCAAATACATTTTGTGCTGTCTTATTGTACAAATCATTTCTCAACTGCACAAACAATGGAGAAGTACTTGCAGGCGAGCCCCGAATAGCGAGTTTCACCGGCTCCACGCTAAAAAAAAAAGGCTAAATTACATGACAAATAGTTTGTCATCGGGGCCCCGAAAGGGTTGTTGCGAATTTATCAGCGAAAAACTGCCACAAAGGGGGTTAATTGAGCAATAACTAAATGCAAAACATGCGAGTACCGACGGCAACTTAATGTGTATGTTTTGTGTTGCAGCAACAATAGCAACAGTTGTAGCTGCAACACCAGCAACAGCAACAAAAAGCTGCAATCCCCACGGTTAATATGTAGTATCACAGTTGGCCAGACTCGACCAACTGTTTCTAGTACTTCATCTCTCGCGAGACTGATACATGATGTTTATTGCTATCTCTCTCTCTCAGCAACGGTTGCTATCTCTGTTGCTGTCTCTGTTGTTGTTTTTCTGTGCACCTGTGCAATTGTTGCCCAATGACCATGGACAGAGTTTACAATTTACAGTTGGATTATAGCCAGATACGATATTAATCGAGTTCAGTTCGAGTGTATTCAGTTTTCAGATTTTGATTTGAGTTTTAATTAAACTCAAGTGTCGCTGTCGGCGGTAAAAGTTAATCCTCGACGTTGCAAGAAACAATTATCGGCTTATATGACCGACAGACCGACCGACCGAGCATGAGAAGTTTTGCGAGAAAGCGTTACCCCTCCCGGCAACATTGTTGGCAATTTGCAAGCTTCGTCAGTTTTATGCTAAATCTATTTTGATGTCAATTTGTAATACTTTCTGAGAGATTAGATCTGACATGGGAAAGAACTTGTCGTTACTTTTATAAATTCAATGCGGAAACTGTTTGGAAACTGAATTTATGCTAATTTTTACTTGCTTCATCGATTACTAACGCATATCGGACACAATAATAAATATATCGAATTTAAATTTAAGAATTGAGAAAAAACAGTACTAACAGTGGAATTCCAATTGAATATACCAATTACAAATGAATACCCAGTATAAAATGCTATAATAATACCAAAGCTCTGAGTATATGCCGCATTTACATGATATACAAAAGTTAACTACAATATTAAAACCCTTCCCCAACTATACTACAATATAACATATATACATACATACATAACATACATTGTATTCTAACAATCCTCACATACTTTACACAATAGTTAAGTCTTTTGAATACAAAGTTTTAGCATTATACAAAGTTTATTCCTTTAGCTTTCAGTATTCTATTCTCATTGCAAAGATCGTGTGTGGTTAATCGGAATTTCGTTGAGACAAAAAGCCCCGTCACACAGTCCCCAGCCTGTATTGCGTATTCAATTGGCCAAGTATTCGTTTTTTGACCTGCACATGGACACGTTCATTCCGAAATTGTGTATTCAAATCATGTGTCTGTCTAATGATATAAAGCCAAGACCAGAAAAAACCACCACACAATACGATATACTGGCTAAGGCCGTATTTTGCAGTGCCTGATTATTTAGTACACAACTGCTAAAAGGCTAACTAATTAAATGTTATTGTGGAAATTGGCACGCAACACGAACTGAAAACGAAAACAAAAAATCATCTAAAAATAGTATAATATATTCGATTAATCTTAATGAATCGTAGAAATGTTAATTCAATTAAATCAAATCACATACAATAAACAGTATGCTTGGGATGAGCCGAAGCCGTAAACGACAAACATGCTCGATAAGGCGGCTCGAGTCGAGGATCGTGTAATGTGGTTGCCATTTAGAATGAATTTTAATTATGGTTCTAATGACAAATTGAATAACGACACGACGACGGCATCGATTGACAGGAAACATATGATTATAAATCACTAACTCGTTTACAGACGTACTTTGCATTTATTCCCCGGGAGGAGACCCTCTTCGATTAGTTCTGAAATGTTTATTTGATTAGGCACCATAACTAATGGGTATTAGTGGGCGGCAAGGAAAACCTGCTAATGGTGACAGACAACCTTCTATATTTTAATTTTGCAAATGGAATTGTTTGCTTTGCCAGCCGATAATCTGCAGGTGTGACCATCTTGATGATGATTTCATTACAGCGTGTCAAAGGGTTGTCATCATTATTATTTTTAAACATTTACAAAACAATTGAATGGCAAACAAATATCGTCATCGGAACTGAAAGATATTTCGGATTTATTAAAAGATATTTAAGATATCGGAATTGTAAGATATTTCCTATTTACATATATTTATAACGACCTTAAACAGTATACGAGACTCCACATGAGTTGAGGTAGTGCGCGATAGGTGTACGCCTACTCGATTATATACATATGTTATCATTTTCAACCAAATATGACACTTGGCTTTTTTAAATGTCCTTCAACATTAAAAAGTCACGACGCTAATGCCCACCAAGCAGGTGAAAATGATTGTGCAAAAGAGATAATTCAATATATCAATATGAGCGTAAAGATCTTTGACAACTTTCGGACATTATTTGTGGGGCAAGGCAAGGGAGGGATGGAAGGGAACATAGGTAACATAGGTAACTGGGTATTATCATTCAATTTCGATGGGGCGCTTCACACAAATTTCGCATTTAATCTTATTTTGTCAAGCAATTAACGCGAATGCGATGAATTTCGTGTGAAAACTTTCCACTGTGACAGGTATTGGATCTAGATTGGGTATCGGGACAGTCAGCCAGGCAGAGGCAGGCAAGCAGCTCTCTTAAAGATCACAAGTCAAATTCTTGGGCAAGATAAACGGGCAGCCGACCCGCCTGCTTAGTCATAGCCAGTAAATTGGCTAACACACACACACATGAGTGCAGTGGACGGTGGGGTGGGGCGGAGCATATCGAATGAGCAACTGGAAGTCAGCGAGGCATTAACTTACGAGCGCCGCTTGCAACATGCCCCGCACCAAAGAGCCAAAATTCCAGCTCGACAAGCAAGTTGCTGCTGCCGCTGCTGTTGATATCGCCGCGCGTCACTCACTCACTCACTCACTGAGTCCACTGGCCATTAGCCAAGGTTGTTGAGTGGCCTGAGCTACCCCAGCTACCTTAGCTACCTCAGCTAGCACAGCTACTACCAACTTGCAATCTCCCCGATATTTAGAATCGAGCTGAACAGCGAGCGGCTTTAATGCCCTCTTATGGATTGCGCAGACACCAAAAAATTGGCAAACATGTTGCCAACAAAATCGCATACCAACACACAGCACAGTGTGTGCCAACTATATGTGTATGGCTATGTGTGTGTGAGTCTATCAACATGCGCCTAAGCACCACTTACAGCAACAGCAGCAAAAACTACTGCGACGCCAGGTAAATTGCCTCGGCCCAACCTGGTTGTGTTTTTACTTAGATGTTATTGTTGTAGTTGTTTTTTTTGTGTACTTGTTACGTGAGAAAATTTTTTGAAAACTTTTGAATTTTTGTTAGCTATCTGCAGTTAGCTGCTGCTGCGCTGCTGTTGCGGGCCAGCTGCCAAAAATGTGAAACTGCTAACCGTTTTTTGTCTTTTTGCAATTTTATGGTTTTGTTGTTGTTGTTGCTGCTGGGCTGCGGTTGTTCTCTGGCAAATGCATTCACCTGGCCAATACACACACAGACACACACACAATCAAGTGGAAACCACACTGTGACCATGTCAGGGGAAAACCTTGGTGCGACTCGGGCGAAGGGTGCTCTTGGATAATTTGGAGCATTCGATATGGGAAGTATAACCATGACTTCCGTATAGAGTTACCTGCCCAAATACAATGAGCGGGACAAGCTTAGCCCCATGGCTAACAAATACAGCTATTAGGCAACAATCTCTATGGCTTAATCTATAGAATTTGCAGTATTATATAAGCTTCCTTTTTATACCCTTAATTGTGGACAGATGCTCGGACACATTTGAGCAGACATCTTCGACCCTATAAAGTATATGTATTTCGAATCAGCATCAACTGAGGAGTCGAACCTGTCCTTCTATCCGTGTGTCCGTGTATTCGTGTGTCCGTCTGTTGCAATGCAAATTAGTCTCTCAGTATTAAAGCTATCTTGATGAAACTTGGTACACATGCTTCTTATTGCTGCACGTTGTATATAAGTAGGAACGAACCGGATCAGACAGATATATTGTATAGCTGCCATACAAACTACTACATCAGACTTATTCTATACATGTAATATGTATATAAATCGGGCCACTTTAACATATAGAAATGAAGGTTTTAATATGAAGCCCAGTTCTGATTTTAGAAATAACTGAACTTATCAGTGCCAATCAAAGCAAGACATAATTTTCTGCTCGATAATATAGGAGTGATTGGAGGATATACCTAAAAACATGCAAGGGTATAAAACTTCGGCATGCCGAAGGCAGCCTTCGTTGTCGTTATGCATTTAATATTCTCATTATCAACTGGTAATCCCGTTTGCGCACTTGCATCATTTCACTTGCCAAAAATAAACAAACGTAATACTTTTAATTAATTTTACGTATTTACCCCAGTCATATATTTATTTACAGCCTGCCCCTTTTGTTATACTTTTTATCAACACAAAACAAACACTCGGCTATTGTTAAGGGTTTTGTAAATACATTTATCAATTCAAAAAGTATTCAAAATAAGGAAAAAAACGTTGACATATTTGCTATTTGTATGCCGCTGGCAAACACTGTCAATTTTGCATTGTAATTGTGGTTAGGAGAAAGAGAAACACAGAAAGGCAGTGAGTAGAGAGGAGTGGTCTGATAGGGGGGAAGAGACACCGGTACGGGGTTACCCAGTGGGCTCGCGAATCCATTGAGTTGGCCGCAGTCCATTGAATTTCAATTAGCGCACAAATTGCTTACGAATTCCAAATGCAATTCCAATTCCAATAACGAATAATGGAATAATAAAATAAATAAATAAATAAATAAGAGACTGAAAAAGGCTAAAGCGACTGAAAGTCTCAATGCAAACGCGCTGCATGAAATTAATTCGAAGGAAATATTACCAAATACAGCGGGAAAACGCATCGCCAGCGCCATAAATCATACTATATGATATGATATTTGGCAATCGGACTTCGCACAAAAAGAAAAAAAAAATAATTTCAATTTTTTTAGTGTTTTGCGATTTGCTAATTTGTTGTTGCTGCTGTACACACGCAAAACGTGTGAGTCGCATTTGGATAATTCATAAATCTGTTTATTAGCCCATTCTAAAAGCTTTCGCAAACACAATCAAGTAGTACCTAGCTTGTGTGATTTGTTTAGGCCTTTGTGGGAACCCGCTAAGATTGACATGTATCCGAGCATCTTTTTCACCTTCTTTAAAAGTTTTCGCCAACTCTTTATGACATCCAGTTGATTAAAGATATCATTTTTATTTTGGTATCCACACCTGGGATTGACTAACAAGTGCGTGTTACGTTGTGAACGTTACTCGACAGGTCGGGATAATATATAGCTTATATGACTGAGATTACATCTTTAAGTTATGGTTATATTCCATTCTTTCCGGTCTTGCTTTTAGTCGCAGTTTATTGCCGATATTTATAGCCCATTTGCCTTATTATTTCATTGATATTATAGAGATTTAATAACAAGTCTGTGCACACAAACACACATACACACACACTTGTGTTCACAAGCTTAGAAGCACGCACCCAAAGCCAAATACAAATGAGTGTCATGCATGTCAAATGTAATAAAGCGTGGCAACGATACATACGTATACAGATCTCCAGAACCCCAGGCATTAGAGTAATGCGCAGTTCGGACTGGAAAACAATAATGCCAAAGTACAAAAAGATCGTCATAATGTAGGCGAATTAGCAACACGCTTTAAATTACGGCCCACTTCAAGCAGACATTACGAATCGAAATTAATCAAAATTACAAAAAACTTCGCATGTGAAGCTATTATAATTGAAGATCAGATAAACACACTATTATAAGAATAAGCAGGAAATTAAAACTGATTTTCTATTGCCGAATATACGATATACTATTAGGTAACAAGCTGGGTTATTATCTTTTAGAAATAAAGGAATAGAATACACAGCTATACAAAAACCTTCTGTATAAACTTTCCTAAATGTTTCTTCAAATTTGTACTCGCTGAAATATCATCCTAAGTGTCTATAAAACTCCACATACTAGTGGCATCAACTAAAAAATGTCGTTAGATTTCATTTTCAGATTCCTTGGCTTGTTCCAGACATTAAACCGTTTAAATACAGTGCACGACAAGTCGCCTGCTGCCATTATAAAGTTGTTGTCGTTGTCAATTTGTTGGCTACAAATTGAGAGAGTGCGCATTTTCATTAAAGACACACAGACCCAGTACACAACACGGGGTACTCAGGGGTACCAGCTGTACCTGGTAACCGATACTCGGTACCCGGTTACCAGTCACTGCATCGTTTCGCCACGTTAACCCCCCTCCCTGATAATTGCATTGCATTTTGGGCAACGAATTCCGCACGCAAAGAAAGTTACGACTAATTTTGTTAACCATATTAGCTTGGAGAGGTCTCAGCCGGGAAGGAGGGTATTTTCCGTATCGGTTATATGACTCTGAGGAATGCAAGTGGATCGTTAGCCAGACCACTTGGGCATGTCCCCGTATGACAGAGACAACAGTAAAACAAAAGTTTCCCCTTTACTTCAACGAAATTGATTTAAATAATATGATATTTCACTATATATTGCTGTGATTGAATTGAATAATAAACAAATAATTCAACCGCAATTGAATAAGTTAATATTATTAGCTAATATTCAAATTATTTAGCATTTTACCAAGAAATCTTTGCTCAGAAGAAACCCCCCATGAATATTCTAAAAACGAACTCATTAGCAACTGTGCAACAAAATCAAATTAATTATTACAAATTAACACAAAGAACACGGCGCACGCGTCTTACACAAGAAACACGAGATAAACAATCTGAGCAACAACAACAACAACAACGATAAGAAAATGACAACAAAAGTGTTGGCTACAAACTTTGTGGCTGTATTTTTGTTTCCATTGTGTTGGCCAATCAAATGAAACGCGGCGTCATTTTCTGCTGACGCACATTTAACGCAAATTTCATAAGTAGTCGGCGCCGTTCCCTCTATACACCTCCCCCACTCCACCCTCTCCTATCTTTACCCTCGATAATTATCAGCAATCAGTGAAAAAAAATGAAAAAAAATATTTCTGCTACCGCAGCAGCCAAGCAGCTTAGCGAATTTATAATTGTTCCTTAGTTTTTGGCTTCTTTTTTTCGTTTTTTATTTCTTTGATTTTTTCTTGTTTTCTTAACTTTTTCCCGAGCTCAGCAGACAGGTCTGGCTGGCGCTTGTTTGATACATCTGATAGTTATGGGGTTTGGACTTCAGGGGTTTGGCATGTGCCAAAACAATTTACAGATGGCTCCGCCAGCCAGGCAGCTGCCTGTTTGGCTACTGATCTTGAGCTTGTTTTACGGCACTTTTACTGCAAGAATTTGTTAATGCTCAAATCGCTTAAAACATTTTGGACAGTAACTCTCACTGTGCCCAAAATGACATGTCATGTGGATATCAACTACGTGCCGCAGTGACCGCAGTGAAACTGAGCCATATCCGAAACAGTTGTCCATCAAGACAAGTGAAACTAAGAGTTAACGACATTTATAACCATTAGATCAGAAATACGACAAGAACTTTGAGATACAAAGATGATTTAGCTGAGAAATTCAATAAACATGATAAGAACTTTCACTAGTTTAATACGCACGTACAGTCACAGCTTTTACATGAGATCAAATTAGAAACACTTTATTTTAACTTCAGGTACATCAGATTCTATATCTATTATAACTTTGTGGCATGTATCTTAATACACCGCGTTTACGTCATAATACCCACAGGCTTGGTAACCAGTTATGCTTATATTGTGTGTTTTTTTTTCCACCCAGACATCTGACATATGACAACATTCTGTAATTTATGCGCCCAAAAAAAGTCACAAAAAATATTTGCTAACTTCATTTTGTTGATTGTTTTATGAGTTAGTTTGTTCATTTCTATCTTTGTTCTCCGCTGTGGAATTTAGCAAGCAAAAATTCGGCAAATGCTTTTAGTTTATGTTAATTAGCTTTGTTTTTTTTCATTTAGGATTTTATATGGCAAAAGAGGGACGCACTAAGCCTACTAATAAATGAATATTTGAATAGTGCAGGCATAATTATGGAGCTCCTTATAATAACTGGACTGTAGAGGTAGCCCAGCAGAGGATACAATAGATGGTACATCTCCCCCAAACAAATTATGAATGCACAAATGTATATACGATATGTGGATATTGATTTTATAATGAAACATTCACCAAAGCTTTCATCAAACTAGCTCCAAGAGAAGTTCAATCACAGTCACTAAAGAATAAGAAACAAACTAAGCCTGACAAAGCTAGACAGACCCAAGCTCAACTTGGTAAAAGATATATGTATATATATATATATGCAGTAACAGTAGAAAACTTCGCATGTTTGTTAAAACACATTTCAATTATTTGCGATGCATGTGCAAATTCAAATTCAGACATTGTTCAATTTCCGCTCGTTGACATATTTTGTTGATCATGATTTCTAATGCCCGCATGGTTGTTGTGCAATTTCGGGTCTGTCTAACTCTGAAAGATTCATCGATTGTCAGTCAGTCAGTATGAGGCAGCAGCGAGTTAGCCAAGCAAATAATTCCGTTGAATTATCACGCTACTCTCGTTGTCTCCTGAATACTGAATACTGACCTCAAAAGCTAAAAATATGAATCGATATATGAAGCTAGCTTCGCAAATTACGCAAAATGATTTACAGACTAACCGGCTAATGATAAAGATTTGCATAAGTTGCCAGCGAAAGAAGGGGGAGCGAAAGAAAGGGGGGAAGCGCCACTTAAAAACCTGTGCGTCGATCGGTTCGAATAGGATCGCGACCTCATTACGTTTGGATGTTGTCTACGGGATTGAGCCGTGTCATCGTCATTCGCCCAGTTAAAAGGTTAGGGCCATCGGCAAGCGCCACTGCGGAGTAGGCCAGCATTCACACACATGCGATTGTATGTGGTGTGAGTGTGTGTTTTGTGGTAATTACGTATATGGACCCAACGGAATCGCTGGCTGCAATTAAACGCACAAAGTCGAACCGAACGTGCTGAAAAGTCAACGTCAGTAAGGCAAATTAACATTTAAATGCCGTTCAACAGTTACAGCTTGCTCTCTGTGTGTGTGCGTGTGTGTGTGAACAGTTGAGCAGGTGCAAAAACCTAATGGTGCCTTTGCTGGGAATTGACTGCCCGTCCGATCATTAGTTAGTTGTAAGCCACACGGTATGTTATGCAAGAAAATCGCCTCAACAAACAGCTTGACCCACATTAAATGTTCTAAACATGCATCCAGTGGGGCATGCAAAACGTTGCGTGCCTCAAGCTTGAACTAATGGGCCACAAGTTATGAATACTGTGTATGTGTTTGTGTGTATGTGTATTGTGGTGTTGTTGCTAACCGTTACGCTGAATTTACCACAGCAGCTTCATTTCAAATACCCTGTACGTAGACATGTGTTGGAAGTATTACACACAAGTAGAGATTCATACTTCGATATCGAAGCAGTCGATTCTATAAACAACATAAAGGAACCTTAAAACATTTAAAAGTGGTGTGACAACTATACAAATAGTAAGTTATTTTATCTTTAATGGATACAGTATAGGTCAGACTTATACAGGTATCTTTGAACTACATTTCGAATGTACAGTGATGGTTCTCAATATCTTCGATACGGCACTTAATATTAGGTCAATGTTGCTACTACAGGCATCTGCCCATAGTAAGGCATCCACGAAGTGTATGACTTTGTAGTCCCGGCAAAAGGTTCCTGGCAAAGCGGGAGTTGACAAGCTAGTGGAGACTTAAGCATGACATATGTTTCTTTGGCTTACATGTGCCTTGCTATCTGCGACTTCTGTGTATATATATCACACACATTTAGTCGCTTTATGCTCATATAAACATTCTTTGAAGATTAATTTTCACAAATTTATAATACCCTAGTACCTATAGTACCGGGTAAAATCAGAGTATTTATTACATCAACAACGAACTATTTATAAAAGTGTTAATTGGAAGCACAGACATGTTACTCTCTATACCAATACAACATGCGAGACTTCAGACATAAAGTTTTCTCTCTCCAACTACAATCACAGGTCATCTACGCGTCGATTACATATGCTAAATTAATTACAATATAATAATAATTCATAATAATTACCAAGCAAATTGCGTGTGTGGTTGCGTGCGCCTGCAGAGTCTGAAAACAAAAGAGAAGAAGAAAAACTATTAAAATATTTTGTATTTTTTCTCGTATTTCTTATTCAATTTTTACATATGTAGAGCTCTCTTTAAGATCGATAAACATTTGCATTTACATGTGTTTAGTTGTTGTTGTTTTCTTTATAGAGAGGTCGATGATGGCAATAAAAGTGTTTCACACGCGTCTTAAACGAAATATGCGAACACACTGGGTATGTATGCGGGCCAGTCTGAAGACCCGCTTTCTCGAAATATCCAAATAGAAAATGAAAACACTTTCAGGTGATTTGTAATCCCAAACAAAATCTGCAATTATGACTGGATTTATCGATAATGAAACTGAAAACCAAGGCGGCACAGCATGAAACCACAAGCAGATTCGATTGAATTGCAAGAGTGAGACAGCGAGAGAGAGAGAGAGAGAGAGAGAGCGAAATAAAGAAAGAATCGAAGAAAGCAGAGCTCTCACAATGAAACTAAATTTTAAATCAAAAGCGCAAACAGCACGAGAAGTCCAATTGCTTCAAAGATGCGTCACAGCGAGTCGAACTGAGATAAAGATACAAAGACAGATACAGTTTACGATACAAATGTAAGGAATTCAGATACATATGTAGGTTGCGTGAATCAAACCTCGCAGATACGAATTCTCGCAAGTATTTTGATGTTGGTGGGCTTGGTAATTGGCTGGGCCAACAGCAGCAGCAACACTTCCAGCGAAACGGGTTAGTACTCCCAGGTGAGTATGAAGTCGCGGCCTCTCATGCAAAGCGCATATATCTGTCAGATACAAATGGGCCCCACTAAACTTGACTAATTGTTCGCGCCACGGTTGCGGCAGTACCAACGATTTGTTTGTCTGTCTGTTTTGGCCAATTCAACTTACACGCAGCAGCCGGCAAATGCTAAAAGTCATTTTCGAAAGTTCTGGGCATGACCTTATTTTCCCGCAGAGCGCACAACGCCCATCGCAATATCAAGCGCCAGTTGTTGCTGGGCCCAGAGAGACGACGGAGACAGAAAACTGTGACGATGACGACAATGACGTTGGGTAAATAAAGCAAAGTGTGGCTAATAAGGCACCAAAAACAGAGCTTACCGTGTACAGCAATAACAATTACGGCAATAACTACAACAATAACAGCAACAACATGAATGACATGATTCCACAGTCAGCCACTGTTTCAACAATTGTGTAAACAATTAAAAACAACAACTAAGAACATCCCACAGTATTTTTCAGTTTGTCATTTAGGCTACGATTCACTCAGCAATCTTTTTCTGTTTTCAATTCTTATTATTCACAACTGGGTTGGGCCTTAAATATGAAGATAGCTTAGATTATAGACAATCTTAACTTAAGTTTTCATTCACATTTATAGAATAGCAACCTCAATACTTTTAGAACTTGATCATTGTCGGATTTTATAAACTTTTCTCATTTTGGCACAACTGGGTTGGGTATTTTTTACAACGTTTTCTTATGAAGATAGAAAAGATTATATAAAATGTTGAAACCAATTTTTATTTTTATTATAACTTGATAATCTCAACACTTTCAGAACGTGATCTTTGTGCAGTACTTGAAAAAGAGGCTAACTGAATTGTATGAGTATATAGTTTATAGATCTAGATAATTAGTGAAGTTATGTAAAGATGATGGATCTTCTACTCAGAATTCAAAAGTTGTTCCTTATTTTTCTATGTATATCCAAAGGATTAGAGATAAGGGTTTATACCCTAATTTGTTAACTGTGTCATTATATTACTACGTTCTTATTCAGTCTCATTCGTAAATACGCTCGATTAACTTCAATTCTGATGACGTACATTGGAAATCAGTGCATGCCAAATAACATATTACTTATTTAACGTGTTTGGTCGCCTTCAAACCGGTTGTTCAATTGTTTTTATTGACTTTTAATTTAAATTTACATACGAAGTGTGCCACAGAGATAAAAACAACGATATTCTTTCAGTATTTATGTCTTTTAATATAACAGTTGGGTGCGACTTGTTACAAAGTAAATACATAGTAGTAAATTTTTCAAGAATATTCGTGAGTGCATTGCTACTCACGACACTCACGCACTAAAATCTCTTAGCTTGATTCAGGTTTATTAGCATACCCTCCATAAAGAATTTCATTCACGCTCAGTTTTTGATGTAGGCTGTACCTGTACAGTGTGCACTCGCTACTTGCTACTACACACGTTTATCTGCCTGTATATGCGATTGTATCTACTATATTTGTATCTCTATCTGTAGCTCTATACATAACTACCCAGAGAGCAAGCTCTCTTGGCTGGCTTGGTTGGCTACGTCGTTGATAATTTATATGTGTCGTCCGGCCCCCACAATCAAGTTACCAACTTGCCTTTGTTTCTACGCGCTTTTATAGATAAACCAAAGAGGGAGAAGAACAACGACAACGACAACAGAAAAAAGAAGAGAAGAGAAGACCGAGCCGATCCGAGCTGAATTGAGAGGGAACTTGAGGGGAAATCAGGGGCCACCGCGCAGTGCGCTTTATTTCCGTTCATGTTGCCCACATCTTTTGATTTTTGGTTCGGTTCAGTTCAGTTGGCTTTGAGTTCTTGTATCTTACATATGTAATTGCAATGGCGGAGCAACAAAAGCAGCAACAACTCACGAAGCGATTTCAAGTCGCGCGCACCTTTTAATTGTGCGGCATTCCCATACCCCTTGGAGAGAAGTGCCTTCCCTTCCTGCACTTCCCATCATATGTCTGCCTCATTTCAATGTTGTGTAAAGTTCTAAGACCCCGAACCGAGTGCAGCGGAAGTGCGTTCATTATTTTTAATGATTTTATTTAAGGAGGTACGTTGAGTATACCTACTAACTACCTGCTCCCTGGCTAGCTGCCTCCTGCTACCTGCTTCAAGGTTCCTTGGCATTTCAATGGTTTTACCCTGGGACAGGACAGCATTTACACGCAACTCGCAACTTGTTCTGTGGCCATCAAAAAAAAAGAGGGGAAGTTACCGTACTTAAGAGTAGTTCCTATCGCTGCCAAGTACTGGGAATCTTGCAACAGTCAATCGTGGTTTGTATGTGTGTGTGTGTGTGTATGCGGTTGACTTCTATCACTACACAGTCTTCTCTGCTAGGCAGATAAGACTAAGAAACAGTCTCATCTGTCTGTAGACACGATTGGGTCATATAAAGTACTATTTGCAGCCCTGTGACTTCATCTGTCGTATTCAAAATGAGATGCCACGTGACCTCACGTTGTCTATATCTTTTTGCAATGATCTTAAGTGGAAGAGTTGTCAAGTTCTTTCATTATTATTGTCGGGAGAATTAAAGTAATAGTTATTGTTTTTCCCCGTATAGTCTTCAGATAAGTTATAGCCCCAGTTCAGCTATTACCCTTAACCCATACGACACTTGTATAAAATATATAGCAGATGATGGATCTCCCCTAACTAAAATATAATTAAGAACTGCGCCTTACAGACAGATCCAATTAGCCACAGCAAAAAAGACATGAGTTAATTTAAAACTAATTGAGTTAACGAGATAATGGATACCCTATGATTTATCTCTCATTATCTACGTCTCTATACAGCATGTCTGAGGTATAGTTTTTTATCTATCGTCACATTGACATTCAACGACGTCTGTCAGTCAACTTTGACCGCAGCAAATGCAAAATTGTGAATTGCAAATTGACGAGTTCAACGTGATGCACATGAACGCCCCTGACTGACAAATGTGAGGAGGGCAGGGCTGGGCAGGCGAAGGGTGAGGAACTCACAATTATAAGTAAGTACAACAAACAAAAGCACAGTAACATAAAATGTTGCATGACTGCAACAGCAACAGCAACAACAACAGCGACAACAACAGCGACAACAATTGCCAGTTGCATGTTTGCAATTTTATTATTGTACTCTAATTTTGTTTTCTGTTTTTTTGATAATGCGACTCACGATCTCGTCAAAAAGCCGAGAGAGAGAGAGAGGGAGATAGGGAGCTAGAGAGATGGGACAACTCATGAAGAGATTCAGCTACTGGGAGCCGATTGTTATGCATCGATTTACATACACAGAAAGCGGCAAGGAAAGCCAGACAAAAGCTCAGGCCAATAGATGGATAGACAAGCGTCATTCACAACAACAACATCATCATCAGCAGCATCATCATCATCAGCATCATTATCATGAGCATCCTCTTCATTTGAATCAATTAAACTCTGCTGCTGTATGTGAGTCAACCTATTCGTGTTCACATTCGTATTCGTATTCGTATTCGAATTCGTATTCATATTCGTTTTCGTTACTGATTCCCCTGCTGTTGCTGCAGTTGATTGATCATTGAAGATGCGAGCCGCGCCTAAAGTCGAAAATTCCATGAATTTTATTATAAAATCTGCTTTTCATAAAGGTGGCTCTCTGTCTACTTGTCTATTCAGAGTCACAATACACAAAACAAAACAACAAAAGTGCTTTACAAACGCAACATCAAGGGTCAAAAACACCGACTATGATGCCGTGTAAGGGAGACAGAGGCAGAGAGAGAGAGAAAGAGAGGGAGAACTTGAAACCAGTCCATTGAGTTTCAATCCATTAATCCGAATGCATTCCGATTTCAATTCCGATTCCAATTTCGATTTCAGTTTTTCATCTGCCCTGCAGGTTCTTCATCTAATTCCTTTCATGGATCGCCCTTTGCTCGATTCTTTGGTCATGTGTTAATTTGGCTTCAAATGGAAACAGCGTCAGAGGGAGAGAATCAGAGAGAAACAGGTCTGGGCTAGGCTTAGAATTGTTTATGTGTCTAGACACTAGACTTCGAAAGAATTAGCGGCCATTTTGGTATTTAAGATGATGCTCTAACGCGTTGTTGGAAAATTTTTAATTTGTTTTCGGTTCGGTGTCTTATGGAATCTTTGATGGAATTTCATGAAGGCCTCTGTCTCATTCTGAGCCTAATAGATTGCCGGCAAAGCTGAGAGAACAATAAGCCGTCGCATAATACAAATGCATCAAATGCACGGCGAGTCATTATAGCCCAGGCTAATGGCTGGATCATATATCAGCCCATGATCGTATATCAAACAAAGAACATACCAACAACAACAATACAGATTACAGACAACGCCTTCCTAGACAGATTTCCATGTGATTTATGCATCGCTTTCCACTGTATATTTAATTAGTAATATCCATAAGTAAGAACCGAGAGAATCAACATCCACATTCGAGAATATCTACATATATGCATGAGTGTATTTCCATTTGTTTGATAGCAACGACAACGACGACGTTTGCGTTGCACAAACAATTACTGCGAAATTAGTAGAGGCAAAAACACATGTACATATGCAGATAGAAATGCAGATTCGAATGAAACTTACAGATACAAATGTAACTACAGCTGTTTGTGCACACACAGCTCTAGAGCGCGCGCCCACACAGACCCAAGAAACGAAATAATCAAAATGGAAATGGAATGATAGTTCGCCGAGTGCAAGTGGGCGGCCAGAGAGCTTGCTTTTGAGTTCGCCTCCTCCATTCACAAATATCAAAATGAGAACAAGAAGAACGATGGCAATAACAATAACAAAACAATATGTAGTAATAAGCAATAAATGGAAATAAAGGTCAAGTTTAAGTGACGCTGATGTTGCCTGCGATGACGAGCAAGACAGACAGATAGATAGCTAAACTGGGGAAGGTATACGGCATGGAGGGGGGAGGGGGAATTGAAACAATAATACATCTACATATACACTGCGTGGGTGTTCTTTGTAACTCGCATGTGGGCAACAACAAAACAGAGGCATAAATTGCGCAACGAATCAATTCGTGATGAATAAGATCCAATTTTATAACTAATTATTGTGAAATCCAATTAATAATAATAAACTAATAACAATATATAGAATGTGAAGTATCAAAGATAAGCAAACTCTTCTATTTATCGAGTTTCCAATTGCATATTTCATGTTTATCTAAACTAATCGTGTACTTCATAGACATATCAAACTTAATCTATGTACATATATTGATTGTTTATTTGACCTGGGCTTTATCGAAATTCCAATTAGTCTCAGTTCTACCGAGCTAGTTAGCATATCAACCCTTATAATGCCAGTTCCGATTACCATGGCTACTCCAATAGTAAAAACACTTGACTGCAGTTCACTCCATAACTGTAATCATTAATGTTGTGCCAGTGTGTGTGTGTGTATGAGTTGTATACAGCAAGTCGGCACTCGTACATTGATTCATTCATTAAATTGTGACGCTGTCTGCACCGAGCGGGGGTTAGGACCCCCAATTTTATACAGACCCGCCGACTCAGCGAACCTCGAAGCCAGAGAGAGCAAGTGGCAATTAAAACATGATGTGCCACGCCTACCAAGCACTACGTAATGTCGTCAACATATGTGGGTGTTAATTAAAATTAAAATCAATTGCCTCTCCCGGACTCAGTGCAGGCTTGACGAGGGGAATCTTCAGCTTAACAAGCGCTGTCACTCGCACAGAAGAAAGAAATCTAAATATAGCCTCATTCCCTCTAAAGTGATGTGAACGTGATTTTGGAAATAATTTAGCTGCTAAAATTAGTGAAAAACCTTGCGAAACAATTTATTAGAAGAATTAAGATATCATGCAATACTAAAATTATAATCATAATTCATAGAATTAATTGCTGTAACACAAGATAGTTTCAATGTATAGTTAATAAGAAATTGTGGCACGTGTGCTGTAATATGCGATTAGCGGGAAATATTTACGCAATTTGAGTAATTCAGGTTCCACAGGTTTAGTTGACAAGCTTGTTGCACTTTAAGTAATTTTCTTAAACGATATTAAGTTATAGGTTTCAATGCACTATGCCATATACAACAGTCAAAGTTGTCTCCGATTACGCAATGCCTTGGGTGGGGGGGGGAGTAAAGTATGTAATAAATTCTAATATATGCGCACATTTCATATTATATTATTTCTCTTCTTTTTGATGAAATAGTCGCAGCATACCAGTTCTTCCCAAATGCCAAAAGTCACACGATAACACTAGATATACCTGCCGGGCGAAACCAAGACTGGAGTTTTGTTATATTTATGGCACCTTTGGCAATAAAGTTTATAGCATACAGGAATGGGGAAGCTATATATTCAATGGTATTCGCAAATAAGTCAACAATGAATGGAATCTTAAGTTTGCAAACTTGTTATAGGTGCTAAAAGAACGACAAGAATTCTGCAAGATAAACTCATTACGCTTAATGTGGCTCTATAAATGTGCAGGTATTTATATCGACACACATATATGTTTATATATTTATGGCTACTACTTGAAAATTTCAAAATGGCCTCTGAAAAATTAATATTCAATGCACATATCGCCAGCTAAAATAGCAATAATAACAACAATGCGCAGACAATCGCCAGCAAAAGCACTTGAAATGAGGCCTTTGTCCGGCTAAGAAACGGCAACAACAACAACAGCAGCAGCAGCGACAACTGAAAAACCTTCGTGAAAAATTATCCACGACGAAAAAAAAAGAGTTGTTAAGCCGCCGCGGCGCACGAACTTACACAAAATGTTGTTGCTGTTGCTGTGGTCGCTGCTGTTGGGCCTCCATTTCATTCATATGGCCAGCAAAAATGCGTTAACAACAACAACAGCAACAACAACAATTGGTCTGCCCGCTAGGCAAGCGCTGCGCATGTTGCTTTTGCGCACAAATCAATTGACAGCGTCACGTAATCAGCGCAATCATTTTGGGCCATAAAAAAAAAGTTGAAAAACAACAAATGAAAGAGACGCCAGTCCAGTCAGCAACAGAAACTACAACTACAACTTCAACAGAAACTTTGGCAAAAATATCGCGTCGTTGCGTCTTCCAACTTGGCAGCTTGAAGCTGGCCAAATCAAATCAATCAAAGCGTCGCACCCAAAAAAATCCCAAAATCAACTTGCAACTCCGAACAGGTTGTTCGAAAAGTCGTCGCACAAATTACTCGTCGAAAACTGTTCCAGGCGATGCATGTAAATGTTGTTCATAACATACCCTGTAGTGTTGCGAGATATCTCTTGAGGTATATATACATACTTGGTTTAAATAACAAGAAAATATTAAAATTGATATAAAAAATAAAAAGTATCGGATAAATCGCTAAAACATTATATTTATATATTAGGAATTACCTTAAGGGGATCAAATATGTCGATACATATGTTAAAGTAGAAATATCGCTGCATTCTGAACGAAATAATGTTACTGCATTAACATACTATCGGTATTGTTATATCGATATCTATTCGTGGTGCAATATTTAAATAAAATATCATTATTAAAACGGTACTAATTACCTAAAGATGATAAATATACAAAATATGTCAATACATAGTGGAAATAAAGTTACCGCATACTATCGGTATTGTTATATCGATAACTATTAGAACTGCGTTGCAGAGTTTTACATTTTTGAGTGCCTTAAACTATTTCCCGGTTTTCTACGCGCTGCCCAAACAAATTAGTGCACTTTCGAAAAGCCATACAACATATTTTTATAAATTCGTTAATATGGTAAATTCACATTCAACAATTTGCGTTTACTGCTTGGCAACAAGTTGGCAGGAAATTTATTTTCCGTGAATTACGACTACATTTTTATGCAACCACAAACGGAATTTTTGGCCGTAACTTAATATTTTATAGCGAACTTTGGTTATTAAAAAACAAACTCGATCTGGTAAACACTACGAGGTGTGTTTACTGCCTGGAAAATATGATTGATTATCAACCTGGTATCATAAATAAACATTCAATGTTGATTACTTTCGGTTTCAGTGCGTTGCTATTGATAAACTTTGATTTTGATATTGAATAAGTATTTATTAATAATTGTTATTGATCAGTATGAGACAAGGCGATACATAAAATAGAGATGCAATACTATTGATAGTTTTTTTAAACATAATGGCAAATCAATTCAATTGTAATGAAAGACTATATCAAATAATAGAAGAAGAACCCCATTTATGTTTATAAAGTTATTAACAATGTGTGTGTTTCGGCATAATCCCATCAGATCCCATTAGAGATTGTACTATCGATAGTTTCACATCTTCAATATATGTATTATAGAATCTAATAACTCCGTTCTAAAATACGCCCCTTTTTCGCAAGGTTAATGTTTGATTCGTATTTTAAATACTCTTTCCCATTCGCAACGCTTTTAATATATATGTTTACAGACAATCAGGGAAACTCATTAGCGCAGGCGACACGAGTTAAATCCGTGTAAATATTGCGCACACAAAACAAAATTGGCACAAATAAATCTAAAGCAAACATTCGGCGGAAAAATACAGCGAAAAGTTGTGTGTGAAAATTTATGAGGCTGACTAAGATAGAGAGAGAGAAAAACAAAAAAGCGAAAACAGAAAACAGACGACACGGCTGAAGTTTTAAAAGCTGACAGGCAATTTCAAGGTTTCGCATTGCTAACCTACAAAACTCTCCGTAAAAAATAAACAGAACAGCATAAAAAATAAGCAAAAAAACAGCATGAAATTGAATAAAAATAAAAAAGAATAGCACATCAGAAGTCGACAAACGGAAATACTCGTATGAAATAAAGAAAAAAGAGTTTCGGGTTTTGTTTAGATACAGCATTGTTATTGCTTTGTGTTTACGCTTGTGTCTGTATGAACTATTTGTTTAAACAATGCAAAAATAGTAATAATAAAAAGTAATAACAACAAAAACTTAAAGGTAAACACGCCAAATATGCGAGGCCCAAGAACAACGAAGTTAATTGAGAATAGAATTGGAAGACCACAAAAAAACTGAAGTGTGCTCAATACAGTCTCACGGTAGAGATAAGACTGATCTTGAGTACCATAGAATCGACACTCAATAAAAAATACTCTTTATTTTGAAAACGATCTGGTGGCATTCAAATCAATTCAATCACTAATGAGATCAACGAGCTATAAATACTTTCAAGTTAACCATTTCAATAACTGTCTAAAAATAGTTTAATGTGCTCAAATAACAATCTAAAAACATTTTAATGTTCTTCTTCTCTCTATTTAATTAAGCTTTCTTCCTTTAAATTTATGATAAACACTTGCTAATAATTATAAAAAAAAAAGAAAAGTAATTGGTCTTACTCCATCCGATACTATCGATAATTGCATCGTTAGCTTGAAAACACTTGTATGTGCAGTGGTAATTGGATTTCCACCATTCTATGACTCATAAAGTTTCCCAATCACTGTAAAAAACTACTTTTTTTCAAGATGAAATAATTAATCTTTCTACGTTTAGATGAAAATGGAAATCCCATTCAATTATGTTAATTTAGTTTTCTTGTGGGAAAAACGTTTATACATATTTTAGCAATTCAAATACAATATAGTATATCATTATTAGATGGGGTTTATCTCCTGTCATCGATATTTATCGAAACACGATGATATTTGGACACAGTTCATTGGCCAACCCATCGAATAAGGCTGTGCAACACCTCGAAATACAACTACACACACTCACACAGGTACACAACTATTTATGGAGGCATCTAAAATGGCTGACTAAATATCAATTGCACAATTTTCCACATGGTTTTTCCTTTTTCAATTAGAGAAACACACGGCCTGCACTTAGCAGACGACGCCAATTGCCACATTAAAGCCCCATTAAGAGCTGTATAGAAAAATATTGTAGAAAATTCCACAAGCGCATCGTAAGTCTTTAACCTTTAGATAATAACATGGAAAGCAAGATAAAAAAGAAAAATATATATATATATATTATGAAAAAAAAAGGAAAACAACAAAAACACTGTAACTACACAGCGGAAATTGGTGTAAAACTTGTCTTTGAAGGCGACGCACGCGTTGCCAACGCCAACGGCACTCGCTCTTCGCCTGGGATGGGACCAGACCAGACTCCTCTACTCTGGCCTGGCAGTTGCTCCCATTATTGTTGTTGTTGTTGCAATTGGATGTTGCTGTTGCTGTTGGTGTTGCTATTGCTGCTGTTGTTGCATAAAGCCAATAGCATTTTGTATCACATTGCAAGGCGTTACAGTTGCTGATGTTGTTGCTGTTGCTGTTGCCGCTGTCGGTTTCAGGTTCAGCTACAGATTCCGACCAATCCGAGTCGCTGTCGTAGTCGTCGTGTTGTCGTCTCTGGCAGCTTTTCACTTCTCACTTCCGAGAGCTGTTGGCTGTGGCGCAGTGCGCGCTGCATGAATGAAACAGCATGACTCAGTCTCAGTGTGCAGCATAAACTTGACTCTTCAAAATGAGTTCATACCGTTCATTTAACTCTCAGCATTGGCCAACGGTTGTGTTGTTGTCTTACAAGATGAAAAACTTTCATAATTACAAGACCAACAACAGCAACAAGAGCAACAACAATAGCAAAGGCAATAGGCACCACTCCATCAGGCATTCAACTTTCGCACAGTGTGCAGACTGTGCAAATGTGCGAAGATCGCCTCGACTTGCCACCACCACCACCAGCACAAGTAACTGATTATTTAATCGAAATGATTATGTTTTCCATTGCCCATTAAACGTAATGGAACAACAACAACAAAAGCAACAATAGCAACAACATTCCAAATTTGTTGCACTTTAATTGTTTATAATTAGACAGGAAATCGTATCACAAGATCCTCAGTACAAAGCAATCAAGTGGGAAAATTCAAACTCGAAACACAATGAAAAAAAGGCTAACCACCAACTTATCTCCCAACTTGTTAATCTCTAGTGCAGCTCTAACTATGGTATATACTAATGGTAATTGTATGATATTTTATAGAAAGTTTTGTCAGAAACTCAATTAGCCTTGTTAAGTACAATGTTACCTCAATACGCACTTATCAAGACATTAAATACAAGGAACATATCCTTGTATAATGAAACTATATCCGATTATATCTATCCATCTACTCATAAATATTATACACTTAGCTTGTTAGAGCTAGACTGGAAAACTGACTGTACACGCTGCGAGCGACATCCTGTTTACCAAATACATTAAAGCTTATCCGATTTGATAAGGCACAAGTGATTTATGGCCAACAAATTAACTAGATAGCTCGACTAGTAACACAAAGTTGCACCAAGTACATATACTACGAAGTTAAGTTTAGTATCTATATTATGCTAATAGTTAGACAATTTTAGATATGACTAAAACTATCTGAAGTTACCCGAGCATCTGTATTGTACATTTTTGCTTATATAATCCGGGTATCAAGCGATTAAATAGAGTAGACACGACTCAAGCTTATCAAATAATGCCTGTATGGGTTTTTTTTGTATTTGACGACATGACAAGCATACTAAATTTAGTGACAGATACTTGGCACACCCTCGAGAGCGCGTGCTTTTCAGCTATTCAAGAAACTATTTGAAGATACAAATATTACGCATGTCGGCACTCGTTGCATTTATCGGTCAAAACGTACGCTCCAAAATGGAAACATTTTTGCATGCTAACACCCAGTTATCGTGGGCGCGGCCCTAGGGGAAAATACCCATTGTAATACAACTCGTACTGATCTTTATAACTGTCCAGCTGTACAAAGCTGTAAAAAGAAACCGTTTTATATTCAGTTTTATATCGCATTTCATTGTTTTGTTTCTTTTTGCCCCAGAGGAAGGTTTATCGGTTTCACCGTAAATTGCTGGCGGTATCGATAGTTTACACTAAGGTTTTAATTGCATTCTTAAATCGATTTTAAATGCTTTGACACGATTCGGTCAGGGCAGTGAAAAAAGCCATTGGTTGCGAGAATTAAATATTTATGGACTGTCAGCTGCTGGAATTCTAGCTTATAACTAACTCATAAGGCGTTTAATTCCATTGTGTGTGTGTGTGCTGCTCATAAAGAACGTCAATTAATTACCACAGCAACACGCAAAGGCAGGCACCTTCTCAGACACGACACTCGAGTCGAGTACTTAATTCTCATTAAAAGCAACAAGAATACGTATAAAGGTTAAATTGCCTTGAATAAGCTCAACATGAATTCAATTTATATTGAAATACCTTAGCGAAGGAGTTACATATGTGCTGAACTTGCAGATACTCTTTAAACAAAAAGACATACTACTTTTAATTTCGATATTCTCATAAAGTTTCAGTATATTTAGCAGAAGTGGAATTCCCCTTTATTGAGCAATACTTTAATTGAATTTCCATTGATGCCCTGTACATGTTAAACCTCCTTTGACCTCCTTTCCCATGACTACAGGGTAACAATAACAAACGCATTTTGAAGCATCATTTCTGATAATGGTTTTCGGTTCTCTCATCTTCCTTTCTTCTTTAAAATATGCAAATGCTGTTGGAATTTTGCTTTTGCTGTTGTTTCGGTTTCCGAAAAGTTGTTTCAAAAGCGAAACAAAGAAATAAAAAACAAGTTAAATAACAAATTGATAAATATTAATAAGGCCAAAAGACAACAGCAACAATAAGCAAGTAAAAAACGTGTATTTTTATCGGTTCGCTGTTTTGTTATTCGCATCGCTGCATGCAGAAATCTGTTCAGAGTGAAGATAAGTACATGTGTATAGGTATTTATAGTATGTACATACATATGTATGCTGTCGGCCCAGTCGGTTACAGTCCGTTATAGTTACAGCTGAAAGCAAGTTAACGGCATTCGTTGTATGCAAAGCACACTTGAGGTACGAGTACGAGTATCTGCCAGTTACGAATTGCAATCAAGTGTAAACACAAATGCGCCGACAAAAGGCGACGCGTGTGCGTCGCGTAACCTGAGATACAATCGCGCATTGTCTGCTCTACTACTCTATACCTCATATATACAATATAATAGCTATATGGCGTATTTCTAAATAAATGCACATGTGGTACTGCAGCATGGCATCTGTTAGATTGCGTGTAACTTATGATGCATCGTGAGTGTGCTACGAAATTTGCCTTGACATTAGATCACCTTGCAACACATCAAGATATTTTTGTATCTCAGTGTCTTAAGCTATTCGCTTAGAGTCATCTAACATGGGCATAGCCTGATGAAGGAGTATTTCATGACAAGTGTGGCAGTGTGCCTTAGTTATATATTAGTCAATTACTTAATCAGTTCTCTGATATGACTATTCTACAATCACAACAATGATTCACACTATTATGACCTTGTGCCCAATAAAGCACTTACATTGAATTAGAGACGAGTGCGAGACGACGACAACGACTCAACGTGCAAAAGAAACCGTATGCAATCGCAATGGAATCCATATGAATATTTATCTTTATATGGCGAATTGTCAAGCCACTAATGATGAAGATATTTTTTTAAATGAATGCGACAATCAGTGAAAAATAGAATAAATAACTGTCTAACTGTCACGCACAAGAGAAAAGGAAAAACCATTCCGATGCATACGAAATGATTATATAGTAGTCTACCATAAAATATCACCCTGTGAATGGTGGAAAATGTAGAACACACGCATGCTAGCTTGACTACTTCTACTGCCCAATGGGTTCCACTCCAATAAGCACCCCGTCGGCCGGTCCAAATGGGTTTATAAATACGCATACGGTCAGCCTTAACGATCGCCTGCAGTCAGTCGCTCCATTTGCAGGCAGGCAGGCAGGCAGCTCTCTCCCTCCATGGGACCGCCCCGAAGGCGATTCAGCTGCGGCTAACCTTGCAACTGCGACGGCAACTTCGACTTCCATCGAATGTAATGTATGTTCATACATCGTCGACATATAAACCATAATTAAAATCGAAAAGTGTTGCCCCAAAAGCCAAGTCCCAAGTCGCAATACGTAAAACCTAAACGTAAAACCAGAAAACGCGCGCATGCGCACCTGTTTTCAGAGCCAAAACCGACTTCAAGCCTCCCTTCTCTTCTCTTCTCTTCTCTTCCCTCATCACTCTATGCCTCCCCCTTTTTGAGAAGTTGACGATGGTGGATGTGGCTGTGGCTGGGGCGAGTTTTGCGTTTTATGAAACAATTACGAGTCGCATTCGCAGTCCGAAAAACAAAAACAAAAACAAAACAAAACCAACTCGAATCAAGTCGCGACGAGTTGAGCTGAACAACGCGCAGCGAATTCGAATTTAACGCCAAGTGGCCAAGCAGTTGGCCAACTTGGCCAAGTCGACTCGTTGCCCATAGCAGATTATTGCAATGTTGTTGTGTGGCACGCTGGCCAGCGCGCTGCTGCTACCAATGCACAAGCCACGCGCACAGTGGGCTGAGACACTGAGTCACCCAACAAATGCCTGCCTGCGCATTCTATTTATGTAAACAATCTTTAAACGGTTAGTTTACATCTATTTGTAGTGCACTGCCTATCTTCAATTTGTTATTTACTCGCCTAAGGTCGTTCTGGTACTTTATGGTTATCTTAAGCTGATAAGAACACAAAAGGTCATGCTGACCGTCGCATCGTCTTTCGCATTCTTGTAAATACTTGTCAATTGTCAATTATGCTTTTAACTTTGATTGATTTACGATATTACTGTGAAAACAAGTCCCTAAGTACTTGTAAAAAGCATTGAGTAATACGTCGTAGGCTTTGGCATGTAATTAGGCCCTTGAAAGCAAACAATTGAAGAACTTTATGTGTATTACGAGGGTTTCAGGGAAAATAATTCATGCATTTATTATCAATTAATGTAAATAATAATAATTCATTTAGAAATATTTCTTGAAGGAAGGCGTACAAATAAAAAATTCGAGGCAAAAGGCTACCTTCGGCATGCCGTAATTTTTATACAAAAACCTTTCCCTCGTCCGGTTGTTCCTATGGTTCATTTATTTTACTGTGATATAGTAATAATAGTTAGGATAAATTAAACCCGGCTGGACTTCTATAACTTATCAAAATGATTTGAAGATAAGTAAGATGTATATGATATTTAACATTAAATTGCATTTGCTTTGTTATGCAATCTTGCAATTCTAACTTATAAAAATTTCTACCATTCTCATAAACTCTAGCACACTGTGCGTGTGCAATGCTGCTGCTGCCGCTGCTGGCTGCTGGCCTGGCCCGGTTTGCCTACGATTGGAGGAGCCGCTGATCGGCGATTGCTTCGATTCGATCGGTCGCCTTTTTAGCTTTGGCGTAAAATTGCAGAGCATTGTTGTTGCTGTCGCTGTTGTTGCTGTGCCATTAAGGCAACAACTGCTACACAGACAACGACAGAAACCTGTAGAATTTACAATTACAGCAACAACAACAACAATAACAACAACAACAACAACTGGTAGCTCTCGCGTATCTGCGTCAATGCATTTGCTCGCTCGGCGCATTTGCAATTGAAGCGTGGCTCAAAGTGAGCGTCGTCTGCCCCCGCCCACCAACCTCCCACCAACCCCCTGGCCCACCTCTCTCTCTCTCTCTATCTCTATCTCTTGGTTTTACTGCTTGTGTGCGGTTTGTTAACGTGTTTTTTATATAACTTTTTTTATGTGCATAGTTTTCTAGCTGTTGTTGTTGTTGTTTTTTATAAAGTTGTTGACTGCTCGCTTGCTGCTGTTGTTGTTTGTTTGTTTCTGCATTTTTGGTGGGAATATTTTGGCTGCTGTTGCTGTTTTGCTTTTCCCGATTGCAGTTGGAATTTTGTTTGCCAGATTGCAACGAGATTATTGAATAAGCAATGCGACTGCATGAATGAATTGGCCAACAATGAGTCATCGCAACGAGTCGCACAGCAATCGAATATGAAGTTGAGTTTGAATATTAAGAATTCAGTCAGTGATGAAGTCTATATACAAAATCGATTGGTATATAAAGGTTAAGTGACAAACCTATTTCTATCTCAACTGAACCTTCAACAACTGTCATGAGATGGTTGCTATTTTTAGTTAATTAATTATAGTTATTTTTAACACATTCACATATTCACACATCCTGTCTAGCTGTATAATTTTCACCCAAAAGTTGCGACAGCAAAATAATAAGGTATTAATTTCATTAGGTTCAATACGAAAACGTAAACATGGAAAATTTAATTCGCTAAATTTGGTTAATCAAATTTGATTATAATATTTACGAATTAAGCTGTTTAAATTTAAATAAAAAGAAGAGCTACGACACATATGTATATCGTTGACTCATAAACCGGGTTCAAGGTTAACACATTTACACAACAACAACAAATTAATAGCACCCTTCACAATTATAATATGAATGGGAAGTTGCAAGATCCATCCTTCATGAATATACCACAATATGCAAATATATATACAATTTAACATGTTTGAAGTATCGGCATCGAGTATTGCACATGATTTTCTGTGAAACTCTCTCTCTCACTCTTTCCCTCCCTCTCTCTCTCTCTCTCTCTCTGTCTTTCTCTTGCATGCATTGAATCTTGTGTGTTCCGCAATTGTGTTGAGCAATTCACTGATTATCTCATAATCAGCTTCGCCTCGCCTTGCCTCGCCCCTTGTTTTGCACTCAACTTGAGGTGAGCTCGAGTTGAGTTGAGTTTAATGAAGCTGCAAATCAGCTCGGAAATTAACTTTAGGTTACATCAACGTAGCGAAAACAACAACAATGAAATATCGTAAAAAAAACAAGATACATGAACAAATTTGATTTACAATTTTGGAATGTGCAACAAATTGTTGTGAAGTGTGTATGTGTGTGTGTGTGTGCTGCCAATTTTGGCGCGCAATTCAGTGAAAGTTGAGCTTGGCCTGCGGCGGGGTTCACTTGGAGTTGGGCACCGTGGTGAATGATCTCCCCAACAACAAATGTGTGTTAACTGTACAAATGACTGTGTGGGGGCAGTGTCCAGTGCGGGAATTTATCAAATTTATATTATATGTATGTATTACTATATACTTAGCATTTACATCATTTGATTTAATTTTAAATAATACTTAATAATACATTTGACATTATATTCATCAAAAGTATCATATTTTTCAATTGTTAATACCTTTCTGTCAATACCTTTCTATACTTTTAACTTTAATATGGGTTTTAAAAGTTGACAGCACTGGTCAGTCACAGCGCAACAAGTGTGCACACACCCAAACACGTGCACAGAGATTAGTTAAAATAGGCTAACACTTTTTATAAGACAATAAAAACTTACTCACCCCAAAATGTAATCAACAAGTTGTTGCGTATTTGTTGCTGTTGTTGTGATAAGAAGAGGTTGCTCTCAAACAAAAAACAGGTTGGGCAATTACCGTTACAATTATTGCTGGCGCGGGTTTAATTCACTTTCGTTTTGAATGCGGCCAATTCGATTTGTTTTGGCGATAAGGTTGTGGCGGGGCACTCTGTTAACCCTTATGCGAACCAATGTGCTCAATATCCGAACACACACAATGATTATTATGCATTTATCATGAGGATTTTTCACCGTTTTGTTTTGCTTTTCACCACTCGCGCAATTGATTTGTATTCTCTGTTTTACTCGCTGTTTCTGTTGTTGTTTCTCTTTTATACGTGTATTTCCTTTAGCTTGTTTCTATTTTCCAAGCCAAAAGCAAACAAAAACGACTCAGCAAAGATTTTACTGTACGTACGTATATGTATGCGTGTATGGGTGTATGAGTGTGCGTGTGAGGTGTGAGTCTCACTTTAACCGGTTTTCGTGTTTATTTGTGTTTATGTTGCCGTTGTTGTTGTCGTCGCTGTTGCTTCCTCTTCTTCTTCTGTTTCGACTTGTGCGCAGGCGCGACGACTAAAAATTGCAACTGCAGCGCAAGAAAACAAATTGTTTATTATTTAAAACAATGTTTTAGAAATAACTAAATTGCTTTGCATGTCCCTGCATGCACACACGCGCAGCTGTCACTAGGCACGCACACACACTGACTAACAAATAAACATACACATACACACAGCACACTAACACTCGCGCGGGCTCGTGCACAGGTTCAGGAATGCAGGCAAACAGGTGTCGATGTCGCGTTGTTTTGGCTTCACTTTGACTGTCAGTCTAATTTGCGAGTCACTCAAATTGTTTTAGTAATTTATTAGTATTTACACAGAGTATTTGCAATGTCGACTCAAACTTCGTTTATCAAAAGTATTAAAATGTTGTTAAATCGTTAGTTTGGAATACAAAATTGAGCCCACGCGCTCCACACATCAACTCGCTTCGAATTCTGAAATGCAACTGATAAACGACTTCAGTTTTCGATAGGGCAATAGAAATTCCGATAGGCAATGTAATCGAATATGTGTCAGTGTGACCATGTGCGTGGGCAAACACTGCGCTGGATTTGTATGTGCAGCTGATATTTGCATATGCCGTTTATTATTGAGTACAAATAATGAATTAACTTTAAATTAACAGCCGCTAGCTCAGATCACTAGAGAATGAACCTGTTCACTGTTCAGTTCCGTGGAGAGCACATTTGCGCGCAGCCAACTTCAAGTGAGTGTCAAATTTGCGCGCAACCAACTTCATGTTGGCCCAATGGCGCCAATCTGCCAAAAATTTGAATCAATACTTGATAACGAAAGTATACGTGTTTATTTAACAGATTACTACAAAAGAACAATACATTGTTTACAACAATACATTATTATTGCAATCTTTATTCGAACCATATTGTATTTCCATAATTTTAAAAATCGTCGATGCGCTTTTCGATTCAAATGACGGCAGTACAAGCCAAGTTTCCATGGTGCTCAACAAAATAAACTTGCTCTGCGGACACTGTTAGGAAAAAACACCAAAGTTAATTGAGAAATATTGAACACAGCATTGACTGCATCGCTTACATCAACTGGAGCATTGCCAGACCATAGTCCAACTGCATCTAGATAGGATTGTATTAAAACTCGCCAATACCAATAGTTGTTTTTGTCGCTGAGTCGCACAATATCAGGCACAGCGATACCCGTCGAGGTTCTGTACGATGTTGGGTTATTTGATCCCATAATATTGAATGCAAATTTCATTTGTTGCAAGAAATCTGACAAAGCGTTTATCTTTATTCCAATTCTAAGTATTTTCGACAAGTGTGGGAGATTAACTCATGACAGCTTTTTCACTTCAGTAGGGCCGAAAAAGTTCTTCCAGATTTTTATATATTTGCTTGGGCGACATCTCGGCATAACTCGGCTGAATCTTGTCCGTCTGCACAGTTGCCAACAGTATGAACTTTGCTTGGGGTTGCTAGAGGGTATAAATAGAGTAAATTGAGTATATAGAGTATAATAATAATATATTTCTGACACACCTCCTTAGGATGATCGTCCCTCCAGAGATCGTTTGCCTCCAAATAGGCACGCAGCAACATATGCCAGTGCCAGAAATTGCCAGGACCGTAGAGCTTCGGAATGGCCGAGAAGTCCAGTTCAACGTGACCCATTTTGCAAGAAGTTTCACTTGATAATATCGGGGTGTTAGTTTTTTTCACTTCTGGCCAACGCCCGATCGCATAAAGATAAGGAATAAAGCTTTCGAAACTTTCCCTATCAGGGCTTAATCGAGCTTTAGTTTTGGGTGCAGCCCCCTTGGTTATCAGTCGAGCGGAAAGTGTTAAGCGCTCGACAGCAACAACAACAAGTGGAAGTATTTTAATCGACCCAACTGTCATTCGTATTTGCACAATTAAACCATTAAGTTGTTAAAATCAAATCAAAGCACAAAAAAACACACGGAAAACAACAATGAAAACGAAAACGGAAAATGAAAACGAAAAATAATCGCAACAAAGTTTTCAGAACAATTTGTATTACTCGTATTAACTGACCGCATATCGAATATATGAATATATATGAACATGTGTGTGTGTGTGTATTGTGGGTGACTGTTAGGTATATTTTATAAATACACGCACACACACACTCACACACAGTAACACTTGCAGTGACATATTGACCGCGTTGATGGCCTCTGTATACTCTTTCCCGTGAGGAACTAAACATACTTTGTGGTCCAGCAGTTTCTATATAAAACTGAAACGGAATCCGTGACCTTGCATATAAATTGAATATATTAAACTTATGGTATTATACAATATAGTTCTATATAGCACAATATATCATGCAAACGCTTGGAAACACAGACAAATTAGTTGTCATCGTAAATTTAATCGAAATCTATAAAAATCATGTATCTGTCAGCTTAAATCTTTTTTACTGTCTTTGCTGACACTGGTAATAAGGGGTAATCCCGTACATGGAAACACCTGGATAGGTATTTCAAACTGCCTTCATTTTCATGCACAGTATAGAAGCGTGTTTATTAGATATAAGAAGTATAACTTAACATATCCCTCGAACCAAGAAAACTATATATAAAAACATGATAAAGAGTATAATGAAGAATTAATTGGAACATATTTATATTGTAATGTATTTGAAATAAATAATAAATAAAATATAACAAATACTGATTTGTTATAATTTATATATATTTAAACTTAAGATCCATTATAGATTCTAAAACAACTAACTTTGTTACACATTCAAAAAACTTATAAATATAAAACAATTATATGATATTATTTCCATTTCGATTAATTAACAATTTTATTGTACTAACATTTTAAGATAAATAAAATAATAAATATATTCTACAGCTAAAATTTAATAGACATAAAAGATATGCCAGAAAAGAAAATAAATATACATTAAAGATAATACAAAATTAAACAACATATTTTAAAAGATTGTCAGGGACATCAATTCAATTTTAAAATACCTATTTATTAAAATACATGAATGCATAAATAACTATAAATATATAACTATAAATTGACATCATTTAATTACTATTTCGATTATATAGAAATTATACGTTTTAGTATTTTTGTTAACATTAATTTTTTTAAATAACATATATATTCCACAAACTGTTCAACAAATTCCCATAAGAATACAAATAATAAATATATATTTAATTTAAAACATATTCTGCATTTTATAGAGTATGTGCTATTCGTTCTCAAAACTCTTTTGTGTGTTTTTCTCCAGTTAACTTTTTTTGCTGCGTTATTCACAGCTCGGAAAATCCCTGAGTTGGGGCTGAGGGCGCTGCAAGCTGAGGTCATTGGGCAGGTGGGCAGGTAATTTACTGCGGCACGTCCGAGTGGAACGCTCTATATAGCCATATGGCACATCGAGGCTTCGAGTTAGTTGTCATTGGAGCAGCGCCATGGATACATTGCCCACGCACAGCCTGCTGCTGCTGCTGTTGTTGCTGCTACTGTGCACAGTGGGCACAATACAAGGCTGGAGTTTTGGTGCACCCGGACCACTGTCCGAGCTGCCGGCACCGCAGCCGAGTGATGCAGGCAATCCGAATAATCGCACGCGTAAGTTGTCAAGTTCAAAGTGCTGTACTATTTTAACTCAACTGCTGCTGCTCTTGGTGCTTCTGCTCTTCCAACTGCTTCTTTCCCTCCTTCTGCTCCTCCTTCTTCTCCTCTTGACCCTCCTCAACCTGATCCTCCTCAACCTGATCCTTCTCTGCCTCATTCTTCTCATCCTACAACACTCCCTTGTGCCTCTCCTTCTCTCCGTTTCCTTCTGCTGCCCCAACTCTTCCTTTTGCTCATCCTTCTCCTCCTGCGCGTTCTCCTCCTTCTACAATTCTCCCTTTTGTTTCTCCTTCTCCTCCACCTCGTAATACTTCCCTCCAGTTCTAACGCGTCAGTTGATTGTGGGCACACTGGTGCCTCCACTGGGCTCTCCTGCCACCTGGCCACCAGTGCCGAGCATTGTGATTCCCGGCACCAGGAATTGCCGCTGTGTGCCGCCCTCCTCGTGTCCCAATCCTCTGCCCACGCTACCCAACGATGGCAGCGGACAGCTGGACATACGCATAGTGAACAACGGCGGATTGGTGAGTTAACCAGCATCCGCTCCAGCTCCAACTCCAGTTTGAGTTCAACTCCATTTCCTCAGCCCACGGTACCAACAACTGCGTCGACGTTGAGCTGCAGCTACGGCCTCGTGGCGTGCTGCCAAGCTGGCAGCTATCAATGCGGCTTACGCTTTCCGCCGCCGCCAGGCTCATCGCTAGCAAGTCCCGGCCAGGCCAGCTTTGGTGCGTATCCCTGGCAGGCGGCGCTGCTGACTACAGCGGATGTTTATCTAGGTGGCGGAGCCTTGATTTCGGCACAACACGTGCTTACTGCAGCACACAAGGTCTACAACTTGGCGTAAGTTCAAGGATTGAATCCGTCTCCAGCTCATCCTAATCTCCCCCCACAGTTTAAGCTCCTTCAAGGTGCGCCTTGGGGAATGGGATGCAGCCAGCACAAATGAGCCTATTCCCGCGCAGGATGTCTTCATCAGCAATGTGTACATCAATCCCGCCTTCAATCCCAACAATCTGCAGAACGATGTGGCCATTCTCAAGCTGGCAACAACAGTCTCCCTCACCAGTCGCTCCACAGTGGGCACAGCTTGCCTGCCCTCCACCACATTTGTGGGCCAACGCTGCTGGGTTGCCGGCTGGGGTAAGAACGATTTTGGACCCACTGGTGCCTACCAGGCCATCATGCGCCAGGTGGATGTGCCCCTGATTCCCAATGTCAATTGCCAAACGGCACTGCAAGCTACCCGCCTGGGCTCCAACTTTGCCCTCAGCCCCACCAGCTTCATCTGTGCCGGCGGTGAGGCTGGCAAGGATGCCTGCACTGGAGACGGTGGCTCGCCCCTGGTCTGCACCAACAATGGCGTCTGGTTCGTGGTCGGACTGGTCGCTTGGGGCATTGGCTGTGGGCAGGCCAATGTGCCGGGTGTCTATGTGAACGTGGGCACCTACCTGCCCTGGATACAGACCACGCTGACGCTGTAGCCCCGGGAAGGAAGGCAGGTAAAAGGCCAAACTTGTAGGATATATAGATGTAAGTTTATATATATATATATATCAATATATATGGTATAAATTATCAATTTAAATTAATGTTAAGAATACTTTGTGTAAAGTTTTTATATAATTTGCATGTAAATAAAAAAGAATTGGATATTTATCTATTCTGAATGGGATGTATAGGGAATTTGTATTATTATATGATATATATCGATCACTATTGAAAAAATATATATATATATAAATATAATATATCTATTACATATTATACATACTTATTCCCTATTCATCATATATATTCCCTATACATCCTATTTATGCCAATTTCAATCACAATCTCGCAGATATTTTAAATACTTTTTAAAAAATAAACTTTCCTAGGTGTTTTATCTATGTATCTTTCTATCTATACATTATCCTGAATATAAGATTCAAGATATGCTGAATTAATTATATTTAAATTATATTTTAAAGGAATAACAGAAAAGATAATTTCTCATATACATGTCAATTAAAAACTCTAGATATTTTAACTATTTTCTTAAAATTCTTTTATAGTATTCTATACTACATTAAACAGTTGATTTTATTCGTGTTTTATTAATCTTTTTTCAATTATTTTTTAACAATTTCAACGGGCAGTCAAGGCTTTATTTATAAAAAAAATGCATTATAATTTGTCACCATGAAATGATTAAATACAAATAAACATATTACATAGAATGTGAGGTTTGTTTATTTGATATACCCGAACAACCTACAATACAATAACCTAATGCTTTAATTGCACAATTTACACCATAATTTAGCTTAGATAAATGCAAAAGCTTTGTGATTCCCCCACAAAGAAGGGATTTAATTTATCTTTGTTGGTATTTTGTAGGTCAGTCGCGGGTTAATTGCAGTCAAAGTGAAAATTGATGTCATTAGGGCAATAATTACGCGTACAACATTTGATGCTTGTATAGACACCTTATGGGCAGAGCACCCACACACACAAAGACACACACAAACACACACACACACACTCGTATAGCCCGTTTAATGCGCCTTCACCTTTGCCTGGGCCAACAGGTTGCAGGTGGCTACGTTTCTCATTGGAACTGTTCTTCCATTCCATTGCCTTTGAGTGCGCACACATAAGAGCAATACACACACACGCACACACAAAGGGGCAGCAGATAGACAGAGAAAGAGAGACACCTCTGGCCACCTTCTCAGTCGCACTTAACGGTATCAGACTTATAAACAAAAAGGACGCTCAACTTTGCTCATTTGCACCCAATGCCCTCGGGTGCCATAACCAACCAACCCCAGCCTCGCACCTGCATTGAATATCACACCCCCTGCGCGCACAGGTGCCACACTTCACCTCTTCCCCCACTTCTCCCTCACTGTGCACCATTGCGAAGATTGTATGCAAATTAAATGACTTTTGCATTCGGCTTTGGCATTTTTACAGCAATTTTTGATTAGGTTCTCGAGCAGAGTTTGGCACAGTCACCTAGGTCGATTATAAACCATATGGAGGTTCCTTTGCCCCAGCCATGCTACGCCCTCCAAGCGTTAATGCAAAACGGAACCGGAAACGTTTCTCTTGTCGCACAAAACCGCAGCAAAAACAGAGAATCCAAAAACTGCAAGCGGCAATTGCCGCAGGAAGCCAAAAATACAGTTAGGCGCGCTGGGCAATTCTTTTCAGCAGTGCTGCTCGACTGTGATATACCCAGCACATACATTAAGCTAAAAATTATTATTACTATGATTATATATAATAAACTACATACATTATGTTATATGGTATAAATTACATTTTTAATTGGTTTATTGAAAATGTTATTATTATAATAAATTGATTTATCTATTTTCCATTGCTATGAGTCGATGGATTACAAATTTATTTCTAACGAAAATTACATCGATTAGGAATATAGAGAAAGTTAAGTAATATATTTTAAAGTAGAGCCATTGTATTTAATATATTTTTTTTAATTTTTTTTTTTTTTTGATAATGTGTTTAATATTGTATGTTGATTATCATGTTTACTTATTTACCAGTTATTAATATTTTATATAATATTGATAAGTAAAAATTAGACTATAATATAAAAAAATTATATAAAAAGATATAAATTGTTAAAGATATAATTGTAAATAACATATAAATATTTACTTTGATTATATTTTTGATTAATAAATATAAAGCTACAACTATAATATTTCAGAAAAAACAAAATTCTATTTTAATTAAAGTAATAATGAAAATAAAAATACCAAAATAATTATGTATACTTGTAAATTTCATTCAATGAAAAACATTCAAATATAATGTATCATCATCCCAGAATGCATCATCAACAGGGTACACAATAAAAAAAACTCACTCAATTGCGGCTAGTTGCGAGTGCAAACGAATCGAGTGCCTAGCGGCGAGTCCTTTCGTGTGACTCACAATTCGAGTCACTTCGTGTCGCATCGATTCGCGTGTTCAGTCCGTCCTCGGCTCTCGTACGCAACAGACGTCGTCGCTTTGTGCAGACGCATGTAACAAGCACTAAGTAATTCGATAACACTAACAACAAAAGAGCAACAACAGTAGCAGCAGCAACAACAATAACAACAGCATCGGCTAACGGCTAGAAAGTCAGTTGTAGTTGCGCTCGAAATTAGCCGCGTGAAGTGAGCGAGAGAGAAAACAAGACAAAGAGAGAGAAAGAGAGATAGAAAGAGAGGAAGACAAGAACGAGCGCTGCTCGGTTGCAGTTGCCAAACGCAAGTGAAAGTGAATTACGAGTATAACGGTAGTTGCTGGCGCCGTTGCAGTCGCCGCGCCGCAGCTGCACTTTGGCAGTGTTGTGTAATCGCGCATTCTCCTTAATTTCGTCAACTGAATCGATTAATTAATAATCGACATTGCTTGTCACTTTTGATCGTGTGTGGCTCTCTTGCAGCCCTGTCTGTGCATCTCTGTGTGTGTGTGTGGGACAACGTGTGATTGTGATTGTATTTGTGTATGACACACTTTCGTTTTGTTATTGTCGTTGTTGTGCTAGTCATTGTTGTTATTGTAGTTGCTCTTTGTGTGTTTGTGTGTGTGTATATTTGCGCTGCGCCTTATTTAATGTCCTTGTTGTCGTCGCTGTGTCTGACCGCCACGCCCCCGTTTTCTAACGCGTGTCGTGCTTTAAAAGCAAACTCCATTAAATCAAACATCTATTGTGGAAACTCAAGCAAACAAAAGTGAAATAAAGTATATGTCCAAGATACTATAAAAACAACAACAACAACAACAACAACAAGGCATATGAAACATAATCACAACAACGTGCAAATGTGAAACAAAAAAAGCCAAAAAATAGGCTAGCATACTTTTCGGCGGGTTTACGTCATTTTTGCCCACGCTTCTTCTACTTATATGTAGATATATATATATCATGTTCCATTCTGCTTATACGTATATTTGCCTTTGTATGTGTCTGTGTATGTTTAGTGTTTGTGCTTGCCTTTGTCGTGGTATTTGAAGCTAGTTTCGGGGCTAAGACACGCACGTGGACTCTATCCCTCTGAGGAGGTACACGAGGGGAGCAGCGAAGCCTCTGTAAATGCATGCAAGTTCCTGCCTAATATTTACTTAATATTCATACAGAGATTCCTAACTGAGCAAACTGAAATAAAACTGTGCAAAGTGTTTGCCCAATGCAAATTCATCAAGCTGCACTTTTCTCCTCAAATTTGTCCCCAAAACCGCAGAGCTGTTTGTCCAATCTAACGTAAGTGTTGAGTTCTGTTTCAATATGTTCTATGTTCATTGTATTCTCATGTTAAATGCATTTTCCATACGAAGAATTAAGACACACACACACAAAACCAACAACAACAATCGTCCACAACAGTTGCCTTGCCTCGTGCTCGATATGTTCGATTGCCAATTGCGATTGCTCATCATGTTCAGTCGATATATATGCCCCATTAATACTCTCCACACGTAATCTTACGAAAGTAGCTAGTCTAGTTTAAGTTCCTTTTTAAATGCATGCATCGCCATGAATTTTAGCTTGATCTTCTCATGTAGTTTCTAGTTGAATTGACTTCTTGTTCTTTTTCATTATTCGATAGTTTTAAGAATGAATATACTTATATTTAAAGTATTTAGAGTTTATGTGGTGAGATCTATAAACAAACAAAGTTAGGTAACATTTATTAATCGAAAATATATTATAAAATATGAAAACTATCGTTACTTGGGCACAGATTTACATATATCATCCAGCAAGCAATATCATTAAAATGAATATCATATTTCATTTCAACAGTATCCAAAGTCTTACGTTGCATAAAAATCCATTGATTTCCAAAGAAATTACTATAGTTATAGATTTTGTAAGTAAGAAAACTATCAGTACTTAGCACAGAATGAAACCTATCATAGAAAAAGTATAGTTAATTGAAATTATATTTGAACTTTCATTGGGAATGAACAAGAAGAATTTCAATATATTTAAAGTGATAAAAAAAACAAGAAAATCATACATTTTATGAAAATCTATTAATTGATAAAGATTTTAGGATAGTTAGGGATATTCCTAATATTTCTTTACGTAATGTACGAATATTCGTAAACTATCATTACACGTAAAAAACTTCTAAAAAAGTTGCGTTCTCTAAGCATTTTCCAACCCTTTTTTTTATTTAAATGATGTACGATAAAAGGAAAACTGTCCTAACTTGGCACAGAATACGAGAAGTCTCATAACTCGTTACAGTATTTGAAGTATTATTGAAAACGAATATCATGTTTCCATTCAAGATGTTTCCTAAGTGGCGCGACCAATTAAAAAGTTGCATCCTTTTTTATTTGCTCAGCATACACTTCAAGTCCCCGTGGCGCAGTCATATTCGATACAAATTTGTCGCCCCGACCCCAAACTCTGCTTCGCTTGCCTCAAATGTCAATTGACATTTCCCGACGATCCGTCGAGAATCTCGGTATGCAAATGGCATTAGCTTGATGCCGCCGTCAACTCTATAAATAAATGAGATATGCGCACGGAAGGATAAAGAGGGAGAGGAAGGTAGAAGGTGGAAGAACCAACTGACATTTGGGAGACATTTCCATATATACATATACATATATATTTACATAAACTCGCACACATTGTGTGTTTGTGTGTGTGTGTATGTTTGCGTGCGACGGATAACTCGGCTATGACGCTTAATCTGAAAATATAATGCGCCCTGTCTGATGCCGACGTCATCCGGCATCATCCGTCGTCGCGGTAGTGCGTGCAGTTGAGAGATATAGGACACACTCGTACACTCGTAACGGTACTCATCAGAGCACTCGCAGTCCCATTTGCCATTTGGAGTACCGCAATCAGCTAGGCGAATACGTCAAGTGCATACAGCATCGTAGTCAGAAGATGAGCAGCGGGAAAGGGATGGCAAGGGATGGGGTTGTCTAACCCCAACATCAGCCTTTATTGCATATGGCAAGTATAAAGGTTGGGCCTGACAAATAAGGCAATCCAATTAGGAAAGGAAAATGATTAAAAAAGAAAAATACATAAATGAAACTAAACTGCATTAATTAATTGCAAATGATGTGCGTGTCATATATTATGGAATTATATATGGTTTTCTATATCGAATTAGAATATAGTTGAAGTTTGTATAATGACTAATGATATTTGTGGATGTTATTTAAGGATGTCATTCAATGCATTGTGTAAAATATGTTGTTAAAATTTAATTGAAGTCTCCATAAAGATAACAACTTCTTTACTGAATATCATCTAACTTTTAATATGCTCGACTTTAACCTTTAAAGGATTTCCATAGTTATATTAGTTATTATATTGTATGTATATATGTCTGTGATATGGTAACAAAGTATTAACAAGCTAAGTATTTCTTAACTTTAGTTCCCTATTATCTTTTGATCTTTTACCATTGCCAGAAGCAACAAAAGCGAATACTTTTTTAGTTGTTCTGGTTCTGGTTGACGATGTCAGAGCTGGATGGACATATTTGTTGTGCCACTGGGTGTCAATCTGGGCTGCAACAAAGCAATCACATCAAACCCAACATGAAAGCACCTGCACATTCACATCATCCCACGATACCCCCTTTTCTCTGTCACTACTTTTCCCGATTCACAATATTTTTCTATGTGTGCTAGCAAAAGTTTTTCCTCCAGAGAAAATCGAAGTATTTGACATGTGGCTAACATGTCACTGAGTTTCACACACAAGCTCGTGTGTGTGAATGTGTGCATGTGTGTGTGTGTGTGTGTACATAGACCGTTAATAGTTGTTGAGCAGGTAACAGTTCGCATCAGTTGCTGCAGACAGGCAAACAAGCGCTGCTTCTTATGGAATCGATTTTAGCCTTCAAGCATCTGATACATTGAATGACATCTACAAGATATTGCTCTATACAAAACTTAAATATATACTATATATACAGTTTCAGTATTTCTGCACTACAGGGTATTTGCATGGTCGATGACTTCAGTAGAAAACTCTCCACTTTATTGTCACTGGAATTGCGACTTGGCGATGCTTTTTGCCGTTTCGCGGCCTAATGTTTGCCTTTGTTGTTCTTTGTTTGACTTGTTGGCCTTGCTTCATTGCACTTGCACACACACTCACTCACACGTATGAGTGCAGCATGCACTCTAATACACACACACAGTTACCCCACTCATTGCAACAAATGGCATCTTGTGCCTTTATTGTTCTCTTGCTTTATTCTTGGGTAAATTTGATTCATTGTTACTTTAAGACCGCCTTTCTAATAGAATCAGTTAATGAATAGCACAAAATTTATAAATATATATGAATATATATATATATGCATAATATATTTTAGGGTTCTTACCAAAACTTACTTTATAAAAGCTTCGATAATACAACAAAGTTCATTTATATTTGGCTCAGAAATGCAATGTCCATTCAGTAGTGTCTTCTGCATAGTATGTAAATATAGTATTCATAAAGTAGAAGTATAATCCATTAACAAATACCCTAGTATGCAAGTATATATATAGTATATTATATCACTATATTAAATCGTAGTTAACACAAAGTTCTCTTTTCCTAGGCAATAAATTAAGTTCTCTCTCTAGAGTGACTTCTGCACAGTCTTTATTCTCTTGTAGTATATATTCAGCCATTATCTAGACATATGTTCACACTTGATCAGTCAGTTTACTGCTTACAGTTAACAACGTTAAATGCGGTAAACAATTTTAAAAATAAATTGCTGTAAATTAATTCAACTGAGTCGATAAATAAAAGTCGGAGAAATATTTATGTGACAGACAGGCAATTTATTTATATAGACAATATCCAGGCGTTATTTTATGTCTACCAGTTTTTTGATTTATTGCACAATCTTGTCACATGACATGACAACAACAACAGTAACAAGAAGAAGAGGAGCAGAGGAGAAAAAAAAGGGCAGCGGGAGGGAAAGCAGGAATGGAGGAGGGAGCCAAAAACATGCTCGTAATTATCCAGCTGAGCAGAGGGAAACTGCTGAGGGGGTTGGCAGGAAGGTGTGAGTGGTTTTGAAGAGCTTGTGCTTATCAGGGAGCAGGGTCTGTTGCCTCTCTGGCCTTTTGCCCAGGCTAAAGAAATGCGAGACATAAAAAAATGCTTCAGTTCTTATAATTTTCTTGCTTTTTCCCCGATAAATACTTAAGTATATGGAAGGTGTGTGTGTGTGTTTGTGTGTGTGCGAGTGTGTGTATACTTGTGTATTTATTATTTTGCCTGAATATGGCGACATTTGTGGTTTAATTTGGGACCGCTCTCACACCGGCAATAACAGCAATAACAAAAAACCGGCAGCAACAACAAAGGGAATGCTGAACTTTGCCAAGTTTCATTATGCAAAGTGAGCATAAAGGCCCCTCCTGCGCTTGTTGTGCTCTTGCAGAAGGTATATGAATTTTGTAGGGTAGTTTGCAATGTACAGAAGTAGATGACTTCTACCTTGTAAAAGACACTTATATATATTCTTATATATTAATGAACAGCGTCAATAGTCCACTCAAATAAGGGTTACCTCTGCATAGTATTAAGAACTACCAATATAATATGGCACACAAATATTTTATTACTAAATAGTTTAAAATGAGCTTATTAAAATCAATATATCCTATAGCTGGTGTAGAACTATCGGCCGATTTTTATCATTTATTATGTTATTGCAGTCAAACTTACTATTGTACATAGCGTTTTTAATGCAATAACAAGTAATCCAAATATCATTAGCATCGGGCGATTACAATCGATTCTTGTTGAAACAAAAGTCTGCATTAAGGTTTTATAAATTAAAGAATTCTTTTGGATTCATTGGGATAACTATAGCAAAGGAACGACTGTTCGTAAAAAAATAAGTACATATCAATATTCCAGCAAAATATAATTATTTTAACCTTCGATGAGAGCTAAGTTAGTTTAATCAAAACTTTGGGGCATTATATACACCGCAAATTATGTGTACACAGAGAGATATATACACGAGGACACAGGTACATAGGACATAGGAACATATGATATAGCTATATTGAACATAGGTAGATAGGAGAGAGGTACATATGACATGGGTACCTAGGGCATAGGTACATGGGACATAGGCATATAGGACATGGGTACATAGGTACAAATGACATAGGTACACATACATACTATATAGGTTAATATAGCATAGGTACATAGACATAGGAATAATTATCATTTCTTAGTCATAAACTGCAAGGGTATTCAAACTTCCGGGCACTGTTGGTATCCTTTCTTTCTTGTTTGTCTTCTGCTTTGCCTTCGAACGATATTATTAATAATTTGGCCAGCAGCAAACAGAAAAGACACACACACACATAGATACATGCATAAATATGTAATACATATCTGCCAACATATCGTATATAGTACATATGTATTTCTTTAGAAAACTGACAACTGCCAGTCGGTGTCAGGTAAATTACAGCAAAAAGGCCCATTAGTAGCCTCCATACTGAATATCCTTGCAGGTAACAAAGAACTAATCCTAAACGGTAAACGGAACTGATAATAATTAAAATAATCATATTTCGTTTATCGCATCTCTTTAAATGTCCTTAAAACTCCACAGCGACCAAGTTAACTTAGTTTGTCCAACTGCTTTGCCAGGCAAACTTCTCACAGCGCGTCTCATTACGAGCAGCTTTTGCTGAGCTCTTCATTTGACAAAGGCAGCTCAAGAGGAAGGAAACAATGGCAAGGGAAGAGAGGGGAAGAGAGTGGAAGAGGGGATCAACAATAACATGAACAACTGAAAATGCTGGTTGAACTTTTGCTTTCTTTCCCTTTGTCTGCTCATTGTTTAAATTGTTCTTCAAGTTCGCCTTGACTTGGCCAGCAAAACTTTGACGCATCGCTCAATTGAAATTCGCATTCGCATTTGGGGAAATTGGTGAAAAGAAGCGCTGGGAAATTCAATATTGCCAAGTATCGAGCATAATACTCAGTCCAACACTAGTATAGTGGGAACTGGGAAAGCTGCTTGAAAAATGAGTGCAAACAATTTGCGCGTTGCGTGGCAATAAACTAGCTCAGTTCCAGCGACTTGATAAATGGCGCGATTTGAGTCTAAACAAACACGCAGCACACACCCACACACACACACACACACACAGACATACACAGTTATACAGGCAGACACATGCAAACTGTAGATAAACAAAAGCGTGTCCGTTATCGCATCTGCTTAAGTATATGGTGGGTGCTACAAGTGCTTGGCCAGCTGATTGGAATTGTTTTTATACGCCCGACTCGGATTGATTGACTTTGGGTACTGTTAACGCCTCATTGGCCACGCTCACACACACACACACACACACACACACACAGGCAGATACAGATACAGATACAGTTGCACTGGATTATGCAAACAAACAGAAAGAGAGAGAGACAAAACGGGGATCAAACTGATGGACAGGCAAACAGACAAGCAGACGTTTGTTTATTTGGCATATCATACGCCCCGTTGGACGGCAAGGACGCTTTAAATAATTGATGCAATGCCTGGCTATTTGTTTTGGCTTTAAAATGCCAAATTGCTAATTTCATTAAAATTGCAAGTGGCAAATGCAAATAGGAAAATATGAAACAGCAATTGTTACTTCTGGTATTTATTGATTTTCAACCACTTTCCCCCCTCTCTATATACTCTGCACATCTACCAACAGCAGCTATGGCAGCAAAGCAGTTTAGATTTTCACTGGTTCGTTCATTAAGTATACGACTTGTGGCGCCACACGACCTTTGACTTGCAGATAATTACACGCTGACGTCAATCGAGAGTGTTGACACAGACACTTTGCCACAAGCCTTACACGCAATGTCGCCTTGCCGTATGTATTTTCCCATAACTTTCCCAACAGCACACAGTGAAAATAGAAATATGACTTAAGCTTTTGTGAACCACTTGCGGTTCCCAACTCAAGCTTCCTGAAATGGAATTTGAAATACCAAGTGGAAAGTTTGTAGCAAGCACAAGAAACATACGTAGTATAAATATACTTTCCGGTCAATAATCATAAATTGATGGCGAGCATTTAAATTGATAAATAATATTGACAATTTGTTCTTAGTTTGTGAGAAGTGACAAAAGTGAGGAGTTAAAATTGATAAGTAATATGTAAAATATATATAAAGTTGTAAATTATAAATTGATCAATGATATTTCTAGTTGGTTTTCAGTTTTAAATAAGTGGTAAAAGAAGTGAGAACTTAAATTGATAATGAATAGAGGGTATATTAATTTTGGCCAGGAGTTTGCAACGCACCATAGGAGACATCTCCGATCCCATAAAGTATATATAGTATGTTCTGAATCAGCATCATCAGGGGAGTCGATCTTGTCTGTCCCTCCGTCCGTCGGTCCGTCCGCCACAAACTAGTCTTCCAGTTTTACAACTATCTTTATGAAACTCTCCACACATGCTTCTTATTGCTGCACGCTATATAGAGGTCGGATAGAGCCGAATCAGACCGATATACTGTATAACTGCCATACAAACTATCGTCTGATTTTTGATTCTTTGTCAAGATATTTCTATATAGAAATTAATGAATTACTGAACTTCAAATGGATTGGTCTTTATATAATTATTATTATGTATTTAAAGTTTTTAATTTACCATTTTAGTGTATAAATTGAAAACTTGAACTACAAATTAAAGAGTTTCATTAAAAATTCTATGCTTCCTAAACAGCTTTGAATATGTTTGAAAGGAAACTTATATAGTTTTCTAATTCATGCCGAAGGACAATCGAGGCTGACGTTTAAAGCCATCGACACTCCTTGCAAACGGGGGAATTTCTCAATTTACAAATGAATTGAGTGCTCGTAAATTTTACCGTTAGCAACGGGGCATGGCCTGGACCTGCGACGCTTGTCGTCGCTGACTCGAAGTCAACAAGTTAGAAATTATGCAGAGCGAAGCGTTCTAATTGTTGTTGTCTGCCATCAAGCAGAATAAAGAGAAAGAGAGAGAGAGAGAGAGAAAGAGAAAGGGGGGAAGGAGAAGGAGGAGAGACAACCGGCGCCAAGCTGGTTACTTTAAATTGCAACTTTTATTTGGTTTATGGGCGTGCGGCACGCAAAGGCCGCCCAAGGGCTGTGAACCCTGAGAGGGGAAGGGGGCTGAGTACGGTGGCCAGAAGGTATCCCAAAGGCCAATTCCATTGGCGTCGTTTATCGCAATTCCGTTTAATCGATTGAAATGCTCGAACTTCTAGCATTTTGCAACACTGCGAGAAACCCCAGACCGGGCGAGTTATTGGGGTTTTTTGCTTGCCAACGTTGCGCATACGTGATATTTATGTGAGCCCAAGTGAAACTAGACAAGCGAGAGCAGTTCTCTAGCCAGTTTCGCTTATATTTCCGATAAAGCGTCAGCTTATGTACGAATTGATGCTCATTTAATGAAAACGATGCGATGCGATGCGCAGCGAAATGAGCTTAGAATAAGCCTAAAGGGTAAATCCCTTTGTGCCGATATCGGGCAACAGAATAACGTAAATCGTCATACCATAAATATTTATGTGTTGCTGTGCAGCGTTCGGCAGAGATTTGCATATGCAAAAGCTGTTGGGGATTTTACACGTGCAACGTGTCGAATGCGCAATGAACGTAAGCTGAGGTGGAAAAAGTGTTGCATACTCGCAGGGGCGAGACTGGAGATGCCAAAAAAAGCGATTCCCTGTGCAGGCCAATTATGTGTGAGTGAGTGTGAGTGAGTGTGAGTGAGTGTGAGTGAGTGTGAGTGAGTGTGAGTGAGTGTGAGTGAGTGTGAGTGAGTGTGAGTGAGTGTGAGTGAGTGTGAGTGAGTGTGAGTGAGTGTGAGTGAGTGTGAGTGAGTGTGAGTGAGTGAGTGTGAGTGAGTGTGGTGAGTGTGAGTGAGTGTGAGTGAGTGTGAGTGAGTGTGAGTGAGTGTGAGTGAGTGTGAGTGAGTGTGAGTGAGTGTGAGTGAGTGTGAGTGAGTGTGAGTGAGTGTGAGTGAGTGAGTGTGAATGAGTGTGAATGAGTGTATGAGTATCAGTGTTTATGAGTGAGTGTCGAAGTATCATTGTGAATATCAGTGTGAGTGTCTGTGTCAGTGTCTGTGTCAGTGTCTGTGAGTCTGAGTGTCAGTGTGAATCCGAGTGTGAATGTCTGTGGTTGTATTCATATTTTACGACATTACGTCCTAAGTCAACTGCGAAATTGCCTTTGCCCCCATCTCGATTGGTCGATAATGTAGCACGAGCAACAACAAGGACAGGAAGGCCGAAAAATTGTACTGCATCATACGCCAAGTGGGCTTAAATATTTATATTCAATTTGGCATTTAGTGGCCTTGGGCGCTAAAGTTGCGAATGCAGCAGGCAAGCTGGCAGAGCAGGCAGATGCCAGCAGAGGTTGCTAATCCTGCACAGTGTGAGAGCAAGGCAAGACAATGAGAAGAGGAGAGAGAGCAGCATGCAAGCCAAGGGGGAGTGAGGAAGCTTGCAAGAGAGAGGCATGAGTAAGCCTAAGGCAGAGAGGAGCTGAGGCAAGTTAGTCTAGGGGGTAGAGGACCTGAGACAAGGGGGCATGCCACTGCTGACAGTGCTTTCAGTGGCGTCAAGGCGCCGGCAACTGCGGCTGCCTTGGCATGTCTGGCCGACTGCCTCATACATTTTTTAAAATTGACCCGCTAGCTATAAAGGCAGCAGATGCTTTGACATCATCATCATCATCATCCCCGTCAACATCCGAGGCAGCCATAGTAAGCGCCCACGCAGCAGCAGCAGCAGGTTGACGTGTTTTTTTGCCTGCCAACGTGCGACAGGTGACTGCGATTCATTTGCAAAGGATCTAGAATGGATACCCCCCGCTCACCCTTCTTAATAGCGCTGTCCAACTCGTTCCATGCTGCCTGCGCATTAAGCAAAACTCCGGCTAAACTTTACGACTTTCACTTTGGCTTTGGCCTTGAGACGGAGACGGAAACGGTTACGGAGACGAGGGCTTGGCGCCCATACTTAAAAATCCCATAAATCGCAGCAGGGGGGCGCGTAGTTATAAATAACACGAGTGCGAACTACATAACGGTGCATAACGTGCGTCCTTGAACGTGTTTATTTTTGGCAGCCAAGTGCAAGAAGAGCAAAAACTTCAATTTCATTTTCGTTGCGCATACGCCGCGTTGGCGATGCGCTGCCACTGCTGCTATTGCTACTGCTGCTTCTGCTGGCATTGCCATTGACAGTCCTCTGGCGTGCACTTGCCAAAGTGTCCGAGTGTCGACAGACAGCCAAGCCAAGCCAAACGATGTCGGGTAACTGGGCCAATGTGGACGCAACTAATCGGCCGGCGGCTCCAGCCAGACGACATTGCCGGACACCGTCGGACCCCATCGGAGTCTCTAAGCCTGCAATTAGTTTGCCATTTGCATTGTCACATTTCTCTTGCCTGCACCCGCATCCACCTTTCATACATGCATACGTAATTAAAGAAACACAGAGTTCTGTGTGAGAGTCTGTGTGCATGAAATTAATTGCCTTTATCTACGTTTGATACCCAGTTAAAGGTAGTAATTTGGCTTGGGATATGAACTGCCATTAGTAAATGGGTTTTATTTGGATGGCTACATATTTGATTCTATATATAAAGACTGTAGATCTAAGTATGGTATATCTGCTAACAGTTGCTTGATTCCGCATTCTATTCAAATTTAGTTGGTTAATCAAACAAAATTATCGATCTATGCTGTTTATATATATCAAAACAATCTTAGCCCAGTCTGTATGTATGTTTAGTGTGCAATAGGATTTAGCTGTGCCTTATATTTACTTCGAAAACGATGGAAACGAGTCGAGTTTCGAATTCTATTGCAACTTTGACATCGGTTTAAAAAAGTGAACTCTGTATTGAAAATACTGTAATAATATGTCTTCTTTACTTATGTTGTTATACCCTTCGACCATTGAAAATGGTCAAAAAAGGGTATACTAACTTTGTGCAAATGTATGTAACATGCAGAAGGAGGCGAGGAAGCGGAATTTGTGTAGTGAGCCTCCGTCCACATATTCCATAAGTATATAGAAATTGTCGTCTATAGCCGCAAAGTCATATAGCTGGACAATATTCCTGTGCTTTGCAAGAGACAACATCTTTATCTCTCTCTCCGTTGCTTCGTAGTTCTCAATGGCTTCTCTATTTATCTTTTTCAATGCTGCATCTCTTCCTTCATGGCTTATCCTGTAGACAGTTCCAAATGCCCCTCTGCCCAAAATCTGTTTCGCTTTATATTGAAGTATTCATGTCCACATTTTTAAATTATTATTATATTTACCTTCTTTTTATGTAGATCGTCGAGCTGTTGTTTTTGTTTCCACATGTTGACGGGCTGAAGTAAAAAATCACTCTAATTTTTACATTGTTTAAATGCGTTCGATTGATCCAGAAACTCTTATTAATCATTGATTAATTATCAGAAACAGTGATTAATCATCAGACTCTTATCTTATCTCGCGCTTCGTGCTCGCCCGCCTCTCTTGTTACACAAACACTTGGTTGCTCATACTTTCTTAAATAACTTCTGTATTTATTGTCCAATCGGATTGCAATTTGGAAAATACGTAGATATTTCATTCAGCTTAGTATATGTTAAAGTCAAAAAGTTGTATCTTTTATACAGCGCTTATAAATTGAGTTCAAAAATTAAATTATTAATTTACGGGGGCGGTGGGCGTGGCACCCAACATTTGAAATAAACTTCATCTGCGCCTGGTACACAGAAACCTTCATGTTAAATTTGGTGTGATCTGTGTGTTCATCTGGTTATCCGGACAGACATATAGACATGGCTCAATCGAATCGGCTAGTGATCCTGAGCAAGAATATATAGAATACTTTGTGGGCTCTGCCACGCCTCCTTCTGCCTGTTTCCTGTTCCAGCCCTGTACAAAGAAATTCCTCTCATGGAAAACTTTATTTTATTTTACCTGGCTATTTGTAATATTTTCCTTATTTCACTTTCACCTTTTCACAAGTTGATCTGGTTCTTGAACTTCATAAATTTGTATAAAAATTAATTTATTTCTCTTAGACACGTTTGTTTCTTTCGGCACGAAATTTCTTTCTAACCTGATTTGCACTTTTTACTTTCGCTCTACTTCTTCCATTTCGACTTGGAGGAGATTCGGTAATTTTCTCCTAAACTACGTCTGGCCTAAGGGTTCGTCAGGGTAGTCAACCTTTTGGGTAAAAATTTAGCACCCAAAATTGTGTTGCCTACTTTTGGGCATCTGATTTTATTTTTACTGAGTCGCTGCTACATATGTATAAAAGCTACAACTTTCTGACTAAACTGAATGTAATATCTACGTATTCTCCAAATTGCAATCAGATCGGACATTAATCACAGAAGTTATTTAAGACCAAATGCTTTTATCAGCTAACAAGTAAGGCGGGCGAGCCCGAAGCGCGAGCACCAACTGTCGGGAATAATTTTAAAGCATGTGCATATGTATATGTATGTGTATGAATTTAACAAATTAAACTTCACGGTCGAAGGGTATCCCACTGTCGCATGCTGCGCGTCTGTTGCTTTTCTTACTGGTGTTTTACTGGTTAAATACACCAAATTTGTCTAAGAAGTTAATAACTTATACAATATAATATACTAATTAAGATATCATTATAGTATATCAAATATATTGCAATACCGATTGCTAACTTCACCTACACCAAGTCATAAAGATAAACTCGTATTGAAAATAAGTTAACGGAAGGAGTTTACATCAAACTGTCTACACCAAATACAATACCATAGTCCAAATACAATTCATACATATGTCCTTATACTAAACTTGTTATCACAAAGTACTGTCATATACACATGTATATATATGTATGTCTATTTCTGTTATATGTAGATCGAATAGCTAAATATATACTACACTACTGTATTAGGGTATTTTCTACCCAGCCCAAAAAGTGTTGTGTCAAACTCCCTTTTATTTTTCGTATTGCCCAAAAAGTACTTCATGTAAGAATGTTATCGTATTCAAGTACACGTAAGTGTTTGTATGTGTGTGTGTGTGCCTGCGTGTGTGTGTGCTCGTGCGTGTTTGTCTGACAAACTATTTATTTGGGCCAAGTGTGCATTAAAAGTGGCTTAGTCTAATTTGACCAAATGTCGCATTTGCCACAAATCCCATCAATTTAATTGTTGTTGTACTTATTCCATGCCAGACATGCGAAGGCAGGAGGCGCATGCATATCGTCTAATGAAATTAATCTCCCAGAGACATTTAGATATATATCCTGCACTGGATGAGTCACGAGCCGAGCTTGACTGGACTTGTTTATGGGCAACAAATAAACAACCAGAAAGTGCTTGACTATGCAGAGACTTTTAGCTGTTTTTTACATAAATTATAAGCCAACTTAAATATGCGATGTTATTTACCATTACCATTGGCATTTTCCTCCAATTTTCTTTAATTATTTGCTTTGCATGGAGAGCAAAAAAGGTTTTCAATGTGCAGAGAAATCTCAAGTTGGCGGAGGCAGGGAAAAGATTTACAATGTTGCTAAAATAGCTAAGGTTGTAAAGAGAGTTTTTGTGGTAGAAATTTCATAATCATAATTTTCTATTAAGGCACATCTATATCTATTACGATGTGTATTCAATAGTCACATTCTTAATAGAAAGTTCACATTTTATATATACTTTTAAATTCATAAACCAGCAAAGATTTACTCAAGTTATAACTTATGCCCAATAAGGTGAGACCTTCTTGCATCCTCTGGCTTATTTATCTGCAAAATGAATGCCAAATAAGAAAAATGAAATAAGTTATAATTAGCTGTGCAAAAGATTTCATATTTTTTGCCGGATTGCCTAATAAATTACGACTGTTCCGGTTTTCAAACTCACCCAAAAAATGTGCTATAAATATAGCATACTTTGTAGCGCAGCCGGTTAGGAAGTTCATACTTTTTGTTACTCGAGAAATTTCTATGAAATCAACTGAAGAAATTGAGAACCGCAGCGGGGAGAAGGTGGCGCAATGAGTAACTTGCGGAAGCCGTGCAACTTGATGGACTTTGGGGCACGTAGCCGAGTGGAAACTGAGTCCCGGAAAAGCGAAACGAAAATTGAAAGTGCAAAGCAGCAGAGGCGCATAAGGAAAACTTTAGTGGCAACTTTATTTCCATTTTTTTCATAGCTGCGTGAAAATGGGCGCTTCGGAAAATGTGCGCTCATTATATTTTCCATTTGCATTGCGTCATTTGCACTACCACACGATGGATTGGGGGGTAGGGGGAGGAGCGGGCAGCTTCAGCTAGTGAGTCTCTCTGTGTCTGCCTTGGCTAATTCATGGCGACCTCTTTCCGCTGAAGGGAGTAGAAGTGCAGGAAGACAGGGGGCAAGGGGCAACGGGGTTGGTGCTTAAAAAAATGTTGGGCCGCGCCGTTAATTGTCAAGGCAACAGCGCAACGGCGCATGGCAGCGTTGCCAGGACGACAACAACAGAAACAAAATGCGCAATCAACTTGCCTGTCACTTGCATGTGTGTGTGTGGCTCTCCTACCCCACCTCTTATATGCATATATATATGCATGTCTGTGTTTATGCGCCTGTGTGTGTGAGTGTGTTATAAAGTGCCGTTTTAATTACATGCATAAAGCGACGCAGAACTTAAAAAAGAAACGAAAAAAATCGCAACGTCGCTTCACAACTTTGCCGGCAATTGTTGCATATGTTGCATGCAACGCTCTATTGGATACCCCGTCTAGCTGACGTACAGCACCTCTTTTTTTAAGCTACACAAAACTGACTACTTTAATAGAGCATAACAATGCGGCCCAACCCAACTATGCGTTAAGTCTCCGGGGGATTTCCACAAATAAAATCGATGTTATAGTATGAAAGAACAGTTTGTACTTGCTAAGTTAGGAACTTGTTCACCTCTCACAACATCTCTTCTTCTTTTGGAATATATATATTTATAGCCAAAGTGAACTATATCTTTCTCAATCTTATCACAAACTTGATTTATTTAATCTTTAATATCTATTTACAAATCCCTATTCTTCTTTAAATTTTTATATATTATATAAACTATATATAATACATATTATTTATAAAATATTTTATACTATGATTTCTTAAAGTTTCCATTAACATCCGTACAATCTTTAACTTTACCTATAATCTCTAACATCATTTAATTTTCTATCCAACAACGAAATGTTAACAAATCATTCTCAATCTTTCCTAAAATTTTTAAACATAATCCTTTGATCTTTAAACAAGACAAAAATGATTACAAAATTGTTTATCTTTGCTTTAATGGGTTTTATTTCGCAATATAAAACCCTAATTTATTAACTAGTGTAATTGGTTTATTAATGATCAAAACAACACCTTAGCTTTAATGCTTTAATATTAAAAACGACTTAGAATCTACATAAATGCATTTCCCTTGAGCTGTTTATCTTATCTTCTTAATTCGTTACTCAACTTTGTTGACTAGTGTGATTGCTTTGTTTCGTTTGCGTTTAACCTTTAACTGTATTTTATTTTATAGTACTTTCAACCCGCTTAGCTGCATTGGGTACTAAATTTGATTTCCATCTTCGAGGAGTGCATCCACGGGTTCCTTACGGGGTATTGCATAAAGTTTCTTCCCGCTTTTCCCATTAGATGTGTAAACAGTGAAAATTGTTCTCAGCATGCGAAAAACAGGAAGAAAGGACAAAGTTTCTCGAGGTTCGCTCTCGTTTTAAGTGCGTCCATTTTGTTGTTGCTGTTGTTGCCACAAACTTTTGCAGGCCACTCACGTATGCAGTTTGCTCTGTCTCTGTATGTGTGTGTGTGTACACAACGTGTTTGCTCCCAAATGCATTGCGTAAGCCTGCCTTGCGACATTGAGGAGTGACATGGGGCACGGAGCATGGGGCATGGCGTGCAGCTGCTTGGCAAATGAAATTGGCCACGTAATCAAATTTATGTTTGGCCAGCAGGCGACGGGAAATGGGAAACTTCATCGATTCATCGCGTTGCGGCCCGAGACATGATAATTAATTGTGCGTTCACAACTAATTCCGCCAGATGCTCTTGCTGCTGCCCCAAAGTGGCCGACAGATTGTGCTGCGCTTTCCATGTCTGATCTCTTCATCAATTATGCAAACAGCCAACGGATTTTGCTGCCATTTTATTTCGTTATTCGCATTAAATTTGCAAATAACTTCATGAGCAGCAGGTGTTGCTCGTCACGTACTCAGCTGGAAGGCACTGCAGGCACTGCACAGGTGTCTCTCACAGGTTGCACCTTGCATGCATGACTTGCAAATTGGATTTATGGGTTCGTCCTTTTTCGGTCGTTGGTTGTTCCTGAATGTAACGTAAATGTTGCATAATTAAATTTCTAATTATTGATATGAAAGCGAATGAATTTATATTAATTAATGGGAATTGAAAATGGTGTTATATGAATCGCCCATTGTATAAAAACTGCTTGATATTCGAATAATAATTCGAATAAAAAACAAGCAGCTAAGAAGGAAATTTAAAACATTTTCTCACTTATCGTATAATGCCCAACAAAAAATTATAAAACAAATTCTTCCTATGAATGTCTTCAGTAACGTCTGTATTCATGGCCCGATTGGAATATAAATTTAAGCACATATTCAAAATATGTACAACTATGTGTATGTGTATGTGCATGTAATAATGTTGTATCTAAAGAACTTCATTGAGAAATAGAATCGTTACTACAAATTACTAATTTACGTGGCGATAGCCATGACATTTTATATTTAAAGTATACTTTATCTGAATATGGAATATAGAAATCTGCATGCCGAATTTAGTGTCTCCAACATGTATAATAACTGAGTTCTTAGCGTTCATACGAACAAAGAAACAGACAGGTGCACTTAGTCCAGTTAAACGACACATTAAGTAATTCCATCTCAAAGTAAATATACCCTTACTAATATGGCAACAGTCTCATTGAATTTACAATAAATATTCTGCCTTTCTTTTTATCAAATTTTTTTATAAATTTCGATTTAATTAAATTGCAACAAATTCCAGCTGCTATTTCATTTAAATTCCCAGCATATTTGTTGTTAAGAATCTGTAAATGCAACAGAAAACAATTTTGGTTGCATTAAAACTGTGTCAAATCCAACAAATTCCATTATAAGCCCAATGCTGCTGGCCAACAGAGGTCGCTTTGTTGACCAGCAATGGCCACAGGAAAACCGAGTAGAGCTAATGGCGGAAAAGGGTCGCCCAGTTATGCATAACTGTAATGGATGAGAGAGGTGGGGTGGGGCAGGGTAGGGTGCTTCAACTGCCAAGCACCCGAACTAAGTGGCCAATGACAAAGTCTAGTTGGAGCCCGCGGAATTTAATTTTCCAGCCAACAGATACCGCCGCGAATGATGGTAGACTTGGTATGGTATCTGGGCACCAGGTAGGTAACGTGCTTCGTGCCGGACATGCCGGCGGATTTCCGCCGAGCTCTGAGGTTGTGGTGCGGCTTTTTGTCACTCATGCAATATGCAGCACACAGAGATTCACCTGACTCGCCGCGGTAGACTCAGTTCAGTTCGGTCAGGTTGGTCAGCTCTGGGTCGCACTCTGTGTCTGGGTCAGCTCTGAGGGCGCAGAAATGAAATTCAAATTGAAATTACGTGAGCACCCCCCAACACAAAATGTTGCACAATAAAATTGAATTAGTTTGCGGGTCATTGCGCTTCGAGTTGCAAATGCAATTAGGCGATTATTATTCGTCATAGTCGTGGAGAGTGTGGAGGAAGCTGATACTGAATAGAGCAATGAAGTTTTTATGCCATTAAAGACGAGTCCATTATTACATTTTATATGCAAAAACAAGTTGTTAAAACATAAACACATTCTTTCAATAGTTAATGTTTCCTTTGTTCTGTAGATTTTTTGTTTATTGGAAATTATGGAGAACATAATATAAATATTGTATTACATCGTATATATGTATATCAATCTGTTTACCCACCAAAATAATTTCATGAATAACATCAAAGTTTATCTTACTTTTTATTGCATACTTACGGGGGTCCGCTAAGGCTGTTTGCCATTTATTATTATTTCTAAAATAACTTCTTTGTTTGTTATCCGATCTCAACTTAATTTCCAGATATCATTTGCTTGGTGATAATAAATGTATACACTTATGAACGAATGTTTTAGCCTTAAAATTAGCGGGTATAATCAATATATGAAGATGTTTTAATGCTTATCTGAAAGTTTTAAATAAGTATAATAAACTAACGCAGCTTATGTTGCAGTCATTCAGATGGTATATCATTCTCTTCAGATCATTACCTGCTGCTTTTTATTTGAATCTTTAGTAACAGTATGTTTTAGATATGTGAAACAATCGAATGTGACAAAAATATATTTAATATTACTGTTACATCGTATACAGTTCTTGTCAGTGTTTAATTCTTATCTCTAGTTCTATTCATGTTACATTAAAAATACTATATAACATTGTTATACTTATCTCTAGTTCGTTTTAAAATTGTTAAACAAAATAACATCATATACGTACATACATACATAAGTCATTCTCTTTATCCCACAAAATCGCCCTCTCAGTCGCACCGTAATTTCTGAAGGCTTTAACTTGTTACTCATAGTTGCGTTGTTCTCTCTTCATATAAACTCCATATATATTATAGAGTATCATACTATATTAGTTCGTAACTAGCGCTATGTCCTCTATCTCTCTCTCTCTCTCTTTCTCTCTCGATTCTTCTGTCAACTCTTTCCGAACTCATGTTGTACATTTGTTTTCTCTACTTTCTTTTTATAGCTTCGAGCTAAAATAAAAATTTGCAAAACGTAGAAAACGAAAAAACCAAAAAAAAACCTAAAATATCATCAAAATGAACAAACAACAAAAACAACAACAACAACAACATCATCAACAAAAACTACAACAACAAATACAAACATAAATGTAAATTGTAAATTGTAAATTGTAAATTGGTACATACGAAAGACAACAACAACATCAACAACAACATCAACGACAACTTGAACCTGTTGCAGCAACAGCAACAGCAAGTAACATACTACAACAACAACAACAAAGACAGCTACAACAACAAGAAACGCCGCTAGTAGTTTTTCCTTTCGTGGCACCAAGCGCAGAAAATTCCATTTTGCATCGTAGACTCTTAGGCGCCGCACACTTTAGCTGCAGCAGCAATAACAGCAACATCAACAACAACAACAACAACAGTAAAAACAGCAGCAACTACATCAACAAACATCAATTACAACAACAACAACAGCAACTACATCAACAACATCAGCGCAAGAACAACTGCGACAACAAGTACAACAACAGCAAGAACACTCTCTCAATATACCATCGCATCCAAGCACCACCACCTCCACCACCACAACCACCTCAAGCTCAAGCTCAAGCTCAAGCTCAAGTTTAAGCTCAGGCTCAAGCTCAGGCTCAGGCTCAGGCAACACCACCACGAACCACATGAGCCTGAACAAGATCAAAAAACGCGACAGCTCTGACTTATGACTGGTGCGGCCCAAGGGCGCCGTCGGCGCTGGCAGCGCTGTCGGCGTCAGCATTGGCAGCGGCAGTCGCTACAAGGTGACGGCGCGCTGTGTGCCGGAAGTGAGCATAACATCGCCTACCAGCCAACAGCAGCTACAGCTACAACAACAGCAACAACAACAACAACAACATGAAGCACCGAACAAACACATAACGCTGCTGCGCAGCCGCTCACAGCCGACGTCTAACAGCATTTTCTCGCCAGGCATAGGCCAACTAGCCGCAGGCAACGCCACTCTGGTCGAGGAGGAGGACTTTAGCTTGCTGACGGCGGAACCAGTGGGGGGCAGCAGCGGGGGAGGCAACAACAAGAATGTGCTGCAGCGTCAACTGGCCACGACAACGCAACTAGAGGAGCAACAGCAGCAACGGGAGCAACAGCAGGAGGAACAGCAGCAGGAGCAAGCCGTAGAAGACATTGAGGCACCCAACGAGCTGACACCGCTCGTGGAGGAGGCAACACCAGTAGCAACAACAGCAGCAGCAGCAGCCCCATTAGCAACAACAACGACCAACAGATACAGCCACAACTCAAAGACGACACGTTCCTGGCCAGTCATCTATCGCAATCCGCATCACTGCGACTACGAAGCACTCTACGTGCAGCAGCAGCAACAGTTGCCACCTTTGCCGCCATCG